>JAKSZT010053887.1:58463424-58691951 GCA_026826555.1 Tolypeutes matacus
CTTCAAGGTCCATCCATGTTGGTGCATGGATCGGAACTTCCTTTTTACCCGCACAGTGTCGTCTTAAAATTAAAGACATGGGAAGCGGCTGTGGCTCAATCAGTAGGGCTCGCGTTTACCATATGGGAGGACCCGGTTTGGTTCCCGGGGCCTCCTGGTGAAGGCAAGCCCACCCGCATGGCGTGGTTAGCTGACCCAGCGAGCACAAGCAGCAAGGGGGGGATAAATGAATAAATAAATAAAATCTTTAGAAAAAAATAAAATTAAATTAAATTAAAGACAGGAGCGGGTGTAGCTCAGCGGCTGAGCGCCTGCTTCCCACGTACCAGGTCCTGGGTTCAATCCCCGGTACCGCCTAAAAACTTAAAAGTCAGAAACTTTCATTGCATTTTGATCGTGTAGCTAAAGCACGCATATCGTAAAGAAATCATCTTAAACTGTTCATGTAATAATCTTAAAAAGTGGAAGGAAAAAAAGATAAGGATGAAGGCTGTCCTCTCATCCCTAGGGGCCTTTCTCCCTGAGCTGATTGTCCGGTGCACTCGCTCCTCCCCACACCTGCTGCCCCGGGTGCCCCCTCGCCGCCCTGCATGCCAGGCTGGCTGCCGAGAGCCTTGAGCGCTGGCGGGACTGTGCCCAGCCCCGCCCCTGCGCCGGAGGAGCTGCCACCTGGCCGTCCCGACCCCAGATGCGTCTTGTGTTGTCAACCGCACCCCGTCCCCCAGGGCTGCCTGCCTCAGAAGCGACTTCCTTAGAGGCCCCCTTTGGCTTCCAAGCTGCACCCCGCCGCCCAGCACCCCCGCCTCAAGCTGGAAGGACCCTCTCTCTCTCTCTCTCTCTCTCTCTCTCTCTCTCGGGCCCACAGGGAAGCCGAGTGCTCTTATCTCCTGCCAGGTGACTGCCTACAGCCCCTTCCTCTAGCGACTGAGCGTGATTCTGGGTGCCTGGTGCAGGGGGGCCCTCTTGGTGGGGCCTCGGGAATTCTGAGCGCGGCTGGGAGGAGGCAGAGCGCTGTGTGCCTGGAGGTCGCCGGCTGGAAGGAGCCCGGAAGGCTGCGGACCTTCCCCAAAGCAAGGCTGGGCTGGCGGGGGGCGGATCCAGGGGAGCCACTGCGCAAGATCCACGTGGAAGGCTGGAGCCTGCCTGCTGCTGGCCTGGCTGGGTGACTCAGCCGCCCACAGGCAGCTGCAGATGCCCGGCAGGTGGAGGGCGGCTCCCCCCGCCCCAGGGGAGCGCGCCCCGGTGGCCCCTGCCCGGCTCTGCCCGTGCCCTCGCAGTGCTTCTGTGCGCAGGGGCACGCAGGCTGGCCCCGGCCATTCTGCTGGAAGGCAGGCTGGTCCGCACCAGAGCAGGTCCCTGGGGTCGTGCACTGTGCAACTTTTGTTGGAGAAGTCAGTTCTCCGTCACGCCGGGTCTGGCGTCCCCAGAAGTGTTCTGGTCTCTGCCCTGCGGAAGCTCTGGTGGCACTGCCTGCCTCAGGGACTGGTGCTCGAAGAGGGCAGGCGGGCGGCTCTGAGCTCCGGCCGGTCCTGCCACGCTCGAGGCCTGCTGGCGCCCCTGGAGCCGCCTCTCCATCCCGGCTCGGCCTCTTCCCGGCTCGGCCTCGGGCTGGCTACCTGCCTACGGCACCAGGGAACTGCTTCCGGCCGCCCCCCGGTCTGGAGCTAAGGAGTCAGAGAGGACAAGGCTGGACGAATCTCTGAAGGGGACAGTTCAGAGCAGCTTCGCGGCAGGAGCCTCCTCTCTTTGGGGGCACTCCCCGTACCCCGTTGTTTCCCATACAATAGGTGGCTGTCCCGTAAAGAAACCGGCACACCGTATGAGTGGGCGCCCGGGTGCGGCTGTAAATGCTCAGCCCAGGAGCCTCCGCCTGCTTCCCACCTGCCCACCTGCCTCCTTGCGCCGGCAGTGCTGGGCGCTCAGAGCCGCTGGGGCCAGTGGACCCCGGAGCTGCGCAGCAGTGGGCCACGTCCCTGGGGGGCTCCTGTGTTTGCAGGGAGCAGAGAGCATAGCAGTCCCAGTGGACGGGCCCTTCTCCCCGGTGGGCTTTCTCTGCTGGGCGCCACCTGGGACAGGGTGACAGTGTGGGCTCTGGGTGGCAGAGCCTGGCACGGGACCTTCACGGCACTGAGTGGGGGGAGCTCGTTGCCCACTGTTTCAGTTTCCTAAAGGCTGCCAATGCAAAAATACCAGAAACGGGTTGGCTTTTATAATGGGAATTCATTACGGTAAATCTTACGGTTCCAAGGCTGTGAAAATGTCCAAATCAAGGCCTCATCAGAGATGCTGTCTCATCACAGGTCAACCGCTGGCGATCCTGGACTCCCGCTATCTGGCAAAGCAAAGTGGAGGCCGGTCTCTGCTGATGTCCCCGCCTTCCCCCCCAGGCTCGCTGTCTCCTCGAGCTCAGCTGTGCGCCATCAGGCATGTGGCTCTCTCTCCCGGCTTCTCTCTAGCTTCAGGCTGCGCTGCTGATTGCGGCCTCTGGCCTCTCCCAGCCTCTCTGCCTCTAAGGGTTTCTTTTTCTGCTGCTATGGGCGATCCTGGAGTCCTCTCTCGCAGGGCAGGGTAAAATGGCAGTTCTCCTTCTCTGTGTGTTCTCCTCCGTTTTCACATTTAAAAAAAAAATTTTTTTTAAAAATTTTTATTAGTATTTATTCCTGACAGTAGACATACTCCACAAAAGCATTCATAAGCCAAATGCACAATCATTTTCCAAAATATTTTTTCACTTTCTATTTTACCAACAGAGCATTAAATTACCCATCTGCTTCAAATATAATTAGGTTTTGCTGTTCATAACAAAAAGTTGAAACTAATAGTGCCTTAAATACCTAAAATTGACAAAATTTCATATAGAAAACACAAAAAGCTCTTGTATTTTGTGAAGTCCAGAGAATAGGCAATGGAGTGATGATATTGTACTCTATGTTATCATTAGGCATCCAGCCTCTCTATATGTTCTGCCTTATCTTCCACCCTCAAAGTCACAAGATGACTTCTGGAGCTCTAACCATTGCATTCCTGCTCCAGGCAACAGGAAAGAAGAATAAGGAAAGCAAAAGGAGAATTCCTCCTATCTGAGCTGGTTTCATTCAAGGACCCTACTGGAAATTCAACACTTTCATTTACATCTCAATGTAATTTTTATCTTAGTTGTATGGCCACAAGTACCTACAAGGCAGCGGAGGAAAAAATACAGCCTTCTGATAGAGCACATTTCTGCCTCAAATAAAATTAGAATTCTGATACTAAGTAAAAAGGAGAGCTGAACATTGAATAGAAAACTAGCAGGCTCTGCTACATCAAGGCATTTACCATTTCACTCTCATCATAATTAAATGTTTTTTAAATTTAAATTTGACCTGCTTTTTGTTATTAGTAACCTTTAACACTATACTCTACTTTAACTAATAACTACTAATAATACAAATAACTTGTTATTAGTGAGTTTTACCACTGTATTTGAACACATAAGATTCCCCAGGAAGCAGACTGTGAAATGGATATTTGTAAACAGGAAAATTCTTGGGGTTAACACCTATGGGAAAGGAAAGAAAGCAGTATTGGGAGGAGGAAGAAGTTGTGCTGAGGGGAAGTTTTAACAAAGGTATCAATTGAACTGTAGGGAACTCTGAAGCTGGGAAGGCTCTTCAGAATTGTCTCAAGTTGAGGAGAGGAATTCAAGCTGTCATACCCCACGTGGACCAGTCATTGGATAAAGAGGACATGACCTTGGTCAAGGCAGATTTCTCAAGCCAAGGCTATTCCTGGAGCTGAGGGAGTAAAGCCCTCAGTCCTGAAGGGTAATCTGGGCAGTGCAATTTCATTTCCTCTTTTGTGAATTGTCTGTTCATATCTGTTGCCCTTTATTGTAATTTAACATTTAACATAAAAGCACCACATAAAACTTCAGTTTTCTTTTTATTTAAACATTGCCGGTTATGATCTACCCATCAAAATTAGACTTCAGAGAACTCAGATTTGAAAGATTTGAAAGATGGTAACATAATGTCACATTTGCTTCAAAAGTTCTGTCTTCCTCTCTTTTTCTTAAAGGAACAGTTTTTTTAATAAACACAAAATCTTACCTTCAATCCCTTCCCATTCTCTCCTTCTCTACAAATAACTATATTGCTGTTTGTACCCCTCTTAGGCATGTTTTTATACTTTTAGCAAAGATATGTGGCCAATGATTAATTTTTACAACTTAATAAACTATCAACATTTTAATAAATAACTAATTTAATATCTATTAATGAGGTTTAAAAATAAAGAGGATATTTACTTATAAAATCTCAAATTTATTATTATTATGCTGAAATTTTCTTGAGAATCATAGTGGAAAAATATTTCTCTATGGAGCTACATTTGTTGATTACATTCTCATTATTTTATATGTTCTTGGCTCTTTCTGGAAGACTGAAAATCTATCCCTTTGCAGAAGCACAAAAGAGTGGAAGAAATAGTCTTAGGGAACAATGAAAACATCGTATTCAACCTCTTATTCGGTGATTCTCTTCTTCATCCTCAGACCAAGAAGAGTTGGAGTGAGGAGGTATTCTCAGGGAGCATAAATCATTCTACATTTGTTAAAAACAAGGGTCTATGACCAAGAAACAAGGAGAGAAATCTCAAACTATTAAAATTAGGAATGAAAAAGAGGACATTATTACTGACCTTACATAAATAAAAATAATTATAAGCGAATACTATGAACACTTATATACCAAAAAATTAGATAACATAGATGAAATGGACAAATTCCCAGAAAGACACAAACTACTGAATCTGACCCAAGAAGAAAAAGAAAATCTGAGTAGGTCTATAACAAGTAAAGAGATTGAATTAGTAACCAAAACACTGCACACACAAAAAAATTCCAGGCCTAGATGGATTCACTGATGAATTCTAGCACACATTTATTTATTTATTTATTTTTACGAGGTATTGGGGATTGAACATGGGACCTCATACATGTGAAGCTAGCACTCAACCACTGAGCTACACCTACTCCCCTCTAGCACACATTTAAAAAAGAATTAGCACAGTCCTTCGCAGACCCTTCCAAGAAAAGAGGAGAGAACATTTCCCAATTCATTCTATGAGGCTAGTATTACCCTGATACAAATACCAAAATCAGACAAAAACATAACAAGAAAACTAAAGACCAATATCCTTTATTTATATAGATATAAAATCCTCAACAGACTATTAGTGAGCCAAGTCCAGAAACAAAAAGGATTATGCATTATAACCAATTGGAATTTATCCCAGAAAATATTATTATTATTATTATTATTTTTAATAATAAATAATACTGGGGACTGAACCTGGGACCTTGTATATGGGAAGCAGGTGCTCAACCACTGAACTACACTCACTCCCCTGTCCCATGAATTAAAGGTTGTTTTAATATATAAATATCAAAGAGTGAAAAAAATCACATTGATAGAATAAATGACAAAACCCAAATGGCCACCTTAACTGACGCAGAAAAAGCAATTGGCAAAATCCAGCACCCTCTCATGATAAAAGGACTCAAAAAATTAAGAATGAACAGGAACTTCTTCAGCCTGATAAGGTACATCTACAAAAAACCCACAGCTCATATTGTACTTAATGGTGAAAAACTGAAAACTTTCTCTCTAAGATCAGGAACAAAACAAGGAGTCTACTCATGTGAGTTTTATTCAACCTTGTACTAAAGGTTATAGCTAGGGTAATTAGGCAATTGGCAAGAAAAAGGAAAAGGAAAAGAAAAAGGAAAAGAAAAAAGGCATTCATATTGGAAAGAAAAAGAAGTAAAACTATCACTACTTGCAAATGACGTGATCTTGTATATAGAAAATCCTAAAGAATCTGCACACACACACACAAAACTACACAAACGAATACGAGACCAGAGATGTTACAGGGTAGAAGGTCAATATACAAAAATCAATTGTATTTCTATACACCAACAATGAATGATCCAAGAGTGAAATTAAGAAAATTCCATTTGCAATAGAAGAAAAAAGAATAAATTATTTAAGAATAAATTTTTAAAAAAGAGTTCAAGACTTGTACACCGAAAGTTGCAAAACATCATTAAAGGAAATTAAAGAAGACTAAATAAAAGGAAAGACATCCCATGTTTATGTAGAAGGGAATCCTAATAAGATTAAGTGTTTTCTTATTAAGTGTTCACAAACCGAAAGACTTAATGTTATTAAAATGGCAGTACTTCCCAAACTGATGTACATATTCAATATAATTCCTATCAAAATCTCAGCTTTTTTTTTTTTTTTTTTTGCACACATTGATAAGCTTATCCTCAAATTCATATGGAAATGCAAAGGAACTGGGGTATCCAAAAAAAATCTTGAAAAAGAACAGAGATGGAAGACTCATACCTTCTGATTTCAAAACTTACTACGAAAATACAGTAATCACATTACTGGGTCAACTGAGATAGTAGTATGAGATGCTCCGGGGTGCCATCTCCCTAAAAGAATCTTTGAACAATTAGCAAAAATCAGCAGAGTTATCTTTCTCAAAACTCTGGAAAATGGCTAAGGGGTTGCAGTAGCTGGACAAGTGCTGAATCAAGAAAACACAATTTGGGAAGCAGCTGTGGCTCAATCAGTAGGGCTCCCGTTTACCATATGGGAGGCCCCGGGTTCGGTTCCCGGGGCCTCCTGGTGAAGGCAGAGCCTGCTTGCACGGCGTGGTTGGCTGACCCAGCGAGCATAAGCAGCAAGGGGGGGATAAATGAATAAATAAATAAAATCTTTAAAAAAAAAAAAGAAAACACAATTTGAAAAATGGTAGGTAAAGTTTGTGGTGGCCCTTGCTAGCTCCTTCCTCATCCCTCCTCCAGCACTGTTGAACCAACCATGCTCCCATTTTGGGTCCCTGACTCTATTCCATAGGGAAAAGAATTACTGCTTGACACATACTAGGGTACCTATAAATCAGTGCCAATCTATCTGGTTGAAGCCTAAAGACTGAAACAGGAAACTTGTCTCAGGCTTGCCCTCCCAGAATTTGTATGGAAGACACAGAAATGACTTGCAGGAAACTAAAGCAGTGTAAGAAACAATTAAGTTGAAGCTGCCTAAGGCAAAGAACTACCTGCATTAAGTTATACAAGACAGCACCCAGAAGGGGGTGAGAAACTTTTTCAAAGGGAGTAGGGGAATCAAGCATTCAAACTACTATAATCTGTAAACTGTGGAATTCCTAAGGCCAGAAACAAGCACAAGCCTAGGAAAAAAAGGAGCTCCATGCAAGCTCAGATAAAACAGAGAGGACCTTGCACATTGCATTCCCCTCAGGCTGATCTTTCAGGAGGGCTAAGCATAGCTAAATTGAAAAGTCTTTGAAAGGAGCTTCTTGCTTTATTGTTGCTTTTTGTTGTTGTTGTTGTTGTTTGTTTGTTTGTTTTTGAGGTAACAAACACCTTGAGGGCTGGAGAAGGTTAATTATTCAGTTTAACATAGAATATTAACATTGTGTATGGTGAGTGTTTAAAAACTTTTGTTTCACAAATGTTAATTGGTCATCTACCAGATGCCAGAAGCTATACTCAGCAGTGACTGGATACACTCTCCATTCCTGAGGAGTTTATAGACTAGTAGAGTGTCCTTATACAATTTTGTCAGCCTCAGAGGCATTGGATTGTGGGGTGGACAATTGTTAATGGGACTACAGCAATGTTAGCAACTGACTCTTTCTACAGGAATCTGGGAGGTCTTTGTAGGGCAGGTGACAGCTAACAGGGCTCTTGCAGGATGATTAGGAGATCACCTTGAGAAGGAGAGAAGAGCATTCCAGAATGGAGAGATGATGTACCAACTGCATTGAGTCATGGCAGGCTGGGCCTGTCATCATACAACAAGAAATGTGAGTGTATGGCATCTGGGGTGGGTAGGGAAAGGCAAGAGACCTGAAAGATATATTAGCATCAGTTGGGGGAAAGCCTTCTGTGCATGCTAAGCCCTTTGGGGTCTGCATTTTAGAAAGAAAATCTGGGGGACAGTGTAGTGGTGGGGAGAGGGGGCAATAGTCTCACTGTCTACTACAAGTAGTATCATTTATTCATTTGGCAAGTACCTTTTTTTTTTTTTTAAGGTACTGGGGACAGGGATTGAACCCAGGACCTCCCATGTGGGAAGCAGGTATTCAACTGGTTGAGCCACATTTGCTCCCCTTTGGTTTGTTTTTGTTAGCTCCTGGCACTTAAGAAAATCTCTATAATATTGCTAACTGGATACAAATTTATGGAACAGACAGCACAGGGACCAAATCCCAGTAAACACTTCAGATTATTAAAATGTACAGTGTGCAAGAAAATATTACAAGATAAACAAAGAAATAGGAAATTATGGCCCATCCAACAAAACAAGATAAAAATCCAGAAACTATTAATGAAAAGGATGTGACTTTGGGCATACCAGGCAAAGACTTAAAAAAAAAAAAAATCCTCAATATGCTCAAAGAGATAAAGGAAAACACAGAGAAAGAACTAAATGATAGCAGGAAAACAATGAATGAACATTATGAGAATCTCTTTGAGATTTTTCAATAGGAACCAAACAGAACTGGAGTTGAAGACCAAAATAACTGAAATGAAAAATTCCCTAGAGAGTTTCAACAGCAAATCAGAGTTGTTAGAAGAAAGAATCAGTGATCTCAAGAACAAGACAACTGAAATGATTCAGCCTAAGAAGCAGAATAAAAAAGTATTAAGAAAGCAAACAGAGCCTCAGAGACCTGTGGAACACCATCAAGTACACCAATATATGCATTATGGGAGCCCCGGAAGAAGAAGAAGGAGAAAAAAGACAGAAGAAATATTCAAAGAAATAATAGCAGGAAATTTCCAAAGTTTAAAGAAAGACATGAATATGCACATTCAAGAAGCTTGAGGAACCTCAACCCAGATAAACTCCAAAGTGAACCACACCCAGACACATACTAACCAAACATTCCAATACCAAGGACAAGGAGGGAGTTTTGAAAGCTGGAAGAAAAAAATCAATGACTTATGTAGAAGGGAATCCTAATAAGATCAAGTGTTTTCTCATTAAGTGTTTCTCATGAGAAACCATGGAGGCAAGAAGGCAGTGGTACAAAATATTTAAAATGCTGAAAGAAAACAAAGGATTTTATATCTGACAAGATGTTCTTTAAAAAATGAAAGGGATATTAAGACATTCTCAGATAAAGAAAAGCTAAGGGGGTTCATCACCACTTGATCTGCCCTATGAGCCATGCAAAAAGGAGTTCTTCAGCCTGAAAGGAAAGAACTCTAGACAGTGGATTGAAGAGGCATAAAGAAATAAAGTCCTCCAGTAAAGGTAGTCAAATAGATAATTACAAATGCTAGTACTATTACATTATATTTTTTGGTATGTAACTCCACTTTTTACTTTTCACAAGTTCTAAAATGAAAATTCATAAAAAGTAATGATAAAAATGGTTTGGGACATACAATGTATAGAAATTGTAACAAGTACCATAAAAAGGTGGGAGGATGGAGGGATAAAGGAACAGTGTATGAATATGCTGTTAAAGTTAAGTTGGTATCAAATAAAAGGTGATTGTTCTGTATTTAAGCTGCTAAATTTAAGCCTCATGGTAACCACAAAGAAAATGTATGAAAATCATATTCAGAAAGAAATGAGATGAGAATCAAAATACTATGATTAAAAAAAAATAATAATAAATACAAAGGTAGGCATTAACAGAAGAATTGAGGGTCAAAATAATTATAAGGCCTACAAAGACAAGATAGCAAAATAGCAGAAAAAAGTCCTGCATTATCAGTAGTTACTTTATATATAAATAGATTAAACTCTCCAGTCAAAAGGTAGAAATTGTCAGGATGGATAAAAAAGTATGACTCAACTATTTGCTTTTCACCAGAGAATCACCTTAATTTCAATGCCACAAGTAATGAAAAGTGAAAAGATGGAAAAAAATATTCCATGCAAACATCAACCAAAAGAAAACTAAGGGAGTGGATATGGCTCAAGCAGTTGAGTGCCTGCCCCCGACATGGTTGGTCCTGGGTTCGGTCCCCTTGCCTCATGAAAAAAACAAAAAACAAAAACAAACAACCAGCAAAACAAATAAAAAAAAAAACCAACTCAGGGAAGCTGATGTGGCTCAGTGGTTGAGTGCTAGCTTTCCACATACAAGGTCCTGGGTTTAATACCCAGTACCTAAAAAAAAAAAAAAAAGAAAAGAAAAAGAAAAAGAAAAAGAAAGCTAAGGCAGCTATACTAATATCAGATAAAATAGACTTTAAGTAAAAAACTGTTATGAGAGGGAAACGAATGTGGCTCAAGAGGTTTGGCATCCGTCTACCATATGGAGAGACCGGGGTTCGATCCCCGGTACCTTCTGGTTAAAAAAAAAAAAAAAAAAAAAACTGTTATGAGAGACAAAAAAGGTTTCTATATACCAATAAAGGGGTCAATTTAACAAGAAGATACAGCAATAATACATGCATATGCACCTAATGGAATAGTCCCAAAATATATGAAGTAAATATTGACAGATTTGAAGGGAGCAATACATTACCAGTATGAGACTTCAGTACACCACTTTCAATAATGGATAGAATATAGACAAAAGATCAATAAGGAATTAGAAGACTTGAACAATACTCTAAACCAACTAGACCTAATAGGCATACAAAGAAAACTTCACCCAACAGCAGCAAAACACAAATTCTTCTCTAGAGCACATGGCTCATTCTCCAAGACAGAACATAAGTTGGGTCATAAAACAAGTCTCAATAAATTAAAAATATTGACATCATACCATGTATGTATCTTCTCTGACCACAATGGAATAAAGCTAGAAAACAATACTAGAGGAAGATATGGAAAATTCTCAAATATGTGTATATTAAACAACATACATTTAAACAACCAATGGGTCAAAGAAGAAATCACAAAGGAAATTAGAGAGTATCTTTAGGTGAATGAAAATGAAAATACTGCATCTCAAAACTTATGGGATGCAGCAAAGGCAGTACTGAGAGGAAAATTTATAACTCTAAATGCTTACATTAAGAAAGAAGAAAGATCTAAAACCAGACACCTAATCTTAAAACTGGAGGCTCTAGAAAAATAAGAGCATACTAAACCCAGAGTGAGCAGAAAGAAGGAAATAACAAAGATTAGAGCAGAGAAAATAGAAATAGAGACTAAAAAACAATAGAGAGAATTAACAAAACCAAAAGTTGGCTCTTTGAAAAGATCAATAAAATTGACAAAATTTTAGCTAGACTGATAAAGAAAAAGGAGAGAGAACACAAATAACTAAAATCAGAAATTAAAGGTGGGACATTACTATAGAACTCACAGAAATAAAAAGGATTTTAAGCGGATACTATGAAAAACTATACACCAACAAATTAAGTAACCTAGAGGAAATGGACAAATTCCTAGAAGCATACAATCTATCTACAATGACTCAAGAAGAAATAGAAGATCTCAACAATAACTATTAAAGAGTTTGAATTGGTATTTTAAAACCTCCAAAGAAAAGCCCAGGACTAGAAATTTTCACAGGGTAATTTTACCAAACAATCCAAGAAGAATCAATACCAATCCTGCTCAAACTCTTCCAAAAAGTTAAAAGACAAAAAGTAGGGAATACTCCCTAACTCATACTATGAGGTCAACATCACCCTAATATAAAGCCAGATAAAGCCACCACAAGAAAAGAAAAATACAGACCAATAACTCTTATGAATACAGATGCAGTAATCCTCAACAAAATATCAGCAAACCAAATCCAAAAGCCCATTAAAAGAATTATACACCATGATCAAGTAGGATTTATCCCATGTTTGCAAGGATGTTTCAACATAAGAACATCAATACATGTAATACGCCACATTAAAGGAATGAAGGGAAAAATTAAACAATGTACAAGATCATCTTGATTGATGCAAAAAAAGACATTTGACAAAATCTAGCATGCTTTTCTGATAAAAATACGTAGAACACTAGGAATAGAAGGAAACTTCCTCAACATGATAAACGTCATATATGAAAAACCCTCTTCTAACATCATACTCAATGGTGAAAGACTGAAAGATTTCCTTTAAGATTTGGAACAAGACAAGGATGCCCACTGTCAACACTACTTACTGTTCAACATTGTACTGTAAGTCCTAGCCAGAGCAGTTAGGCAAGAAAAGGAAATAAATGGCATCCAATTTGGAAAGGAAGAAGTAAAACATTCCCTATTTTCATAAGACATGATCCTATACACAGAAAATCCTGAAGAATCCATAACAAAGGTACCAGGACTCTAAATGAGTTCAGCAAAGTGGCATCAAGATGAACACACAAAATTAGTAGTGTTTTATCCACTAGTAATGAACACTCTGAAGAGGAAATCAAGAAATGAATTCCATTTGCAATAACAACTAAAATAATCAAATATCTAGGAATAAATCTAACCAAGAATGTAAAGGACTTGTATACAGAAAACTACAAAACATTGCTAAAAGAAATCAAAGATCTAAATAAATGGAAGTTCATGGATTAGAAGACTAAATATTGTTAAGTTATCGATTCTATTAAAAGCAATATACAGACTCAATGCAATCCCAATCAGAATTCTAACAGCTTTCTTTGCACAATTGGAAAAGCCAATCATCAAATTTGTATGGAAAGAAAAGGTCTCCAAATAGTCAAAACTATCTTGAAAAAGAAAAACAAAGTTAGAGGAGTCACACTTCCTGATCTTAAAACTTATTACAAAGCCATAGCAATCAAACAGTATGGTACTGGCACAGGATAAGACAGACCAAAGGAACTGAGAGTTCAGAAATAAATCTTCACATCTATGGCCAACTGATTTTTGGCAAGGGTGCCGAGTCCACTCAATGGGGAAATAATAGTCTCTTTAACAAATAGTGTTGGGAAAACTGGGTGTACATAAACAAAAGAATGGAAGTGGATCCCTCCCTCACATCATACTAAAAATAAACTGATTGCGAATATTCTCACTGTCCTGATTTTGTGACAATCAGGGTAGCTAAACATTTGCTATATTAGAAACCATGCATGTGTCCCTAGACCTAGTTTTTCTCCCTAGGTCTGGATTTTAGACTGCTGGTGATAACTAAGCCTGATTTATTATATGACCATCTTGTATGGGAAAAGACTGTAACTTTGGGTATCTTTGGTCAACCTTAAGAGATATAGCATGGGGGACAGATGTGACTCAGGTGGTTGGGCGTCCATCTCCCTTATGGAGGGACCTGGGTTTGATTCCGGCACCTCCCGGTAAAAATAAAAAAAGAAAAATATAGAATGCACATGGGCCACCAGGCCCTGTGCATGGGTGCGCTGCCAGACCCTGCAAGCGGGTGTGCCTCCAGGCCCCGGGTGAGCCGCCAGGTCCTGCTAGCCACGCAGCAAGATGACATAACAGGAGAGTGACACAAGGGAGAGCCAAGAAGAGACACACTGAAAAATCAGGAGCTAAGGTGGTGCAGGCAGTAGGACACCTCTCTCCCACATTGGAGTTTCCGCGGATTGAATCCCAGTGAAAGACAGGAGGAGAAGGATGATAAGAGAGGGCAGGAAATGGACAGAGAGTTGCCCAGCAAATGGACACAGAAACAGCAAAAACGGGGGAGGGGGGATAAAAAGTAAGTAAATAAATAAATAAATGCAAAAAAAAATGTATAGGGGAGGAAGAAATGGACTATAGTTAGTGGTAATACTTTGACAGTGCTCTTTCATGATTTGTTAACAAATGTTTCACAACAATGCAGGGTGTTTGTGTGTGTGTGTGGGTGATGTGTGGGAGCCCTGCATGATGTTATGTATGTTTGTTTTGTAAGTTCATGATGTTTACTGAACACTTACAGTTTATGCATGTTCATGTATGAATGATATACTTCAATAAATTCTTTAAAAAAATAAAATGAAAATGGATCAAAGACATAAATATAAGAACCAGAATTATGAAACTCTTAGAAGAAAAAATAAGGAAGCATCTTTAGGACCTTGTGTTAGGCAACAGTTTCTCTGACTTTACACACAAAGCATAACCAACAAATGGAAAAACAGAAAAATGGGACCTCATTAACATGAAAAGCTTTTTGTGCATCATAGGACTTTTTCATGAAAGTAACAAGACAACCTATAGAATGGGAAAAAATATTTGGAAACCACATATCTGATAAAGGTTTAATATCCAGAATATATAAAGATATACTACAACTCAACAACAAAAAGACAAGCAACTGAATTAAAATATGGGCAAAAGACTTGACTAGAAATGATGATCAAAGATGGCTGCGCCCGTTTACTACTGGTAGCGGCCGTTGACCTTCCCCTACCCCCTTTGTTACCTGGTCCCTGTGGTGGCTAACTGAGCACAAAGACCATGCTGTGCCGGACCTTCGGAGAAGTTTCTGCAGCACTGAAACAAGGCCAAATTACTCCAACAGAGCTCTGTCAAAAATGTCTCTCCTTTATCACGAAGACCAAGTTTCTAAATGCTTACATTACTATATCAGAAGAGGTGGCCTTAAAGCAAGCTAAAGAATCAGAAAAAAGATTTGAGAAAGGTCAATCACTTGGAAATTTAGGTGGAATTCCTATCGCAGTAAAAGACAACTTTAGCACATTGGGCATTGAGACAACATGTGCATCAAACATGCTGAAAGGTTATGTACCACCTTATAATGCTACAGTAGTTCAGAAGTTGTTGGATCAGAGAGCTCTACTTATGGGAAAAACAAATTTAGATGAGTTTGCTATGGCATTTGGAAGCACAGATAGTATATTTGGACCAGTTAAAAACCCTTGGAGTTATTCAAAGCAATATAGAGAAAAGAGGAAGCAGAAGCACCACGGCGAGAACGAAGGTTTAAATTGGTTAATAACTGGAGGAAGCTCAGGTGGTAGCGCAGCTGCCGTATCAGCATTCACATGATTTGCGGCATTAGGATACAGGAGGATCAACCAGAAACCCAGCTGCCCACTGTGGGCTTGTTGGTTTAAATCCAAGCTATGGACTAGTTTCCCATCATGGCCTCATTCCCTTGGTTAATTCAATGGATGTGCCAGGAATCTTAACCAGATGTGTGGATGATGCAGCAATTGTGTTGGGTATATTGGCTGGACATGACCCCAAAGACTCTACTATGGTACAAGACCCTGTTAAACCATTTATACCTCCCAGTTTGACAGATGTGAGCAAACTATGTACAGGAATTCCAAAGGAATATCTTGTCCCAGAATTATCAACTGAAATACGATCTCTTTGGGCCAAAGCTGCTCACCTCTTTGAATCTATGGGAGCTAAAGTAATTGAAGTGTCCTTGCCCCACACCAGTTAGTCAATTGTCTGTTATCACGTATTGTGCACATAGGAAGTGGCATCAAATATGGCAAGATTTGATGGGCTAGAATATGGTCACAGATGTGATATTGATGTGTCTACTGAAGCCATGTATGCGGCAACCAGGCGAGAAGGGTTTAATGATGTGGTGAGAGGAAGAATTCTCTCAGGAAACTTTTTCTTATTAAAAGAAAACTATGAGAGTTATTTCATCAAAGCACAGAAAGTGAGGCGGCTTATTGCCAATGATTTTGTGAATGTTTTAAACTCTGGAGTGGATGTCTTGCTAACTCCTACTACCTTAAATGAGGCAGTGCCATACTTGGAGTTCATCAAAGAAGACAACAGAACCCAAAGTGCCCAGGATGATATTTTTACACAGTTTGTAAATCTTGGCAAGCCAAGGATTGCCAATAGGGCTGCAGTTTATTGGACGTGCATTTTGTGACCAACAGCTTCTGAAAATTGCCAAATGGTTTGAAAAATGAGTACAGTTTCCTGTTATTGAACTTCAAGAACTAATGGAGGATTGTTCAGCAGTCTTTGAAAATGAAAAGCTAACTTCTGTTTCTGTATCACTACTAAAACAGTAGTGATAAAAACATGATGCAAATTAAAATGACTTATTAAAGCTTTTATCCTCTAGAGAAAAAAAAAAAAAAAAGACTTGACTAGACATTTTTCCAAAGAAGATGTACAAATGGCCAAAAAAACACATGAAGAGATGCTCAACATCATTAGCCATTAGGGAAATGCAAATCCAAACCACAAGATACCATTTCACACCTACTAGAATAGCTACAATTAAAAAAAATGAAAAAATTGCACAATGGAATATTATTCAGTCATAAAAAGAAATAAAGTTTTGATACATGCAACGAAATGAATGAACCTTGAAGACATTGTATTGAGTGAAATAAGCTAGGCACAAAAGTACAAACATATGATTTTGCTGTTATGAAATAACTAGAATAAGCAAATTCATAGAGTCAGAAATTACAATATAAGTTACCAGGGCCTTAGTAGAGGGTAGGTAATGGAGTGTCGTAGTTTAAAGCTTTATTTATCCCAGAAAAGTATGTTCTTAAAGTTAATCCATTCCTGTGGGTGTGGACCCATTGTAAGTAGGATCTTTTGGTGAGTAGTATGTGACCCACCTCATTCAGGATGGGTCTTAATCTTCTTATGGATTTATAAGAGAATGAAATTCAGACAAAGAGAAAGTCAGAGAAGTAAGAAGCTGGAAGCAATAAAACCCAGAAGAGAGGGAGACACCAGCAAATGCTGCCCTGTGTCTTGCCATGTGACAGAGGAGTCCAGGATTGACAGCAGCCGGTCTTCAGAAAGAAAGTATAGTCTTGATGATGCCTTGATTTGGACATTTTCACAGCTTCAGAACTGAAAGCTTTTAAGCTAATACATTCACATTGTAAAAGCCAATGCATTTCATGTCATCTGCCTTGAGCAGCTTAACAAACTAGAACACAGAGTCAATGCTTAAATTGTACAAAGTTTCAAAATGGCATGATGGAAAAGTTTTGGTAATGGAAAGTCGTGATGGTAGCACAACCTTGTGAATGTAATTAACAGCACTGAGTTATATATTTAAATGAGATTTTAAGGAGGTAATTTTAGCTTGTATATATGTTACCAGAATAAAAATTGAGTAAAAATCCATAGAACTCTACAACACAAATTAGGGAATCCTGATGTAAGGAATGGACTACAGATAATAGTACAATTATAATCACATTCTTTCATCAATTGTAACAAATATACCACTCAAATGCAAGGTTTTAATGTTAGGGGTTATGGGGAAACTCTGTATTTTCTGCATTATTTTTCTTAAAACCTATAACTTCTCCAATAAAAAATAATTAAAAACTTTTAAAAAAGATACAGTAATGAAAACTGTGTGTTACTGGCATAAAGAAGGTCTTATCGATCAATGGAATTTGAGAGTCCCGAAATAAATGCTAGCATTTATGGACAATTGATTTTTGACCATAGTGCCAAGACAATTCAATTCGGTAAGAATAGTCTTTTCAATAAATAGTTCTGGGACAACTGGATATCTACATACAAAAAAATGAAGTTGGACCCCTACCCGACACCACATAAAAAGTTAATTCAAACTGGTTCCAAAATCTGAATTTAAGAGTTGAAACTACAGAAATCATAGAAGAAAACATAGGTATAAGTATTTATGACTTTGGATTAAGGATTCTTTTTTTTTTTTTGTAGCTATGACACCAGAAGTACCAACAACAAAAGAAAATATAGGCAATGTAGAGTTCATAAAAATTCTAAAAATTTGTGTTTCAAAGGACACTATCAAGAAAGTAAAATAGGGGAGTGGATGTGGCTCAAGTGGTAGAGTGCCTACTTTTCATATGAGAGGTCCAGGGTTTGGTTCCCAGTGCCTCCTAAAAACAAAAAAAAACAAACAATAAGCAAGCAAACAAACAAGAAAACCAGTTCAGGGGAGCCAATGTGGTTCAGTGGCTGAGCGCTGGCTTCCCACATACACGGTCCCGGGTTTAATCCCCAGCCCCAGTACCTCAAATTTTTTTTTTAAAAAAGTGAAATGACAACCCACAGAATGGGAGGGAATATTTGTAAGTGATATATCTGATAAGTGTCTAGTATCCAGAATATATAAAGAATTCTTAAAACTTGACAATAAAAGATAAGTATCTCAATTAAAAAATGGGCCAAGGATCTAAATAACCATTTCTCCAAAGAAAGATACACAAATATTCTATAAGCACATGAAATATGCTCCTCATTAGTCATTAGGAAATGCAAAATACCACTTTTCACCCATTAAGAAGGTTTCAACAACAACAACAACAACAACAACAAATAGAGAAAAGGAAAACGAGTGTTGGTGGGAGCGTGGAGAAATTGAAACCATCATACACTGCTGGTGGGAATGTAACATGGTGCAGCCTCTTTGGAAAATAGCCTGGCAGTTCCTCAAATGGTTGAACATAGAGTTACAATATGATCTAGCAATTACAATCTTAGAAATACCCAAGAGAAGTTAAGATATATGACTGCACAAAAACTTGTACACCAGTGTTCATAGTGGCATTATTCATAATAGCAAAAGATTGGAAACAACCCAAATGTCCATTAACTGATGAATGGGTAAACAAAATGTAGCATATGCCTACCATGGAATACTAGTCATCAAAATAAGGAGTGAAGTGTTGATAACATACTACAACAGAAATGACCTTTTATGCTAAGTAAAAAAGTCTGACACAAAAGGGTACATATTGCATGATTTCTTTACATGAAATGTACTTAATAGGTAAATTCATAGACAGAAAGTAGATTTGCATTTTCTAGGGGCAGGAGGTCTAGGGGAATAGGGAGTGACTCCTTATAGGTACAGAGTTAGTTTTTCAAGTGAAGAACATTTACTGCAATTAGATAGTGGTAATGGTTGCATAACTTTGTGAATATAATAAACTCCCATCAATTTTATACTTTAAGAGTTGAATTTTACAGTATGTGAAATATATATAATTTTTTAAAAGCAAGCATCTAGGGTGGTGTTGTGGAAAGGCATTCAGGAATATTGCCTCCACAAAAAACAGTCCTGTAATACTCTGTACAATAGAATTCCATTATTACCTTATTTATATTTTTAATTTTAAAATTTTTAATAAAAGGGCATTCAAAAATAAAAGCTAGCAGGATATATTCAGCAATGCTAAACATTAGATTATTGGTCATTTTAATTTTATTTTTCATATTTATTTTCTATTTTCCAAATCTTTTATAAATGTCCCAAGCTTATAAAAATTTTATAGTCATGTAAAGGAATGGGGCAAAAAAAAAAAAAAAAGAAAAAGATCAACAGACAAAAAACCTCACAAAATCTGCTGTTGCTAGGAGCTTTCTCTGGGAGGTGAAAAGGGCAGTGGTAAGTAAATGTTCTACAGACCCCATTCCACTTAAGAGAATTGGCGGGAGGGAAATCTCTGCCTAAAAGTTCAAGTTGATCTGAGTATAAACCTGCTAATTAGAAGAGTCTGCCAGTTTGTTGTGCAGTTAAAAGTGAAGATTAGGAATGAATGAGTTTTCTGTTTGAGCAAGCCTTGTGATCTGGGACTTTGTCACCAGTAAACCTTTGAGCCACAGTCTGGAACTTGGAGGTTGAAAAAAGGAAAAGAATGATGTCATTAGGTAATAAGATAAAGGTCTGTTTTCAGAGTCTGTACATCTTGGTGGATTGTCAGAGCTTTTAGAAAGATATTTTTATTTAGTATGATTTAGACTAGACAGTACGATCTCGAAGAATTGCTTGTGTTTGGGAAGTATGTTTTAACCCACAGAACTCCCAGAGTCAAGATCAGGAGACCCTGAGGAAGAGAAGTCTCTTTTCCCCTAGACGCTGTCACAAGGGTCCTGAAAATATTCCGAACCAGATCAACAAAGGCCGTCCTGGACTGTTGTGGTCCTAAAAACAGTGCTACAGTTGTTATTCTAGACTAAGTTATTTGGATTTTGGGAACTGGGCACCAGTCAATGATTGTACAGCTTCGAGGTCAATGCATACCACCGTGGTGAGGAGGGTGGGGTTTGCTTACATGAAAGGAGATTCTCATTGTAAAGAATTGTAAAGTGGCTCCTACTGGGAGAGGGGGACTAGAGAAGTGGTCCCATGACAAGAAAGCCCAGCCTGGAACTGAGCAATGCCTAGAGTGAAAACCAAAAGGAGGTTTCCATTATTGAGGCTCTGGGAACAGTTACACAGAGCACTCAGTGTTTAATCTTAGTTTTTACTTTTGAGTAGGTAATAAATACAATGACTACCAAATTCAAAGCTACCCCATATGCCTACAGTGAAAGGAAATCTTCCTCTCCCTCCACCACCAGCCACCCAGGTTTCTTTCCCAGAGGCAATCACTGATACCAGTGCACGTGCATCTTTCCAGAGACAGCCTAGCTCCGGTTTTAAGGCTGTTGCAATTTCCCTGAACTATTTCCCACTTGACTAGAATATATTACACCCAGCAACCTTGGTTCGATGGGGTGCTATGAGTACCTAAGGCTGGCATAGTCCATCCTCTCCTCTGAGGCCACCTTGGCAGTGGTAGCATGATTTGGGGAGGAAAGGGTTTGTTGTCCAGGAGTTTGAGGTAGGGACTAGCACCAGGGTGAGCAGAAGACCACCGCTAGGTTTGGAAGGGTTGTTAAGAAGCTTCAGTAAAGGTGCAGGCTGCAGTGTGTACTGAAACACATCTTAGCTGCTAGGCTGAAACCACTTGTCTCCAAATGTACCACTGAAAGTTGCCTCCTGAAGGAAAGGACAGGGGGTATGCTCCATCCTGCTCCTATAAGAATGGAGGTGAGTAAATGTGGATTAAATCAGGAACTCCTGTGCTCCCTCACAACCTTCCCCACCCCCACCCGCCATCCCCGCCAAACAACAAGCATTTTAAGCCATTAGGGCTGCAAAATTATTTTTTTGTGACAAGCTTTGGCTCAGTGCTCTAGCTCTCTCTCTTTTTTTAAAAGCTTGTTCTCTCTGCTGATGTGTCCTCCACCCCTTTATTAGGCCAACACAGGTCATTTCTTCATTACATGTAGTTTATCTTTACCCCCCAAAAAGTTTAATTTCAAAAGAAAAGAGAGTTCTCATTTGACTCTCTAATGATACTATTCTGTGACTATTTAAGGCAAGTCATTTAACCTTTCTGAAACTTAATTCCCACATCTGTAAAACTGATGACTACTTACATATTTCCCAGGCTTTGTGAGTAAAGCAATTATAAAATACTCTGCAATCTAAAAAATAATGTAGAAAGGCTTGCTCATCAGTTGGTTGCCAGTGCTCCAAGCCTTTGTTGTTAAGAAATCTGCCAGTCCTGCTTCTGGTGCTGCAGGCTGAGAGCTCCAAGCCACACTTTATGCCGAACAGCTAGACCTGGACAGGTCATAGGGTTGGAAATGATGCTGGCCTCACAGGAGGAGCAAAGTCGAGGAGAAACTCTTTCTTCCAAAGAAAGGAAAGGAACAGGGTGCCAGGAAGAAACGAGCTGGGGCCAGGATCAGGCCACTAGGAGGACAGGGTTGTCCCGGGTGGCTGCTGGTGGCAGTACTACCTCTCTGGAAGCTGAGATTCGGACCTGCCTCAAGGTGGGGAAGGAGGGCCTGGGCCTCTGCTGAGCTGAGACTCACCAGAATGAAATGACATCCAGTTGCCTTGGAACAATTCTCTTGTACTAACCATATGAGGCTGAAGTAAATGGAAAAAGTAGAAATTAAACCTGTACATCTGTATATCAAAATTTCATGTATAGGTGTCTTTTATTTTCATTCTTAGATTCCAAATATCCTATAATTAGTATATTTTACTTTTATGATCAGAAAAAATATGTTTCAGAAAATAATTTTATGATCAAAGCCATCTAATAGCTCAAAAATATGAATATGGTAATAGCAATTATGGCACTATGAATCATTTAAAAAGATAAAATGAAGATTGTAAAAATCAATATGAAGAAATGATGGTGATATAGTAATAAGTATAACAAAAAGTATGTGTGATATATATAGTATGATTAAGACTATATAAAACATGTACATAAAAAACTAGAAGGGAATATGCAAAAACAATAATAATTCATGTGTTCTGGTAGTTTTTAAATTTTAAAATTTTTTTCTCTAATTTGCAAATCTTCAAGGTTGTTTTATTGTGTCACAACTTCTAAAATATAAGAAAAATAATGCAACTTTTTTTTTCTGGATTCCTGAGATAGAGGACAGCTACAAACAAAACAACAAATACAGAAAAAAAATTATTCATATGTAACACTGTGACTCCAGGGTGGTGGGAGTTGGATGGGGTGTCTACCAAGGGAAGGAGTTTGGGGCAAGGGATGAAGGGTGCAGGGGGTTAGAGCTTTTTCCTTGGGATCTGGCAGGATGGGATGGGTCTTGTGAACCTTTGAGAAGTATTGAGATTCATGCTGTTCTCTGGAAGTATTTACCTTTTGTAACCCCCAAGTCTTTAATCAAATCTTGTCTAAACATATAACCCTCATTTCTTCTTGTTGTGGAGCACAAAGGGAACATCTCTGTGGCTACCCATGTTCCATGGACTAGAAAGTGGTGAAGGGGGAAAGTGCAAGGAGAAGATAAATCTCGGGGAAATGGAGTCAGGAGCTCTTGCCTCAGCTTTCCCCCTTCCTAGTCAAGAAAGTGATCTCCCAGTGAGGATCTGGGAACTTTATATTTTTCAAATATTTATTTATTTATTTACCCCCCCCCCTGACCCCCAGCCCGGTTGTTTTGCACTTGCTGTCTGCTCCATGTCTATTCTTCTGTGTCTGCTTGTCTCCTCTTTTAGGCGGCACCAGGAATTGATCCTGGGACCTTCCAGAGTGGAAGAGAGGTGCTCAATCTCTTGCGCCACCTCAGCCCCCTGGTCTGCTGCATCTCTTATTGTCTGTCCTCTGTGTCTCTTTTTGTTGCATCATCTTGCTGCACCAGCTCTCTGCATGGGCCAGCACTCCATGCAGGCCAGCACTCTGCGTGAGCCAGGACTCCATGAGGTCCATCTTTCTGATCAGGCCAGCTTGCCATATGGACCAGCTTGCCTTTCACCAGGAGGCCTGGGGAATCGAACCCTGGACCCCCCATGTGGTAGGTGGAGGCCAATCACTTGAGCTACATCCGTTTCCCTGGGAGCTTTATTTTAATTCTAGTTGGAAGCATTTCCCATCAGCTTCAGGGGAGTTTGGAGGGTGGGAGTAGAAGGCCAAGAGCCCCAGGAGAGCAGGTTTGTAGCTGTAGCCTGAAGTTGCTGAATGAGGAGCATTCATCAGCAGTATGCAGTTCTGCCAGTTTCAACATGACACCCAAGTTGATTAACCTCCTCTTACAAGTCCCAGCTCCTTCAAGATGAGGTTAAAGATTTGATATATCAGGGTCTTTCTCAGGGATGATTTCACCCCCAGAGCCAATCGTTCACTAAATTGTGATCTCCCAAATAACTCTTTGATCCACTTCCTTGTCTCCCCTCCTGCTGCCACTGCCTGGGTTGTTCCCCCAATTGTTCATCTGGATTATTGAATAGTCAGGAAGATTGATTTCTCTTCCTCTGCTCTTAGGAATCCCACTCCCAAATTCCTAGAGAATTGTTTTTATTTTTATTATTATTTTAAAGCTATTTTTATATATATTTATTTATTTATTGAGGCCCCAGGGTTGGGAATTGAAACCTGGACCTGTATCTGGGAAGCCGGAGCTCAACCACTGAGCCACATTGGCTCCCCTGAGTTGGTTTTTGTTTGTTTGCTTGTTGTTGATTTTTTGTTGTTGTTTTTAGGAGGTGCCTAGTAACTGAACTCAGAACCTCCCATGTGGGAAGCAGGCACTTAACTGCTTGAGCCACATCCGCTACTCCTTAACTCTTCTTTTTTTTAATTTATTTTTTTGACTTACCTGGACTGGAGCTCGAACCCTGGACCTTGTATGCGGGAGGCTGGTGCTCAACCACTGAGCTATATCATCTCCCCTGAGTTGGCTCCCTTGTCTATTTGCACGTTGTTTTGTTCATTGTTTGCTTGCTTGTTTTTGTTCATTGTCTGCTTTGTTTTTGCTCATTGTCTGCTCCATTGTTTGTTTGTTTTCTTTAGGAGACACTGGGAACCGAACCTAGGACCTCCCATGTGGGAGGTGGGCGCTCAACTGCTTGAGCCACATCTACACCTCCCTTAACTTTTTCTAAAAGAAGTTTTAGATTACAGAAAAGTTACATGGAAAATATAGGGGATTCCCATATACCCCACCCCTCCCCCTCTCACATTTTCCCCTATTAATAACTTCTTACATTAATGTGGTACATTTGTTACAGTTGATGAGTAAATATTGAGGCATAGCTACTAACCATGGTCTGTAGTTTACATTATGGTTTGTACTTTGCACCATAAAATTTTATAGGTTTTGGTAAAATGTATAATGGCCTGTATCAGTCATTGCAATATCATGCAGAACAGAGAATTGTTTTTTAAACATAAATTTGACCATGTTAATTCCATATTTAAAATCTTTTGTGACTAATCATTGATTATAAGATACAGTACAAATTTCTTAGTCTGAAATTTAAGATCCTCTGAAATGTCTCCTAATCCACATTTCTAATGTCATCTTTTACCACTGGCCCATGTTCTAGCTACACAGTATTACTCAAAAGTCCTACTTTTCTTCCTTTATTCTTTCCCACCTTCCTGGTTTCCCTCTTTCCTCTTTTTCTCCTTTCCATCTTTATTTCTTAAAACAATCAGAACAACAAAAATAAAACAAGGATAATAAAAAGGAAAGAAAAAATCACAATCTAACAATCCCAATAAACAATCAGTTTAATATCAGTAAATGATTATCATTTCTTTATGTGCATACCATCTCTGAGTTGTTGACATTTTCATTGTTCCCCTTTTGAAAATGAAGAAATAGAGGATCAGAGAAATCAAGACAAGTTTTCCTCATTTTTCCTTATCACTTCACAGATCTCACCAATGGTTCTAATCACAAAGGTGGCAGGCATGAAATTTAGTCCTTAAACAAAGAAGAGCAAGATTTCTAACTTTTTTACTATTCTCTATCTCATCATGTTTATTTCTGTTCCAATACCTATTTTTCTGAGTGGTGGCATCTTGATTTCAGTCAATTTGGCATATTGACCCTTTTCCCTGGGTTGCAGCCATGTCTTCAGGGCTTACATCTGACCCTCAGTGTCAACTGGCCACACTGGCCTCTGCTGTGATGTCCATCACCCTGACTGTTCCTTGAGCATCATTTCATGCCAATCACTGAAGAGCCCCATTGTTTCTATGCAGTTGGCCCCATCTGACCTCAGGCTCTTTTTGTGCCATTTTTGGGTGTGGGGGAATCATTGTTCAGCTCTCACTCCATGCCAGGGATGGGGAACTCTGTAGGGTTCTCAACCATGTACCCCCCACCATTTCTTCTCTGGGGTCTTGCTTCCTCTCCCAAATTCAGCCTGTGGAGTCAACCATAGCAACCCCAGCCCACCCCTGGTACCCACCGGAGTCTCTCCACTCTCTGCTTCTCCACCAACTCTCCTTTTCTAATCTTTTGCTAGTCTGAGTCCTTTCTGTTTACCTAAGGAACTAGATTTAAGAAACTCAGAAGTCTGAAAAGACTCTTTTTCTCTACTTGCTGCTATCCCAACCTTTTTCTGGGTCAAAGAAGGTTTTATCTGCTATGTGAAGGAAAGGAATGGTCAAGGCAATACTAGGAAATACTAGGGGAAATTGTTGATATTTCAAAAACACTTTTTTGAAACAATAGCATAAATAAAATTTTGCTTTCTGCTTTTTATTGACCATAGCATTACCAAATATTATTACATAGTCTTTAAAATTATAATTTTTTTTCTTTTTTTTTTAACTTTATTTTGTACATTTAATGATTGAAAACATAAACAATTAAAAACTAAAAAGTAAACACAGATGAATAAATATATACATTTCTCAATTAAATGTAATGGATATATGTAAAATTTTTTTTTTTAAATTAAAAAATATATTACACAATATATTTGGTTCATAGTAATGCATTCATACAGTATTTGTCCTTTTGTGTCTGGCTTGCTTCACTCAACATAATGTCCTCCAGGTTCATCCATGTTGCTGTATGCTTTATGACTTCATTTCTTCTTACAGCTGCATAATATTCTTAAATTCTTACCTAAAATATATTGCTTTAATTTCATGAAGCATGGGATTTGTTGGATTCTTTTGATTGTGAAACAAAGTTGAAACTAGCTGCAGTGGGGTTGGCCTCATAAACAGGGCAGCTGGAGAGGGGCTTTTTAGCAAAAGTGACTTTAGGACCCTCAGTGGCTTCTTCTTATTGCTGCTAGCAATAAAACTTTTAGAAATATGAACATAAATTAGATACATTTTATTTGGATTTCTGGTCTGTTCATTTTTTATTGTGTCTTATTGTGTGTGTGGGTATATAAATACCCATGACATTAACCATTTTAACCATATTTAAAGTGTACAGTTCTGTGACAATTACATTTACAATGTTGTACTACTATCACCACCATCTGTTACCAAAACTTTTTCATCACCCCAACCAGAAACTCTGAACCCATTAAGCAATAAATACCCATTCCCCGCCCACAAGCCCCTGTTAGTCTCTAATTTATTTTCTGTCTATCTGAATTTGCTTATCTAGATGTTTCATATAAGTGGAATCATACAATATTTGTCCTTTTATGTCTGTCTTATTTTATCAAACATGTTTTCAAGGTTCATTCATATGGTAGCATGTATCAGAACTTCATTCCTTTTGATGGCTGAATAATATTCCATTGGATAAATATATCATATTCTGTTTATTCATTCTTCAGTTGATGTACACTAGGGTTGTTTCTACCTTTTGATTATTGTAAATAATGATGCTATAAGCACTGGTGTACAAGTATGTGTTTGAGTACCTGTTTTCAATACTTTTGGATATATACCTAGATGTGGAATGGCTGGGTCATATGGTGATTCTATGTCTAACTGATTTCTGCAGCAGCTCTACCATATCTCTGTTCATATTGAACTAATAAGTTCTACAGTTATGGGTTCTCCAAGAAACTGATGCTTCTTGAAAGATAAAATATATACCCCATGTCCTAGTGCAGTTCACAGTTGGGTAGAGAGCATCAAATAAAGCATCATGGATATACAGATTGCTGGGGAAAATGAATACAAAGACTCAATTTGTTTGAAAAATTGGCCCGTGGTATATCATCTAGTATGCTAGACTCTGAATCCAATGGTTCAAGTTCAGATTTTCACAGCATCTTGTTTTGTTTTGTTTGCACATAACATGACATAATGCAAAGCTCTGCAATATCTAGAATTTCTATGTAGAATGAACTCAGAGGTGGCAAACTTGTTGGAAGTGGTAAGAGAATCAAGCAAACTCATTTGAAGCAAGATTTGTATAGCAAACACAAGATTTTTACTTAGATTGTGAATTTGGGCTGATGGAGATAGGGTGTGTGGGGAAGGACTAAAGCCACTCTGGGCCACAGACAATGATGGAAGATATAGGTTTGGAGGGTCTGACTGACCTTACCTGCTATGTGATCTTGAGCAATTTGCTTAACTCTTATAAAAGTTAATTTTTTTTCATTTGAAATGGGGATAACCATATCTACCCTAAGGTTATTGCATGGATTAGAGACAATGTAAAGTGCCTGGCACTTAGTAGGCATTCAGTAAAGAGTAACATTTATTGGTATTAATATTGCCTGTAAAAGTATGTGTGACCATAACAGGATGATTATGGAAGACAGATAAGGTTAAAAAAAAAAATCAAACACCCAAAACAAATCGCTTAAGGCTGTCCTCTTGGGAGTTAAAAACAATTTTTTTTTAAAATTTTTAAAGAAGCTTTAAATTACATAAATGTTACATCAAAAATATAGGGGATTCCCATATTCCCCAACCTCCATCACTCCCCCACTTTCCCCCTTTACCCATTAACATCTTTCATTAGTGTAGTATATTTGTTACAATTGATAAACACATATTGAAGCATTGCTACTAACTGTGGTCTATAGTTTACATTATAGTTTATACTTTACACTGCACAATTTTATAGGTTTTGACAAAATGTATAATGGCCTGTATCCATCATTGCAGGGTCATGCAAGACAATTCCAATGTCCCAAAAATGCCCTATGTTACACCTATTCTTCTCTTTCCCTCCTCTCAGAAACTCTGGTGGCCACTGCATTTATATAAATGATACAAGTTCTTCCATTGCTAGAACAATAATAACTTTAGTTATTATTATTATTTAATAATATTATTAATATTTAATAATAATAATAACTTTAGTCCATAGTTGCATTTCCCCCTTGTGTTTGTTCATTCCTCAATCTTGAGGATTTTGGGATGGTGATGCCCACTCTGTTTCTGATTGAGAGGAGGCTTAGATATTGTGGGGCAGAGGGATGGGACAGTTTTGCTTGCAGCTGTGGCTACTCTTTATTTTTGGGGATGGGCATTGTCCATCATCATCCTTTTGTTAGTTGTTCTGAATCTAATGAACTGGAGTCAGTGTTGCAACTCTGCTGAGATTCAGGCTCAACCAGCACATAAACAGATAAAAGATTTAAGTCTCTGGGACATATATTGAATGAGTATAGTACTAATTATAGGTTCAAATAAAAAGGGCAGAGGAGCCATGTGTAGGGAAATTATAAATGAGTCTAACTCTGTTACATTGGGAAGCATATGTTCCAAAGTAAGGCCCACTGATAAAGTGCTGAATTCCTGAACTTTTCTGCCCAGCCTATAGTTTCTAGATGTGTCTAGAGCCCTCAGGAGCCCTCTGTTTAAGGCACTGTTTACTGTGGCAGTCAATGAGATCCTGCTGAGATGTGTACAAGCATAACTTCCGGAGTGACCTGACTCACTTTGAAACCTCTTAGCCATAAAAACTCATTTGTATTTACTATTTTCCCCTTTTGGTCAAGGTCTTTTTCCAAATGCATTGCTAGTTGATGCTTGGTAATAATTCCTTGGTGCCAGGGAGGCTCATCCCTGGGAGTCATGTCCCACCTTGGGGAGAAAGTAGTGCTTTTATAGGCTGAGTTTAGCTTAGAGAGAGGCTACATTTGAGCAACAAGGAAGCTTTCAGGAGGTAACTCTTAGGCAATATATAATACTAGGCTAAGTTCCAATTTCAGAAGAATAAGGTTCATAAGTACAACCATAAATATCAAGGACCTGGTGAAATTATCTGTCTTCCTTTGCTAGGCACTACCCATGTACTCAGGGGATTCTTGCCGCTCTATTAGAGAATGTAGCAGGATGGGAATTCACTATTCTTTTGGTTATTGTGTGCATCTCTGCCCACTGAGACAATGTCCCATGATCACTTGAACATATTCACATGCCATAGAGGCATACCCCAAGTGCACCTTCCCCATACTTCCCCATCACCTACACCCCACACCAGTGATCCTCTCCTGTCACAGTTGTGACTCTTCTGCGATCCAAAACCTCCCCCAAAACAAAGTGAAAAACATGAACAAATAAAATAAAATAAAAATAAATAAGAAATAAAATACATAAAATAAATAAATAAATAAAGTTTTTTTTCATTGTGTCTTTCATCACTGTAAGATCTGTTGTCTTTTATGTACAGTGACAATTTCTTCTGTATGTTCCTTCAGCATCTTAATTTTTTTGCTATATCTTCAAAGAAGCTTTATTTTATTTTATTTTATTTTATTTTTTAAACAAATCTATTTTATTAGTACATATTAACAAAGCATACAATTCATTCAATGTGTACAATAATAGTATTTGGTATAATCTCATAGTTGTGCATTCATCGTTTCAATCATTATTAGACTATTTTCATTATTTCAACAATAATAGTAAACAAAACATGACAAACAATAAACAAGAAAATTCCTCACCTCTCCATCTCTCTGTTTCCACTTATTTATTTATTTATATATATATATATATATAAATATATTTTAAGAGGTGCTTAGATTAAAGAAGCTTTAGATTACAGAAAAGTCACGTAGAAAATATAGGGGATTCCTATATACCCACCCCCCCACTCTCCCCTATTAATATCATTTTACATGTGTATGGTACATTTGTTACAATTGATGTACAAATGTTGAAGCATTGCTACTAACCATGGTCAATGGCTTATATTATGGTTTACATTTTACACTGTATACTTTTATAGGTTTTGACAAAATTTAAAATGACTTGTAATTGCAAGATCATGCAGAAAAATTCCAATGCCCTAAAAATGTCCTATGCTCCATCTATTCTATTCTTCCCTCCCCGTCCCCTTGGAAACTGTGGTAACCACTGTCTCAATTTTTGAAGAATAAAGTTCATAGTTACAAGCAATAATATTGAGGGCTTGAAACATTGGTCTGTTTTCTTTCATTAGGCACTGCCTATGTTCTAGTGAGATTCTTGCCCTTCTAATTGAGAACATAGCAGTACTTCCCAAAATGAGAGCTTAATATTTTCTTGTTTATTATGTGGGTCTCCACGCACTGAGATACCATACTATGACAAGATGAACACTTAGATATTCCATAGAAGCATGCCCCTGGTGTATCTTATCTTGCATATACCCCACTCCAGATGCCCTGCACCAGTGTATTAGCCAAAGGGGTGTTGATGCAAAATACCAGAAATTGGTTGGTTTTTATAGAGGGTATTTATTTGGGGTAGAAGCTTACAGTTACCAGGCCATAAAGTATAAGTTACTGACTTCACCAAAGTCTATGGTCACGTGTTGGAGCAAGATGGCTGCCAACATCTGTGAGGATTCAGGCTTCCTGGGTTCCTCTTTCCCTGGGGCTTGCTTGTCTCTGGGCTCAGCTCCTCTGCAATATCCACAAGGTCAGCTGTAGACTATGAGGCTCTCTAGGTTTTGCCTCTCTCCACAAGGCCAGCTGTAGACTATCAAGCAAATCGCTCTGTCTCCCCGGGTCTTCTGCCGTGTCTAAGAGCCATGTCTATTCCTCTGTGTTCCTCTCCTGTGTGTTCATTTCCTGGGACTCCAGCTAAAAACTCCAACATCAGAACTCAGCATCAGAACTTGAACTCAAAACTCCAACTCTGTCCTTTGCCATGTCTTTTATCTTTGATTCCCCCACCCACCAAGGGGCAGGGCTCAACACCCTACTGACATGGCTCAATCAAAGCCCTAATCATAACTTAATCATGCCCAGATGAACAGACCAGTTTACAAGCATAATTCAATATCTATTTTTGGAATTCATAACTCTATCAAATTGCCAAACTGCTACAACCAGTAACCCTCCCCTACCATATTTTCCAAAAGAACATTCCTACCATTGTAGCTTTAACCACAGACCTACAAATCCCCAGAGTTCATCTGTTCTTTCTTCCAGCCTTTCCACCAGTTCCATGGAAAGTCCAACCCAAGCCCCACCCTACTCCCCCTCACATTCCAGCACCATTATCACCCCTATCCACTGCCCAACCACCCCCTTCCACCTTATCATAGGTTTTGCCCATATTGAGCATCAGCTCATCACACTCTACTCTCCCTTTCTGTCTCCTGATAACCAATCTTCCAGACTCTAGCTCTGTGAGTCTGCTCAATTTGCCTAAGTCATATCGATGAGGTTATGTAATATTTGTCCTTCAGTGACTGGCTTACTTCACTCCACATAAGGTCTTCAAGATCCATCCATGTTTTCCCATGTGTTAATACTGAATTCCTTCTTACAGCTGAGTAATATTCCATTGAATGTATATACCACAATTTGCTTATCCATTCATCTGTTGATGAACACTTGGGTTACTTCCAAATTGGCAATAGTGAATAATGCTGCTTTGAACATTCGTGTGCAGATATCTGTTTGTGTCTGCTTTCAATTCTTCTGAGTATATACCCAGCAGTGGGATTACTGGATTATATGGCAGTTTTATAGATAGCTTCCTGAGGAACCACCAAATCTTCCTCCACAGTGGTTGCACCATTCTACATGCCCACCAGCGGAGGATGAGTGTTCCCTTTCTTCCACATCTTCTCCAACACTGGTAGTTCTGTTTTTTTTAATAGCTGCCAGTCTAACAGGTGTAGGATGATAACTAATTGAAGTTTTGGTTTTCATTTCCCTAGTAGCTAGTGACATTAAGCATCTTTTTATGTGCTTTTTAGCCATTTGTATTTCTTCAGAGGAGTGTCTATTGAAATCTCTTACCCATTTTTAAAAATGGGTTGTTTGTCTTTTTACTTTCAAGATGTAGGATTTCTTTATATATGCTGGATATTAGGTCTTTATGGATAAATAGTTACCAAATATTTTCTTTCTTGGGAGTTTTAAAAGTCAATGATTGCTTGATTTCATATTACACTTTCCCAGGCCCCACAAAGTATTGTGTGATATGTTTATTTGTTTAAGTGATTTAGCGTCTTGAGACTTCAGTTTTGTAACACCCAGCATGCTATTGAAGGTTCTCTGGAGAGTTACAAAACTGGGGTTGAGACTTCCTTTAAAATATTAACAAGAAAGTAAATAAATACAGTTATCTCCGTCTTCCTACCATAGGCAGATCTTAGATAACATCTAGTAAATGGCTGGCTTCGTATCTATGCTAACAACAAAATGCTATTTAACTGCCCTGACCCCTTCCCTCCCTGTTGCTCAACTCCCACCCCCATAAGCACTGGAAATTAAAAGCTGAAATTCCACTTCAAAGCAATTGTCTTTGTTTATAGATAGGATGTTCCAAAGGGCAGAGAATGTGCTACCAAGAAGAAAAGAATAAAAGCTAGTATATGAGGACCAGCTACCACATGACTTGAAGAGAAGCTCTGGGGAGAAAGAGTCAGGAGGCTAACCATGGAGTGGTTCTGAGAGGTGGTGGGGCATGGTCAAGGAGAAAGGACCTTCTGACATCTCTAGGGCAATAGGCTTTGCTCCATTTCCTTCTTGAAACTTCTCTCCAAAGATCTCTTAAAAAACATACATGCCAACTGGAGACCCATCTCCTATATAAATGTCAGTGATAACTCTTGCTTGAGAATATTCTAATTACCCTTGGAAATTTGGATTTCTCAAGAAGCCTGAGTTCTCAGCCCAGTTCTGCTATTCATGATTTGGGAGAGATTGAGGAAATTACTTTACCTCTTTTGGCCTTGGTGTCTTTGTTTGTATTCTTTTGTTAAACAAATATTTATGAGCACAACACCAGCAGCAGGTATTGTGATAAATCTTGAGGATAAAATGGAGAATCAGAGAGACATGATGCTTGACTTTATGATGCCTTTTGTGTAATGAAAGTGGACCAAAACCAAATAGATAACTAAGTTTAATAATTATAAATAATGATGAGTACAATGATAGGTGAAGAAAGAGCATTCAGACAGAAGCAGCACAATGGACAGAGATTCTGAAGCTGGCAAGATAGGTGAGCATTAGGACCAGACAGCAGAGGGAGGGTTGGGAAAATAGCTGGAGGTGAGGTTGGAGAGATGGCCAGGGTCAGGGGCTGCAAGACTGTGTAAGCATGGAAACAAGGCCTGCAGTTTCATTTGAAGAGCAATGGGAAGCCCGTGAAGGGTTTTAAGCAAAGGTGAGACATGACCCATGTATGGTTTATGCGTATCTCTATATTCTGGTCAGCTGGAAAATTCTGTTATCTTAACCATCCTTCCAATTACTTATAGTCCAAGTAATTCTTTTAATATAAGAGAAATTTCTCTAGCCTAAGGAGTAACCTTTGGATTAGAATGCCCTTCTTAAGGTACTTCTGACCTCTCTTCCTACTTTTCTCCCATTTGCCTGGGATGTTTACCTTTCTATCATTGTAACAAATCCCCACATCAGAAATTTCTTGGCATCTGTATCAAGGTGCATCCTTGTACACTGTTGACAACTGATGAAGTAAGTTCATGCTCACTATCAATTCCCTGTGAACCAAGAGGTTCATTGAAGTCTCTGGACTTAGAATTCTAAACCACAATAATTCTTCATGAAATCATTTACTTTCCCATATAATTTATTTGAGAACTGTTTGATAAGCTACTTGTTAAGTAAGAGAGAGAGAGACTTCAACAAATATTTGTATTGTTTTTCATGTCTCCCACAAAGTTAAAGTTTTCTCTCCAAATTATGGCCTCTGAAGACATCCTAAGCCCTTAGGCTTAAGTGTTTTAGGATACCTAGTGAGAACTCAGCAAACACCACACCATGATGTATCATAACCACAATGTCTGCTTTTAAGCAATTTAACTCCAGGGATCTGAGCAAAGAGTTGGTCTTTCAAGACTCCATTTCTCCCAGAAGTGTATGTAATTTCTTCTTCATACCTTAATTTAGTTTGGCAATATATTGCAGTTATTATGCAGCTTATGTGTTTTATAGCTTGACATGAGAAAAGGAGAAAAGGCATCTCTAATACCTTCGGATTTCGTATGGATTGTCGGTGCCCAAAGCTGACCTTTTCCAGCAGCTGGTGAACAGCTTTAAGATTCAGAATTTCTTCTCTTTGTTTTCATTTGCCTGGAGAGCCGTGAATGTTAGTCTTGTAACTTCCTCATAAACAAAGCCCATTGGAAAGTCAGTAAAAGCAGGCGGACATACATTCCTGATGAGCATGTTAAGCCACTTCTTTACCTTCATTTCCCACTTGGCAGTGCAAGGAGGCAGCACAGAAGAGACACCTGCACAGCTTACAGATGAACTGCATTTTAAAAGCTTAATGGAAAGATATACTTAGCATTCAGCTAAAACAGCAAGTCAGAAGAAAGAACAGTTTTCATCAGGCTTTCCTGCAGTTTAAACAATTTGGAACATACTGGGTTGGATTGTTAGGTCAGAACTGAGGACAACTATAGAGTAGGACATCTTCTAAGAATGGTGGTAGTGAGTGAATAGGAATTAAAAAAAAAAAAAAAACCCTTTCCTAGCCTTTAACATTTATTCTCAATTTTTTCTAAATCTCATACTCTACCTTTTCCCAAAGGATTATGTCTAAGTGGTGGTTATTTTTAAAAATTCAGTCTCTTCAGTATTATCTGTTAGTTTTTCCCCCAGAATGTTAAGTCCTCCTGGCAAAGTCTTACAATCTATTTTCCTTGAACATATAAGAACCTTGTTAACTATGTGATATGGAATAAACCAAACATTTGTGTAATGTCTGTCTGCCTAAGAGATAAAGTTGTTCTTGCAATTAAAGTCCTGGAAGGCATCAATAAGTCCCTTTTGCTTTAGGCAGTTCAGGAGAGCTGCCTCAAAAAAAAAAAAGGAAAGACAATTGTACAAACTCTTTAGGTACATGAAAAATGTCATTCTCTTTCAGTAAAATAATGAGGATAGTTGTGGACAAATAAGTGTCCTGAAGGAAAGATTGATACAGAAGTGAACCCAAAGAAGTGAACCCATTGACTATTTTTATTCTTCATCTGTAACAAAACATAAAAGTTCTTCAAAAATAATTTTTGACTAGATGTTTAAAATAAAAAGTACTGCTTGTGTTAATGGAGTAATCTCTTGATCTTTCTGTTACTTTCATGTATATCTGTGTTGAATTTTTCTAAAAGAAAAAAAACTAATTCCAGTAAATTCATAGTTAGAAAGAAATGTTAATTTATAATAATGTCCTCAGTTCTTGCCAAAGATTATAAAAATGACCAGGCCTAATTCCAGATTTTATTCATCTACTTTTCCATATGTCACCAAAAATGACTACAATTAAATTTTAAAAGCTTCTATATACCACTGAGTTCTGTTCAAAAATTTTCTCCAAAGTTATGGCAGTTTGTAGACTGTCCTCAAAGCCACAGTGACCCACTTTGATGGTTGAAATGGTTTGCTTGAGGAATAAAGGATATGTTTTGTGAAAAACATGTACATTAAAGAACAAATGATTACAAAAAGTGACATCTATTGTTTGGTGAATTACAGTTTTCTCTTGTTCTAGGAATAAGTCTCCATTTCCTCATTTCCTAAAGTAGAATCTTCTGAACGTACAATGTGTGCTGCTGGTGGTGATGTGTGCATGGGGAGTGGGTGGGTAATGGTTAGGCAGAATATGAGATGGTCAGCAAAGACTAAAAAATTTGTTTTATTTGAAATAAAAAGAGCATGCTATAACTCATGAGATAGTCAAACCTGGAAAACACAAACTATTGTTCACCTTATTTAAATTTCCACCAAGCTGACTTGGCTACTATTTGTTATCAGATATATAACATGGCTCTAAAATAACTGACATAGAATCTTTTGCATCTTAACCATCCCTGCGTAATTCCCTAGAGAAGCCTTTAATTAAAAACATTTCCTTCCTGTCCTGTTCTTTCTTAATGTCCACTGCACAGAATTGGGAAAAATGCTACAACAAATACAGCCAGTTTCTCTGCCCTGAAACCTACTCTTGAATTTGAAGTTAGATCTTCAAACTGGTGCTGTCAGCATTTTTACCAAAATACTCAATCTATCTGTAATAATTCATTTGACACAATCAATGAATGGCAAAAAATCTTTTACAATCTGAGAGATTTAGATCTAATTTCGGAATAGACTAAGTCGGAGAGTCCCCAGAAGTGTTTTCTTCTTAGAGCATCATACCATACTGGGGTGGACCAGAAGGACAGGTTTGCTGTTGCCAGGGTTCCTTGTCAGACTAGTTTCTGAGAAGCATGAGATTTGTGGCTTTTTTTTTTTAAGGTTTATTTTATTTATTTATTTCTATCCCCTTCCCCCTTGTTGTTTTGCCCTTGCTGTCTGCTCTTTGTGTGTTCTTCTGTGTCTGCTTGTCTTCTCTTTGGGCATGGGGAGCCAATCCTGGGAACTTCTGGAGTGGAGAGAGGTGCTCAATTTCTTGGGCCACCTTAGCTCCCTGGTCTAATGCGTCTCTTATTGTCTCTCCTCTGTGTCTCTTTTTGTTGCATCATCTTCCTGCGCCAGCTCTCCGTGTGGGCCAGCACTCCTGAGTGGGCCAGTACTCTGTGCGGGCCAGCATGCCACGCGGGCCAGCCAGCCTTTACCAGGAGGTCCAGACATCGAACCCTGGACTTCCCATATGGTAGACAGGAGACCAATTGCTTGAGCCACATCTGTTTCCCTTATGTGGCTTTTTGAGCCCCTTAGTTGATAGGCTTCTGTGGTTCTGAGACCTAAAAGTCCTGGAACTCCTCAGAAGCTGCCACAAAAATTTCAAACTTTTTTCAGAGTGCCCCAGGATAGTTGAAAGTAACTGGTATTCCACTTTCTAAGCAGACCAGGACTCAAGGACTAAAGGAAAGAAAGGAGGGGCGAGAGTGGGGGAAGGTAGACAGTGAAAAATGGAAATTTCTTTAATATTAAAAGGGCAAAAAGTAAAAGTATGGCATGCTTACCTCTGAGCCCTCCCCTTATATTTTACGTGTGTGTGTAAATGTATGTGAAAGAGAGAGAGAAAGAGAGAATATGGATGCAGTTGGCTCGACCTTAAATCCTCATTTCATTTAGTTCATCCAGCCCAGCTCAGAAGAGTTTGCTCCCCTTGGTCTCCCACTTACTATTTGAACTAGTCATTTGGCCCAAATCAATGACTGCCTAGTAGTACCACTTATCTCATCCCATGTATATGTCTTATCTGTCCAATTAGATTCAGAGCTCTTAAGAGCAAGGTTTTTAAAAAAATTGTATCCCATATAAGAGTTTAGCACAGTGCTTTACACATAGTAGTAGGTGGCCCATAAGCATCTGTTAATTGATTAATTAATTAAATAGTTGAGAATATAACAGGTTTTAAAGACCAATTTTTTGGTTAAAAAACTACAAGGTTTAATAATCTTCATGAATAGGACATTTTTCTTTAAGGAGAACCAAATTCCTTCAAGGCTCAAATTTACATGACCTTAGGTTAAGGATAATTCTACCTTTACTCTTGTTGTAATGCCTTAAATTTAATAGATGAAATATCCACCCTAACTGTAGTATTCATTGCAAGTTATATATTCTAACAAAAGAGAACTTTTGAAGAGCTCTGTGTTGAATTGGATTGAAGAAAAGAAAGGAATCAGTTGCTGGAGAAGCATCAATTGTGCTTTCACATCTCCCTTAATCTACCAAAAATTCCTTCTTCAAATTACTTTTCAAAAACACAGTTTTTTCACAGTAGCCAAAGATCTACTTAAGTCTAATTTCCCTTCCTGCTGTATTTTTGTTCAGATTGTACTGTTCGGCTTAGATTAGAAGTCAGGGGGTATATTTCTGTATCTTGGACAGGGTTGAAAATGGAATTTGTCACAACAAGCAGTAATTATAGAGCACTTAATATTTGTAAAGTGCTTTCCAATCTTTTGCTACTTTACCTTTGAAACAGTATTGTTGATGTAGGCCACTTATCTTTTGAATTTCCCAATAGAGAAAGAGGCGTAGAGGTTAAGTGGCCTGTCTGAAATTTAATAGTATTTTACTAGTAGTGCTCCCATATTAAGGCTCCATGGGTCTTGAGTGAAAAATGTTATCCACATATCTTTTCTAATTTTGGAAGAAAATATAATCCTAGAGCTACTCATTAGCCTCTGGTTTGTAGTATGGTAGAAGTATTTGGTTCGTGGTTGTTATTTGTTAGGAGATAAGAAGGTACTTTAACAAAATAAGAACCATTAAAGAAGTTTTAAGTATCTTAGTGAATGAAGAAAATAATTTTGTGGCATAGAGGTGCATATAAAGCTACAGAGGACTTTTTCACCACAGTAGCTGATAGCTGAAAATGCAGTTTAAAAGCTAACAATAAAGCCCTCCCTCACTGAACAGTTTTTAGACAATATGCTTTATATTTTATTTGAGATAATTGTACACATTGAGAGACACTAAAGAGAGGGATAGGGTCAGATGCTGGTGGGGGTGGAGGGTATTGGTGAAGGTGGCCCCTTCTCACCTGGTCTCACTTAACGCAGGTTAGTGCCGGGAGCCCATCCTATTGATTTGTCACTCCGGAACTGAGTGAGTGACCTGGAGGCTTAGGTTTGTTTACCTCTTGAGGTCTATAAGGGCGAATCATAGGCCCTTCTTTGGACACAACCAAGGAAAGCTATTTTGGAATGCTATCTTGTTCTGAGTAGGCCTCTTATGTTATGATTAGTTTCTCTATTGGGAGATGGAGCTCAACTGGAGGAATGTAATTGTTAATACATTACAATTGTCACCTCTGTTCATATATGCCCAGTTTTCAGTTCATTGCTCAGATAGCAGGACGTTCACCTGCATATGGAGCAGGGTTATATGCCTACAACTTAGACATCATCGATGAAGCATTGTCTTGAACCCCTGTCAATAGTGAAATTCTTTGCTCACAAGCCAAACAGAGCTAGGGTATCTTATCCTTTTCAAGCCCACTAGTCAAGGACCACTTTGACCAGACTTTAAGGGAACCCTGCTTTGGTGGAGCTCTGAAAAAGCTGGATGAAAAGTTATTCCTACCCTTTTTCTACTTCTTTATATAGCAAGCAAATTTTTTTTAGAAGGAAGAGAGGTTTGCCTACTTATTTAGGTCTCCACAGCCCTGATGTTCTTGGCTTTATCTTTGAAACTGCTCATGCCTAGATGCAGATGTTGTTAACCCTAAAGGAGGGTGGGGTGGTGGTGGAATCAAATCAACCAAACCACAAAGTGATTTCTAGAGAAGAAATGTTTGAACTTGCCAATTTCCTTCATTCAGGAAGAAAAGCTTTTTGCCTACCTTAGTTTAAAAAGTTCACAGAAATCCTTACAGTTTATATGGAAGGAAAGGTAAAGGAGTTGTCTTCAGTCCTTATGACAACTACAGTCATCTTATGTCTGGATAAAGTCAAGTCTTTAGAAATATGGCCTTGGGTCCTTGTTAATATATCAATTAAAGTTAAAAAGACTTTGTAATTTTAATATTGACTTATTTTGATGAACTATAAATATTCTCCTCCTCCACCCCCCCACTATGTCATTAAAAGCCCATTAATTTAGAGAGGGCTTTCCTGCCCCAGAAGAGATTTAGGCTCAAAGTAAAAAATCATTTTGCAAGTGACACCCAAAGCAATATCACTACAATAATCCAAGAAAAATGTAACCACATAACACGTTTCTCTCATTTCATGGCTGGCATGTTTGCTATCTATTTATTTTACTCCGTCCATTTCTGGAAAACCCTTGACATTAAAATGCTTGACCTTTTTTCAAAAGTGTGCCTTTGGACTGTGAGGAAGAAACTTGGTAATTCATGGTGAGGCATTTGAGTATGTATATGCTAACAAAACCCAGCATTATCACTCTCTTGTATCAGTGGTTTTTCTTTTTTTTTTAAGTTCCTTTTACAGAAGGCCCTGAGGATAAGGATTAGTTTGATGGGCTTCTGCATTAATAGCAGGAAATAATAATAGGTGACATTTATTAAGTGCTGCCTATGTGCAAGGCAGTGAGATAACCTTTTACTGTAATACTAGCACAGTAACCCTATAATAATACTAATGCAAAGCCTGTAATAATACCCGGGTATTATTATCCTGAGAGAACAGACAAATGAGACTGAAGCTCAGAATGGTTAAGTGAGTTGCACTTGGTCACACTACTGCTAGAGAATAGAACTGGAACTCTGGCTCTTAGCCAGAGCCAGGCCCTTGCCTCTTCCACTAGCTGCGTGCAGCTGCTCTCTGTGGGCCAGCACACCTCCCATAGCTAACAGGCTATGGTTCATGGTTTGCCCATATCTCTCTCAAAGTATAGCCCCGGGCAGGAGTGTTGGTGAATCACAAACTCATGGACTCAAGAAAAAAAAGACTTTCACAAAATAATGTGGGTGTGAGTGAAACTTAAATGATGATAAAGAATATATGTATGCTCATGGGTTGAAAGGATTAAGAGAGAGACCAGAGGTTACTTATTTTGATAGAGAAAAATTACTGTTATTTCCTCAAAACCTTTAAATTACTGGCTTGGGAGAAGGTACCGGCTTGTCAGCCTATAGGAGTAGTGGTAAGGAGGCATAATGGTCTCTCCCTGCCACCGTCATTAAAATGATTTCAGGAAATCCTGAGGAATTTCTGACAGAGGCTGCCACCTTATATTCAGCAGTTTAGGAAACTCGAAAATTATATAATAGTCTTTTGAGAAGCAATTTTGGTGTTCGAAAGAAGGCCCCAGGAGAAGAGAAGCAAGCCGTTCGCCTGATCGTCTACACCTGACCTTGTGGAGGAAACAGGCGCTAAGCCCGGGAGAAATGCAGCCCCAGGAAGAGAGGAACCCCAGAAGCCTGAACCTTGGCAAACACCGGCAGCTGTCTTGCTCTAACATGTGGCAATGGACTGTGGTGAGAGAAGAGAGAATAAACTTAACGCTTTATGGCCTGGTATCTGTGGACTTATACCCCAAATAAATACCCTTTATGAGACAAAAAAAAAAAAAAAAATTATATAATAACCTTTGGGAATTCAAGATTTGAGAATGTGTTGAATGGATCAAATTACACTGAGAGTCAATGTATATACATACATTGGAGATATATATATATATATGAAAAAACAAATCTTGACCTCTATGACACCATACTATAAAAGCAATTCTAGATGAACAGGTGTAAAAGGAAAAACAATAATGCTTTTAGAACAAAACATGAGAGAACATCATCGTGACTTTGGGATAGACAAAGATTTATTAAGTAGGGTACAAAAATCACAAACAATAAAGGAAAGGATTGACAAATAGGACTTCAATAAAATGAAGAGTGTCTGCCATCAAAAGTTTCCATAAAGAGAATAAAATAAGCAAGCAATGAAATGGGAGAATATTTTTCCAATACATAGAACTCATAAAAGTCTCATAGCCATTATATTTTAAAAACTCCTATAAATCAATAAGAAAAAGACAGACAATTCAGTACAGAAATGGGCAAAAGAATTGAACAGGGATGTCATAAAATAAGATATCCAGTGGCTAATAAATATTATTAGTCATAAGGGAAATGCAAACATGAGTCTAAGACAACTTAACCAGAATAGCTGAAATTTAAAGACCTGATGATACCAAGTGCTGGTAAAGATAATTCCCCTCCCACCCCAAATAAGGGATTCATGCTTCTTGTGAAAATGTAAGTTGGTACAATCTCTATAGACAACAGTTTTTCAGTATATCCTAGAGCAGAACATATGTGTATCATATGCCAAATAATTTCACTTCCACATATATACCTAATGGAAATACATTCATATGTGGTATACTCATTCAATGATAAATGATATACTATGAAACACTAAAAAGGAATTTTCTACATACACATGCAACAAAATGGATAAATCTTATAATATAATGTCAGGTGAGAAAAGCCAGACCAAAAAAAACTACCTACTATGAGATTTTATTTATAAGAAGTTCAAAGACAGACAAAACTTATTGGTGTTAATGGTTATAGAAATCTGGATAGTGGTTATGCAACTAATTTCACCTACTCTGATGGAAGCACTTATAAAAATGTTACCTTCTCTCTGATGCTTTCGTTGATACTTTCCCTCTGCAATTACAAAGGGATATATTGCTTGTGTTTCTATTTAACATTTACATCACGCTGCCTTGCTTTATAATGACCTTTTTCATATCTGTTTCCTGCTTTCCTCTACCACTAACCTCCATCCCATCACATACATACATACCCACACACTACCTTATTTCAATAAAGATACTCAGACAGTGCTGATAACATCAGTATTATTTATGATAATAAATATTAGTGGTACCAAGTTATTAAATATTATATATATATATAAAGCTAAACTTTCTTGTATTTCATTAAGGAAACTGAGTTTTAGAGAACACAAAGAACAAGTTAAGCAAGAACAGAGTATGTTCCCAAGTTTTAAAAGGACAACCAGATGCTGTCAACTGAAATTCAAGAGTGCATCTGTTTCAACAGAAGTCCTTACTGAGTAGCAGGTTCAAAGTTGATTATTTCTTCTTTTTGCTTCTCCATTTTCTCTAAATGTTGTACATTAAACATGTATGCCTTTTTTTTTTTTTAAGAAAAAGCTATTCTTTTAATAAAGAGTAAATTCAACATAATTCAAATATTCAAAATAAAGACCAAGAGAATATAAAAGTAAAAAAAATAAAAAAATAAAGATACTCAAATTACGATAAGGAAGACAGGATCGAGATTATTTAAGCTTACGCCCAATACATTAAAAAAAATAATCTTCTTATTGAAGTATACAGATCAAGTAATTTCCACAAAGTGAACAACCCCATGTGATAGACATAAATCAAAACATAGAACTTTTTCTAGCATCCCAATCATTACCTCTGCAAAGATAACAAACACCCTCAAACAACAAACTGTCGCAGTCATTTCTCAGAAGCAGGATGGACACCACCTGAAATTTGGCTCAGATGTTGAGATTAATGATATCAAATACACATCAAGAGGGTATGAGGTTTATTACTCACATCATGAGGCTTTCTGGGGAGAGGTCTTCCAAGCTGCTCTGGAAATAGCTTGAGAGAACACGGAAAGTAGACTGACTAGCTTGTTTTTTTTCATGGTGGTTAGGGGCTTGTATGGCTTGAACCTCCCTTGGTGTCAAAGGAGGGAGCACCCAAGCTTTCTTATTTTGCATAGATAGGCAAAAGAGAAGAGGGGTGGGTGAGACTTAAAAGATGTCATCAAACATTAAAATATGGAGTTAAATTTTTATTACACAAACACAGCCTACATTTATTTCTTGCTCATGCAAATCAATTAATTTCTTTCAATTAATTTGGTTGTTCACAATCTCTTGCTCATGTTCGACATTGTTCATGTGTGGGCTCTGGTCCATGCCATCTTCACTCTAAACCATGAAAGCAACTGTTATCTGGAGCACTGCTAGTCACTATTGCAGGGAAAAATGGAAAATGAAAACATAGCCAGTCTCACATTGGTTCATAAAGCATCTGCCCAGAAGTGACATATGTCAGTTGCATTTATATTTCATCGGCCAAACCAAGTCACATGACTGCTGGATTCCAAACGGGTGAAGAGCGTGCAATCAACTATGTGTTTGGAAGGAGAAGAGTCAGAAATATTTGGTGACTCACACTGTCTACCACAGATAGATCCCAAAGAATAAGTAGGGTAATGAGAGGCGAAGAAAAGAACACTGTTGAAATAGAAGGAATAACGTGAGCAGAGACACGGAAGGATAGGCAGTGTGGCTCCAGCAAAGTGTGCCCTTGTTGAAGAAATGGGAGACGAAGATAGAAAGAAAGGTTATTAGTGCAAGGAAGCCTTGAAAATTAATTATTTTGGATTTATAATGTGGGATGGAATGAATAATTTTGATAGAATTGAACAGGTATTTTCAGTCAAATGGTTTAGGTAATGTAGACGGGACGTTGGGAAGAGTGGATAAAGGTCTGAACTAGGGCCATGACAGTGGGAATGGGAAAATGGAGGTTGCAGTCTTTGGAGGTCCAATTAGATATGAGATGAGAATAGCAAAAATTATTTCATTTTTTTTCTATTCATGATGACTAGAGAATAGGGCACAAAGGACAACATGGGGGAAACTAATATGTTTGCTTCAGAAAATGCTGAAGTTTAAGATGATGCAAGGACTTTCAAGTGTAGAATAGAGACTCAGAAATTATTGTTTAGCACTCAAGAATGGAGACAAGACTGGACTTATAGATCATAAAGTCAACATCAGATAGTTTAAGTCAAAGCCATGGAACTATGAAGACTGACCTTTGAAGAACACATACATTTGGCAAGCATGGTGAATCTAACAGAAGGTACTAACAAAAACAAGAATCTCTCAGAGACATAGAAGGAACACAAGCTGCAGGAAGAGAGACATTCAAGTAAAAGGAGAATTGTTCACAGTGTCAAATATTGCCAAGAGAATAAGTAGGAGGAGCACCAAGATGATGCCACTGGATTTTGCTGTTGCAAGGTAGCAAGTGATCTTTGGCAAAGCCATTTTATTAAAGAAGTGGGATAAGAGGGCAGGAGATTACAATCATTTATGGCAACAAAAGGGGAGTAAGCAAATAGTAAGTTTGAGAGTGAAAATAATGTGAGTTATGGGAAAATAGCTTAAAAAAACAGTTTCTGGAACGCTTAGGTGTATAACTTGGCATACCATTTTATACAATTTCTTTAGAGCTTTTAATTAACAAGTTAGAATGAAATCTAACTACAGTTCTTGGTAAATTCTCAAATATACCTTGTGGGTGCAACCAAGGAGAATTCTACAAGGGCAGTTGCAGGACTCAAGAGGAACCCATCAGGATCAGTCCTAGGTCTGAGCTGGAGCAACCCAGAAGGTGGTACATCCTTTTGCTGGGTTTGGAAGCAAAACCCAAAACCCAGACCTGCCAGTGTCCTCTTTTCCATTCCATGGGCTGAGCCTGCTGAGAAGAGTGCCAACACTGAGGAAAAACGCTGAGAGAGACCGAGTCCAGAGATGGAAGTATAGTCCAGATGTGCCCCGCTTCTAGCTGTGACTGAAGCAAGATCTAAATTTGTACTTTTTAGTTATGTAAGTCAATCAATCCCCCTTTCTGTTAAAACTAGCTTGAGTTGGGCTTTCTGCCATTTGCAACTGCGAGAGTCCTCATACACTTCCCCTTAAGCCACAGAGAAGGCTGACCACAAGTAGCTCCTGCCTCAGGAGTGGGGTTTTAAAGAAACTAACATTTGGCAAAATCTGTGAAGCTGTGCTTATGAGGAATTCTGAATAAAATTGAATTAAACATTGTCTTTCCTTGGATTGTTGATGGGTTTTACTGTAGAAATAGGAAAATGTTACAATAAGATAAACATTAGCTTTGAGTCATCAGTGTAAACACTTTTCTTTGAGATATAGTTATGGAGAGTATATGCATCAGATTATTTAATTGCTGCCTTCCTCAAAGGGAGTCATTTAAAAAAATAATGACATTACCACTAACAAAAGGATAATATCTTTGATCTTTTAAAAGGAAAAATGTTCCATCTTTATGATAGAATCACAAGTTCCCAAGATCTAAAAGGATCTCCCCCCCCACTCCCACACTGAGCTGGTCTTCCTTATTTGTTTTTGGATTAGTTCCCAATTGACATCAGAGAGAGCAGCAAGACCCTTTTCTCTTTTGTGGTATCAGGCAGCATCAATTTGTGAGTTGTAAATACCCCAAACTCTCCTGAAGATTAGCCTTAACTAAATTGCCCTGGGGACAAGAGATGAGGAATTCCTCCTCCACTTGTATTATTAAAAAAACAAAAAACAAACAAACAAACCCACCCCTCCCCTCCCACCCCAAACCTAACTTTCAAAAGGAGCAGGAAGCAGCTTGTCCATAATAAATCACCAGCAAGCAAGTGTTCTGAGAAAAATGTTGATATTAAGAGTGGCAGCATTTTTCTTGCAGCAGAAAAGATCTTTCAGTGAATTTGGAACTGACAACTCTGAAAACCTAGGAAGCTAAGAATTCAAGTAGCTTGAATTTACTAAATGTTATTGTGTTTTATATACTTGAGCATGTTTCCTCCTCTAATTGGGAGGTAGTTACATTCAAATGTCCAAATCATCTACAGCACTTCTAAGCCCCACACATCTAAGGCCACAATTCACTTTTTGTTTATACGTCAAGGAGTTTGACTAATCCATTTAATTATCAGTGGGAATAAAAGTGTCAATGGGGATAAAATTGTGGCATGACAAAGAGTTGTTCTTTGTACCCTGCATATAATTATAAAGAAATTTTCTTAGTGCATTATCATATATTAGACTCAAAAAAGGCAATGGCCTGGGAGTCAGAAGACTGGTTCCTAGTCCTTGCTATACTGCTAATTGATTTAGAGCCATGGATAAATTAATCTCTCTGGATCTCAGTTTCCTCATCTATTACAAGAGGCTATTGGGGAGGATTGTACTGAGACTTTGCTTGCTGTTCTATGTACCATTGCTATGTAACAAATTAGCACAAATTTACCGGCATAAAATAACCATTTTTATTGTACTCACAGATTCTATGTCAGAAATTCATCAGGGCTCAGCTGGGCAATTCTTTTGCTCTTCATGGCAATTACTGAGGTCACTCAAAGTTGCTCAGGTGGCAGATGAGATGGTCCAGAGGGTCCAAGACAACTTCACTCATGTGTCTATGCAGAGCTGAGCTCCTTCTGTCAACTGGAGCACCTGCATGTGGCTTCCTAGCATGGTGGCCTCTCCAGGAGGGTGGTCTCAGGGTGGCCAGACTTCTTACAAGGTAGGTGGCTTTTCCCAGATCAGGCATCCTATGATTCTGACCTAGCTTTGGAAACCACACACCATCACTTTCATTGTATTTTATTTCTCACAAGACTGTCCAGATTCAAAGGCAAAGGATACGGATCCCTTCTTTTGATGAGAGTGTCAAAGAATTTTGCAATTAATTTTAAAACCATCCCACTTACTCATAAGATTCCAAATATCATCTCATCACTCTTCTCCAACATAATGTGTTCATTCCCATATTTCATTCATTTATACATTCATTCATTTATTCATTCATCCATTCATTCATTGACTTATCAAATATTTTAATCCCTACTCTGTGTCAGGCATAGTGGATATTCCTCCAGAAGAGAATGGGCTGGTGGTGGGGAGGGCTGATCAGAAACATGATTCCTGCCCTCATGGAGCTTATAGTCCAATGGGGAACACACATATTAATAAAATGCAGATAAATACATAGCTACAAACTCTGCTAAGCGCTATGAAGGAAAACTATAGGGACGTCTGAGGAACCACAGCAGAGAAACTTGGTTCAACCACGAGGCAAGGGAGACTTCCCTGAGGAAGGAATGCTCATTTTGGGATCTAAAGACTGGGTTGGAGTTTGCAGGTGAAGGGTATTGATACATCCCACATGAGACCTCCTCTTCCTGCCACTGTATCTTGGTCCCTGAATTTAGAAGTCCCTTGCTTTTCACGCTATTTGATTGCTCCTTAGCAGTCGTTTGTTTTAAAAGTTATATGTTTGATATTGAATATGTACACAACCTCCTATTTGCTCTTGTTCTTGTGAGTCTCTAGGTGCCCCTTACTGCTCGCTGAATAGCATCAGCAGGTTTAGCCTGGCATTGGAGGCCCTCCATGTGCTCAGTGTGTTCCCCTATGCTCCATCCACACCAGCCTACTTGCTATTCCCAGGGCACGTATGGGTTTTCATGCCTCTGTGCTTTTATCTCAACGAGCTCTCTTCCTGGCATGCCCTTGCCTCTTGCCTGCACCATTAAATGCTATTCATCTTTCCAGGTCTTGCTCAAGTGCCACCTCCATTGTGGAGCCTTTCTTAATGCCAGGGCACAATTTCTCTGTCTTCTTAGTGAGTCTATAGCCCTTTACTGGTGCTTTTCCCTTCTGCTTTGTTAGCTATTTCCTCACTCCCAGTAAATCTTAAGATCCTTAAAGACAGGAGCTATGTCTCAATCATGCCTCTGCCCTCCAAACCACCTATCACAGTGTTTTCCACATAGTAAGCACTCAATAATTGTTTGTGGAATGAATAAATGAATATATACAATATCATTTTGGTCAGCTTGTAGGGCTATAAAGATAAAGTGCAAGGACATTTGCTATCTTTTTGTAGAGTCAGCATTTAGCACATAGTAGGTGGTGCCCAGTAGTGATATTCACTGGAAATAAGCTTATAACTTTTCATATGGGTTGGAATACCAAAATTAAAAGCTTACAGACAGGCACCACACCATTAACTTAATTATTATCATCCCACTGAATTATTAAAATGTTTTATACACAATGCCTTTTACAGTTTTAAACACCTCCACTAAATTATTAACTTTGGGACAGGAACTCTGTCTTCTATGTATTTGTGTCCTTTATAGTCTCAGATACTTGTTTTATGTATAAATCACTGATAAAATTATTTCCTAGGTTCAAATGTTATTCAGATACTTTTAACGTTTATTATATACACATCACTGTGCCAAACAATATGCGAATGTGGGTGCATATATACATATATATATATTAGAACTCTGGGAGCCTGAATCAAAAAGGAGACCTAACACATTAAAGGAAGCACAAAATGTATTGGCTCTTTTTTCTCAGATGGTCTCTTCCAATCTTCCAAACAGTATTGTTCCCAACCACACCTGTCGGATCACAGTCAGCGCTTAGTAAGTGCACACTTATTTATACCACAAATGACATCATACATCCATCTGGGAAACCATAGTGCTCCCACTCCCACAGGTTCGCAGCCGTTGCTAAGGTGCACTCTGATTTCATTGACCTCTGTGTGTCTTGGATCTTTGACCTGTAAGGCTCCCTGGTGCCAGAATGTCTACAGCTGAAGGATCAAAGATCCACAGGGGAAAAATCCATTCTTAAAGGAGGTAATGATGGGGTAAGTTATTAGGAAAAGCAGCTATATGCCCCAGAATCCTTTTTCATCTGGAAAATGCCTGAACTGTATCCCAAATATAAACATCAAATTCTAAAACCTAAAAACAACACAGGTCAGAGACTGCTGATAGCGAGGTTCTGGTCTCCTGCCTGCCATCTGAAAAGACTTGCTGTTTCAGGTATATAGTAAGTGCTCAATAAATATCTATGCAATAGATCAGTGAAGGAGGTGGCATATAATTAAAAATACAAATACAGCAAAAGTAAGATAAGATCAAAAGATTAAGTGAGAAGTTACAAATAAAAAGGAGGGCCTAGACATTTGAGTGTAAGTCCTGGAGTTGAATCTAATTTCAGGGTCTAGCTTCCCGGCAAGTAGGACAAAGAAGGGCAAGGCAGAAAGTTTCAGCTAGTTGTCATTGTGTAAGGGAACATAACATTCATTCTGAATGTCACATTTGCCCTCGCTTTTCTTTCTCTGGGAGAAATGAGTTGTGTGGGAAATCTTTCTACTACACCAAAATGTTGTTTCTGCCTTAAGGACATGTGAAGGCTCTTTCTTGATTTGCAGCGAAAGTGACTATTTGCTACAGTTTTGTAGTCCACCTTCCACATTGTGGTTGCCCAAAGTCTCTGCTCAAAGAGACTGGTTACCTTCCTCTGACTGCCTGCAACTGCAGTTCCTACCTAGTCAGGATCCACTGTTTGAAGCTGAACCTCAGAGCATTCTTAAAATACTTTCTAAACCCTCTCTAGTTACAGACGCCCTTCCTCCTCTAGCCTTATAGAGCCAGATGCTGGGATATTTTTGCATTCTACTATACTTGGCATGGCTTATAATCCTTGGCCATGTTATCTCAGGCGCCCCCCTTAAGAATCTCTTAACAAATAAAGTAACCTGAGTAGAATAAAATCCTTGTTGATTGATTGATCTGAGGCTGGCCGTGCACTCAGCCCAATCCTGCTTAACAGCTCTCTGCTCTGGCTCCCACCCGCAAAGTCTGTCCATTCCATTTAGGCATTTTCTCCTATTTACGGCCAAGCCCCATATTTTTCCTTGTTGCTTTCTTTGTCTATAATAGCGTCCGTCTCCCTATACATAGTCATAATTCAATTTTGAGCTTATCTTCCTCATGAAATTTGCCAAACAAAGCAAGCGAGGGTTTGAGCTCTTTAACACTGGCATTTGCATATTTTTTTTTAGTCCCAGACTTTAGAGCTCAAGAGGAACTTCCAAATAATTTTGGCTAATGCCTTCATTTTTCAGATGAAAACACTAAGGCCCAGAAAGGTGAAATGGTTTGTTTTTCAATCCTTAGCCTGGTAAGTGTCTCACTGGTTCAAACTTATTTTTGGTGTTTATTTAATCTATGTTTTGTGGACTGGGAGCTTTCATTTCTCAATTCATTTTACCTTGTTCCCTGGCTGGTACCCTTGCATATTCTTAATCGATAATAAATTAATGAACTAGATGAAATAATATCATTTCATTTATTTATATTTTCATTCAACCTGAAAAGAATTAATCAATTAATAAATGAATTAGGGTCACTTTAAAATCAAAATAAAATACATAAAACATTTCCATTATTTGGTTATTTCAAGGCAGATTGATAACAGATGAGTTTTTTCATTATTCCCCTCAGTCTTATAACAGCTTATCCATTACAATACCTTTCTTCACTTACCAATTCTGACAACTCTTTCTACTGACAAAAATATCTTTTTTGGTACTATGTTTAAAAAAAAAACGATCATAAAGTAAAGAATCTATCCACATAGGCAAATTTCCTCTTCCTGGATGCTAAATGGGCAATGAGAGTCTTGTTTATAAGAAGGAGATTTATAGAATGGAAAAACAATTCAGTCTTTGCAGAAGCTTTTACAAACCGGCAATGTAAGAAGTATTCAAAACAAAGAAGAGATCGTCTCTAAAAAATACAGGAAGCTTTGATCATTCCTCTTGCCTAGAGCAAGGTGAAAGGGTAGAGTCTTAAACAAGTCTGATCTTTGTATTTAAGTTAAATGACACTTTCAACCTGTATGGGCAAGCGGAAGGGCTATTCAAATGGCAAAATATACAGGCCCCAGGTTCTGCAACTGTACAAATATACCAAGTGTGAAATAAGGAAATAAGCAGAAATAAATTCCTCCCCCCCCCCATATGTTTAACTATAGGAAATAAACAATGACTTCTTAAATGGGAATGATTAGATTAGACCTAGTAAGAATGCAAATTTGACAGAGTAATAAAACCCCAATGATTACTGTTTATAATTTGTGTTGGCTCATTGGCAGCACCTTTTTTGTAAGTCTCCAAGAGACTCCCTACCTGCTAGAGGTGACCTGGCCAGGAGTTTCACTTGGCCCAGGACTCACATTCAGGCAGGTCCTCAAATTTACACTTCTGGAGTCACCCCCAAAAGGTGTAATACCTACAGTCATAGTAACACCCAGGATTGAATGAAGACCGGTTCATTGTTCAACCTAAATGTGTGTCCATCACAAGACCATCTATCATTGTTCACTGTGACATTTGGGTGAAATCAGGAGAAGGCAGATACAGCCCTGCACCAGAGAGCATGGTCGGCAACTGGAGAGCGAGCTAGATTTTAACCCCCACTCTTCACCTTGACCAACTGTACCATCTTACCTGGTGGCTCTCTTTATGTATCACTTTGTAAAATAAATCTGGAAACTATTTTGTAAATGGCAAAATTATATTACTTAAAATTTTTTTTGTTTAAAGTGCTAATTGCTTTAACAATTAAGAGACTGTGATTTTTGAAACTAAGTTTCAGCATACTTTCATTTTAAATATATTGGGGCCCTCAAAAAATGGACGTGCCCTGGGTCTCTGTCTCCCCCTTGACTTCTGAGAACCCTCATTCAGGGCACAGGAGGGTAGGAGGAGCTACAGCAAGGCAGACCTGGCACCTTCTGCTGCAGACTCGGAGCTAACTGAGACAGCCTGTCGTCTCCAATAATTTTTCCTGCAGGAAATGTCATTGCTTCACTGCATTGCAAGAAAATGATGTCATAGTGTGCGGCCCTGACTCCATTTCCTGATTTTTAACCTGGGTCTCATAACCTTTTTCAGCAGTCCTGCACCCTGAGAAAATGAAACACATTTTGAAATGTAAAGGCCAGAGTGTCTCATAAAGGCCTTTGAGGCCCCAGGATGGGGTTACCTCTGCATATATATTAATGATAAAAATACAATCTTGTTTGGGTGTCATATCCTGGATATGGTGTGGACCCAGAACCTTGGAGAGTAAATGGAAAGGAAATAGTCTTCAGGATGTGTCTGTGATTTCTTGGCAGAAACTCTTCCTTTTTCTAGATTGGATTTAATCAGTAGTGACAATGCTAAATTTAATTGGGATGCCTTGCTTGGTTTTTGTGGTGCTGGTGATGGCGGTTGTTGCGCTCTGTGTGAAAATAAACACTAGTCTCCAAAACTGATATTTAAATTCTAATGTGGTGCATCTGTGTCTCGATGTCTTAGGATTGGTTATAACCCCAGTCTGAATGACATTATTAAACTATTTCCTGGAATGTCAAGGGCTGAAATTACCCTGTCAAGAACGACTCTGTTCTTTCAGGGGTTTCAGAGAGCAAGGGCTCGGATTGCATTCTTGCTCTGTTATTATAAGTTTTTCCCTGGCAGGAAACCACTGGGTCTCAGATAATTTGCATATATCCAATGAGAGTGATCTACTGTTCTATGGAGGTTTTCAAGACTGTATGACGACACCATGGAAGAATCTCATATGGGGAAAGAGGATTTTTTTTTTTTTTTGTCCTCTCCTTAAGCCCCATTTTAAATAGTTTCCTTCCCATAAGCTGATGTGTCCACTTTCAGGAGTTATAAGTAACCCAGCCCATTTTCCTGCTTTGGCTCTGTCACTAGTCCAGTAATATCAGCAGCCACACAAAACTGGAAACAGGCTGTTTAAAGTAAAGGTGACTTGTTCCTTCCGGTATGTAAGCAGACTTTTCTTGACACGCAATGGTTCTTCCAGGCGAGGGCACAGCAAAATATCTGCTCATATCTTTGTGACTGCAAGGGCAAAAAATTTAACCCCTGATATTTCTTGATATCCAAATATAATTTTCAGTAGGTTATATATGGGATTCCAGTTAATCAAACACATTTGGTGTTGGACTACTTCACTTGGCATTATAAAAAATAAAAAAATAAAAATTCTGTGATAATTTGGGATGCTCAGAGTTGTGTGCATTTTTGCTGATAGCCTGTTGCTGACCTTCTGGGAAGCAACCATTGGACTTCATTGACTTATAGCTGGTGCCATAGTGGTCTTGAGCTCCAGCTCTTGAAGAAAATGCCCAGCAGTCACCTTAAATCCTTTCAGAATAGAGTGGGAAATAAATAATAAAGCAAAAGGTAAGTAGATAAATAAATATCCAGGGTTCCCAATACTGGGTAGGAATGTTCAAATAATAAAGTTTTTGACATACACTGATAAATTTGAATTTCCTACTTATGTAGTCACCAGGACTAGATACCTTTTTTTTTTTTTTTAATGATGGACTATTTTTTTTTTAAGATTTATTTTATTTATTTATTTCTCCACACCTCCTCATTGTTTGTGCTTGCTCTGTCCATTCATCATGTGCTCGTCTTCCTTTTTAGGAAGCACAAGGAACTGAACCTGGGGCCTCCCATGTGGGAGGGAGGTGCCCAATCACTTGAGCCACTTCCACTTCCTGCTTTGTTGTGTCTCTCATTATGTTTTTCCTCCTTGTGTCTCTTGTAGCATCTCTTGTTGCGTTAGCTTGCTGTCTTGCTCATCTTCTCTAAGAGGCACTGGGAACTAAACCTAGAACCTCCCATGTGGTACACGGGAGCTCAATTGCTTGAGCAACATCTGCTTCCCAGGACTAGATATCTTATTACTTCCTTAAGAGACAGGTAAATTTGCACTGATTGAAGAGCCAGGAGCTGGGAGGCATCTACCTATAGGACCTCCAAACAATAGCAATTGATCTATGTGTCCTTGAACAAGTCACTTTGCACCTCTGAATATCAGATTTTTTTTCATCTGTAAAATGAAGGTATTTAACACTGTTATGTCTAAAGTGTTATGCCTGAAACTTTGATTCTATACTTGCCCATTCTCAAATGAAGCTCTATGTAGATTGATATTCAGTATTGAAAGAATCTTTAATACTAAACACCATTTTTGAAGGCTTCAAGTGTTTAGACTTTGTGCTGTGTGCTTTACCTGTGTAATTCCATTGAATTTTCTCGGCCAGCCTGTGAATTAGCTACCCCATCAGCTCTGTTTGACAAGGAAGGAAACTGAGGGCAAAAGAGGATTCCTTCCTTGCCTAAATTGACAGTGTCAAGATTAAAATCTGGGCGTTTCTCATCCAAAGTCCCACCTTCTTTCTGTTACACTATACCTGTGCATCCCCAGCTTCAGCGTCTATCAGAATCACCTGGAGGAGGCTTCCTGAAACAGGTCTTGCGGACCCAGCCCTAAGTGGCTTAGTTCTTAAATGTTCCCAGGTGACGTTGATGCTGCAGGTCTGGGGACCACATTTTGAGAACTGCTGTTAGGAGTGATAGATGCAGGACCAAGAGATAGAGCATATAAGAAGATCTGACTAAACCAAGAAAGGCATCCTAAATTTAGAGCCACTCAACAGCTGAACGGGCTTGCCTCGTGGGAATGGTGGAGCTGTCAGGGCATATAGATTATGGGACTTTTGATGAGAAGTTGGTCTACAGCGCCTCTAACTACTAACCTGTTTGTTATGGGTGCCCAAGACCAGACAGAGAGAGGCCAGGAGGGAGGGACCCACTCTTCCTGCAGGAGACCCTTCACATTATGGATGCAGTCCAGTGTTTTAATTGCGCCTTGAAGATTTAGAGTCACTTTAGTAATGCTAATGAAGAATGAGAATTTTTAAAAAAAATTTAGATCATATAAAATTACAATTTAATGAAACACCACACAGGGAACAAGAGGGATTTAAAGAAAATATTTATTCATTACAAACTTACATTTCAGATTTTAAAATATCTGATGAAAATGATATACTTTCAATTTTTATATAACATATAAATCAGAAAAGACAAGGCTAATGATCAAAAAGGGCTATAAATGTATAATTATTTCAATTTTTATTTTATAAAAACAGAGAGGAAAAAAGTTTAGAGATGAAAATTATTTTGTAAGTATTTTTTTAAAATGACCACAAATAAGGCAAATTTAAGAGGCACACTGCATCAAATTTATTGTCCATTCTTTTGACCCTAGGGAGAAAAAAAAATAAAGTAGTGTTTATTTCTACAGTTTATCAAAGAAAATAGAGTGTCACTTCTGACATTTAATTTAGCCTTTGTTTATGTCACAAGAGCCCAAGGAAGGATGACTCAAGTAACAGCATCATGGTACCACTTAAGGATTTAAGAGGAATCACCAGAGAGAATAAAATACATGGTACTGGTGTAGGGGGATGGTTGAAAGGTATAAAAAAGAAATATATGTGTAATAAAATATCTGGCATAAGCATAAAACAGTCAGGAAGAGCCATTTGTTTTATGGGCGGGGGCTGTCTAAGGAAGTGGGGAATCTCTGTGTAGGCTATCTCTACTGGTCATTTGCTGTTTGTTTTGTCTGGTTTGGATTGGTTTGAGGCTTTTCAATGATTAACAGAAGGTTAAATGGCACTTTCTGAAATCTTTGATTGGGAGCCAAGACTAGAAATTTGATTGGAAGTGAGGGTAGCAAACATTTCTTGAGCATCTATCAAGTGCCATGCCCTGCACAAGGTTTTTAATAATTATCTCATTTCATTTTTGCAACAATATGCAAAGGAGGTTTTACCTCCATTTTACAAATGAGGAACCTTAGATTTAGAGAGGATTAATATTGATTTGCTTAAGGGTATTCAGATGGTAAGTGATAGAGCAGACAGTTAAACCTCAAACTGTCTGGTTTCAACAGTCCTACTGCACATCAGGTTCTCTATGTACCATAAATAATGGCACAAACAATTCTTCTTCAATCAGCCACCACTCCTTGGAATGGAAATGCAAATCTACTTTTCTCTATTTTCCTTCCTGGGGATTCTTCTTGGATTCCATAACTATAGTAAATTCCCCATGACTTATAAATTGTTTTTAAATTTGAAGTACTCCTGCTGTAGAGTTAGGTATGACTTTAGCTATGGCTAATAAGACATAAAAATGAAATTTAATATTACAACATGCTGCTACTCTACTGACCCCTCTCACTCCCAGTCCCTCCTTCCTAGCTCACCTTCTTATTTTCACATTGCACTTACCACCTTCTAACATACGATTTCATTTTTGGTTATGTTTATGGTTTACTACCTACTTGAACATAGACTCCACATATTATGTTTTCTTCACTGGTGTATATCAAATACTTAGAACAGGAGTCAGCAAACTTTTTCTGGAAAGAGTCAGATAGTGAATATTTTGGCTTTGTCGACTCTACCATCTCTGTTGTGACTGCTCAACTGCTGTTGAAGCATGAAAGCAGCCATAGTTAGTATGGAAACAAATGAGCTGTCTTCCAAGAAGACTCTATGGACACAAACATGCTTTTCGTATCATTAACATGTGTCATGAACTATTCCTCTTTTAATTTTTTCAATCATTTAAAAATGTGAAAACTATTCTTAGCTCACAGGTCATACAAAAGCAGGTAGTTGGCCTGTTTTGGCCCATGGGCCATAGTTTGCCAACCCTGATGTAGAATATAAAATAGTGCCTGAGACATAGTGTGTGCCCAGTAAATAGAATTTACTGGGATTGTCCCAATTCTAAACATCCTATCCCATTATCCCCATGAATCTCTTGCTATTGGTTCCCCATCCTATGACAGTCATAGCCAACTTAGGCAGTGCTGCACTCCACCCCCATGTCCATGGGAGTGGCTGCTGCTATGGAGCAGGACCAAATTTACTAGAGCTTGGCGTGTCCACAGTAGAAGGGACTTCCAGACACGTCTGATGGCGCTTCCCAACTGGTGGTACCCAGGCCCTTGGAAGACCACAATGGCCTTCTACAGAGGGGCTTTTTATATCATTAATAGATTTAGGAAGTCTATTTCAAATTTCCATTTCCATTTAAAATGCTACTAATAAAATAATTTGTTTTCCCTTTCAAATGCAAATGTTTGGAAGCTGGGGCCAGGGGTGGGGGAGCTACTCGTTTTTGCTCATCTAAACACTGCTTTGTGCGAAAGCTGTTTTAAATTATCATACATTTTCAACTGTAAACATCATTTAATTTAGATAACCATAATTGTCCTTGGACAAAGACAGATAGTATAAGGAACACTGATGTTGAAATCCAAGTAAGAAAAAGCATGAAAATGATAATAATTTTGCCAATGTGCCTCAATATTATCTTTCTCTAACTCCTGAGTTGCCTTCATCTGCTCAGCATTCTTATGGAGCATATAGGGATGTATCTATTTTCATGTCAAAAAGAGAAACTATATTGAAAATTATATACAGTTTAGCTTTTCATTCATTGTTAGCGAAGTGTAGTGGAAACACTGCTATTTGCAGAGAAGTGTTCATAAATATTAACTTGATACTTTCTCTCATTTCTTTATTATAAAAAATAAATTGAATGTAGTAATTCTAAACCTTAAATCACACAATAAATTTGGGTTTTTTTTTTTTTTAGATTTATTTACTTATTTTACCTTTATCCACTTTAACCGTCCCCCCCCCGCCACCCCATTTTTGCTGTTTTTGTGTCCATTCACTAGGCAATTCTCCACGTCTGTTTCCTGCCCTCTCTTCTCATTCTTCTCCTCCTGTCTTCACTGGGAACCTCCGATGTGGGAGAGGGGTGTTCTGCCACCTGCGCCACCTCAGTTCCTGGTTTTTCGGCACGTCTTTTCTTGGCTTTCCCTTGTGTCACTGTCCTGTTACATCATCATCTTACTGCCTGGCTTGGTGGGGCCTGGCCTGCCTGTGCGCAGGGCCTGGGGGCTTGCCCACTCGTGGGGCCTGATGGCATGCTGCCTGCATGCCTTCTGTATTTTTCCTTTCTTTTTTTAAAAATTTTATTGGGAGGTCCTGGGGATGGAACCCAGGTCCCTCCATATGGGAGACAGACGCCTAACCATTTGAGCCACATCCTCCCCCCCGGGTTGATTTTTGATGGAAAATAACCTATAGTTAAATGTAACTCTAAATTTTAAGTATACTTTGGTCTTCAAACCAAATACAATATATGTCACTTTAAAATTTGTCAAAAATATCATGCTTTTAAAACACATTTGGTTTCTGTAACCGTTGGCCAATTTTATATAATTATGAATTCCAAAAAATATAATTGGGTCATACTTGTAAACTGATCTGTTAATCTGGGCATGATTAGGTTATGATTAGGGTGTTGAGCCCCACCCCTTGGTGGGTGGGGAATCAAATATAAAAGGCATGGCAAGAACAGTTTTGAGAAGCAGTCTTTTGAGAAGCAGTTTTGATGTTGGAAAAAGGCCCCAGGAGAAGAGAAGCAAGCAGTTCGCCTGATCGTCTACAGCTGATCTTGTGGAGGAACCAGGAGCTAAGCCCGGAGAGAAATGCAGCCCCGGAAAGAGAGGAACCCCAGAAGCCTGAACCCTGGCAAACGCCGGCAGCTGTCTTGCTCTAACACATGGCAATGGATTGTGGTGAGAGAAGAAACTTAACGCTTTATGTCCTGGTATCTGTGGACTTCTACCCCAAATAAATACCCTTTATAAAGACCAACCCATTTTTGGTATTTTACATTAGCGCCCCTTTGGCTGACTAATACAGTTTCATCTTAAGTAGAATGTCAACTATTAAATGGAAAAAGTAGAAACTTGCTTGACTATATCATGAATAATATAAAGATTATATTAAATTGGGGAATTTTATAATCTAATCTTTAAAAACAGCTTTATAACACACAAAGTGATTTAATTATTTTTAAATTCTTAAGGGTTTTTATGAGATTGTTTATTCGTGTAATAGGGGTTTTTAAACCATGAATGGAGGGAAATATTGATCTAGTCAACTTTATTTTGTAGATGAGGAAATGGAGGCTTGAAAGGGAAAGCAGATGGCCCAAACTCAGTTTGTCAGAATTAAACCTAGAATTCCTGACTAACTAGAAAGGCTTCCATCTTGCACAACCCTAGAGGGCACCATTTATATTGTGGTGGTACCATTTACATAGACTTTAATGTGAGCAGTGCCTCCTAGAGGTGTGGAGTGCCATGGTGTTAGCTTTCAGTGATATAATGTTGAATCAGCAAACGTCTTGTCATTAAATCTTGTTTGGAAATTTTCCTGAGGTTTTCAGTATATTATTTGCAAGACCTCTGAGGTCTCAATTTTTTTTTTTTTTAAACTAAGGCCCACTTAGGGAAAAAAAATCTACAAAGAAGTATTCATTCACTTAACATTTGCTGAGATCCTATTTAGTATTAGGCCTCACACGGGAGGGCTAGGAATTCAGAGTTGAATTGTCATGGTCTCTGCCCTCAAAAAGTTTGAAATCTATTAGAGAGACTATATCAAGAAAATGTTAAGGACGCAATATTAGGGGTCTGCATAGATTGCAATAGTGGCACAGAGGAAGAAGAGGTCGATTCTGTCCAGGGTGGATGAAAGGAAGAACCCCCTAGGGGAGGTAGCCCTTGATTTGAGTTAATTCTTCTTTCTCTCTTTCCCAATCTTTTTTTTTTTTTTTTTTTTTTACAAAGGACTTTTATTAACGGTGAGACATGAAACTGAGTATTTACCCTAATGACATAGTGGGTCACACACATTAAACCCAGTCACTGTATCTGTTTCTCACAGGCCATAAACCCTTAGCATCTTCCTGGACTCCTCCCTTATCCCACATGCTAACTGCTATAAAGTCCTGTTAATTCTACTTCCTAAATATCTCTCAAATGTATCACCTCCTCTTCATGCCTACTATCGATGCCTAATTCAGATCCTGTTATTCCTCACCTGGACCATTGGCCCCCTGGCCCAATTCTTATTTCCCTTTAATCCTTTTAAGACGATGGAAGGATGGAGGACATGGCCATGTCTTGCTCATCTTTCTATTTCTTTTTTAGTAATTTTTAAAAATTGTCAGGTGATTTTTTTAATAATTAATTTTTTTATTTTTAAAGAAGCTTTAGATTACATAAATGTTATGTAAAAAATATAAGGGATTCCCATTGTCCTTAGAATGCTATCTTGTATATAATATACACTTAATAAATGTTGAGGAACAGTTTTATATAACGAACACTGTATTTCGGGCTTTGGGTTCATAACAAGAGAAAAGTCTTACGCTAGTGAATAGAAGCTACTCCTCTTGTCAGAGGCACTAATTACAGTATAGTGTTAGTAATCACATTGCTTTAAGCAGCAGCTTTTCTTTTCATCCAAGACACTAGGTTAGTTATACAAAGTAAGAGAATAAAGAACATTTATTCAAAACAACTCTTTTGAAAATGAAATGGAGTTATAAGTTCCTTACTTATTCAATAATATTATAGCAAGTTTTTAAAGAGCCACCTGGCAAAATAATTCTGGCTGGTTTCATATGACAGATAAAGAAGGGTGTTTCTCCAAAATAGTTCAAAGTGATCTAAAGGTCTATGACTAAATCATATCTTGCATGAGTAATTTTACTGGCACAAACTAGTATAGTGAGACAGTGATATGTGCCTTAGGACATTAAGGAACCAGCCATTCCATTTGCTGCTTGCAGGTCTGGTAAGGGCCTTGAAGGCTGGTTGGCCCAAGCCCTTTGGTCTTCCAGATGGAGAAGCTCAAGTCCTCATCTCAGCTACAGTGTGTGTGTGTGTGTGGGGGGGGGGGGCGGGGAGTGTGAACTGCTACCTTCTTCACACAGTCCCTGCTGGCTCCTAGGGTCAGTCTGGAAGGGAAAGTGTCATTGTTTCATTCCTAAATCCCTTATTGCCCCCTTTGTTTTTCACCCTAATTACTTCCTGTTTCTCTCCCTTTTTTCCTTTGGGTAGTGAACATTGGCATCCAATAATTCTCCTCTTTAATGAATACAATAAAAGAATCAAACCAGCATTCTTACATTCCTAAATGGTTTGTATTCACATAGTAGCACCACTATAATCATTCTGAAATATTCACCAGTACTAATTCAATTTTCCCTGTATTCATTCATGGTTAAGGAGAATGGGGCTTCTGGCTTTTACTCAAGTTTCTGCCTTTTTATAAAACAAAAATTTCTTTGTTGTTTTGCATCTACTTCTTATTTTTAAAGTATGTTATATTTAATATTTGTTCAAAAGTGAATTCATATTAATAACACTTTAGATTTAAATTGAAGAAAGAGGATATTTTATGTTTAAAAACCACTATGATGTTTGATATTAAAAGATTACATTGATTGCATGTCAAGAGGAAAATATGTTGAAACTCATGATACTTTAAAAAGTGAAAATTGACAAGGAGCAATTCTCAGGATACTAACCTTTTTCTGCCTACTGCTCCCTCTTTGACAACATATCAAACTTACTTTAAGACTTTACAATAAGCACTTTAATCTTATTTCTCTTTCAGTAAGGTGCTCTCACCCTTTGTGTGGTCTCACTGAGTAAATGAAATGCAAGTATCCTAGAAAAACAGCTTCCATTTCTAAAAGATGAAAGTTAATTTTCATCTGTGAGACACGTAAGAAAGATTGTCCGGGAGAAGTGGGACTAAGTCAGGTCACTTGGAGGTGGGAAGGATGGCTGCTTTCAGAGCCTGAGAGGTGACAGGGCCTGGCAGCCAAGAGCAGGGGCTGCAGACTCTGTGAGGCCTGCACGTGGTCCCACACAGCAGCCTCAATGTTCTAATCTGTGAAATGGGCACGTCATGAGTTGAACTGTGTTCCCCCAAAGGATATGTTGAAGTCCTAACCCACAGGGTCTGCGAATGTGACCTCATTTGGAAATAGGATCATTGCAGGAGGAATTAGTCAAAATGAGATCATAGTGGTCTTTAATCAAATATGACGGTGTCCTTCTAAGTGAGGGAGAGGAGACACAGGCAGGCCCGAGACAGAAGATGGCCAGGTGAAGATGGAGGCAGAGACTGCAGTTATGCTGCTACAAACAAGAAATGCCTGGAGCCACAAGAGGCCAGGAAAGAGGCGTGGAAAAGATTCTTGCCTAGAGATTTCAGAGGAAGCACGGTTCTGTACGTACCTCCATTTCAGACTTCTAGCCTCCAGAACTATGAGAGAATAAACTTCTCTTGTTTTAAGGCACTCAGTTTGTGGTACTTTATTAAGGAAGCCCTAAGAAACTAAGACTGGGAACAGTGGGCTTCCGTGTGCTGTAAGGAATAAATTAGGTAAAGCACCTGACAAATAGTAGCTGCTTCATAAATGGCATCTGCAATTATTCTTGTGTTAACCAGTTTCATGTCACTACTATTATTGTACCAGGGAAAATAAAGTTATGACAAGAGTGGTAATGGCCTTAATTGTGATTTTTTTTCGAGATTCTGTAATATAGTGGATTCCTACTGTTTCTGTTCTACTTGGATCTACCCAAGAGAATATAGTTTCCAGAAGCACTAGAAAGATCTTAGTAAACCCCAGCCTGAGGCCTCAGCCATTTAGGCCAAGAGTCATAGATGAATTTGTGTCAAAGCACATTTATATTGCTAATGAGGTTGCATAAGTCCACTGGAAGATTTGTAACCAATATAGTGCTGCTAATTTGTCTTCTGTTTGGGGAAACATGCCCACATGTTTTTGAATAGCACTTGAAGGTTCATCTACATCTTTTATGGGAAGCAAACATCTCTCAATTCATTGGGGAAAAAAAACCTCTATATCATATGACAAGGGGCAAAATATTTTCTTTCCCCCTTTCATTACAAAAAAATAACAAAGAATAATGAAAGGAAAACAGAGGGAGCCATTCCATTCCATGGAGGAGGGGCAGGGTAGCTGCAGGGGACAGCTGCAGTGTCTGGCGTCCCAAGTCTTCCTTTCCCATCACTTTATTGCTTACTGGACCAAGAATGTAGACAATTCTGGCTATGGTTGTTTTCCGTTTTAGCTTCTCAGCTTAAATTCTGTGCTTATGCTTGTTTGCCCCCTGCATTGCATCCTGAAGTCAACAGTGCCACTTCAGAATACTGCACTGAGTCTCACAACAGGTGATTTTTATTTATTACCCAGCCTCTGCCCCATCCCGTGGAAGTCAGAGGACTCACATAATGCCTTTCAATGTGTTTATCAAAGTTGTCAAACCCATCATGCCTCTTCAAGCCTTTCTCACTGTGGGTTGGGTTAGGTACCAACCCACATTTGCTCACCTTCCCTGGGTCACCTTTAACAAGAGGACTTCAATTCTACTAAATCAAGCAGTCCCAAAGAACAAAGAATAATGGAGGGGGTGATTCCTAAGGGCCTGCTGGAATCATTTCTGAAAACATGTCTTTGAACTGATAGGAAAAAAAACTCTTAGATGTGAATATTTTTCCTCATAATACTGACTGTTACATAGGGATCTTAACAAATAGAATTGATTTCATTCTTTCACGACAATTTCTCCAAATCTTCCTTCAAACCAGCACTAATTTATTTTTCACAATTTTTTATGGCTCTTGAATTTCCTGAAATGTATTATATTTACCATAAGGAAATTTTAGTTTTCAGGCAGGCATTTAAAAGTGCAGCTTTTAAAAGCATTATTGGTGTTTGAAAGAAGAGGTATGACTCAGCAGCATACTATACAATTTAGGATAAATTTTCATAAAATTAAAAAATATATTTGTTATCAATATAAACAACATGACTGTGAATTCATTAAATGTAGAATGTACTATGTAGAATTCTGTATACCAACAAATGATTTACCTTTCCTACTAGGAAATTTTTCTGAAATTTTGGCAAACAATGCACTTATTTCACTGCTGGAAATTGTGCCTAATAGAGCTGAGGTTCCTACGTGGTAACAAAGACTCTGCTCGGGCTGCATTTGTTCCCCGTGGACTCAGGCCACTGGTATATTTATTAATGCAGAACATCATCTCTCATTATATCAGTCACTCGTCCTTGCTAATGAAACATGATCCATCATGGGTTAAATGGTGTCCAGTCATCCAAAAATGGTCACGAAGGAAAGGCTGCTTATTAAATTTATCTAGAGCTCTCATTTATCTAGTGCTGCATTTTATGTGGATGGGGAAATTGAGGCTCTGTGCAGAAATGATACAAAGTGAATCTTATGCTAGAAGAGGATTTTAAAAAATGAAATAATGATTCTTAAACTTATTTGGCCATCAGAATCTCTTGGGCACATATTTCTCTAGGAAGTGTGGGGTGTTTACCGCATAAGAGGTACAGTGGATGAGGTAATTTTGACCTGCTTTCCTCCATTCTCAGTGAGTCTCCTCGTATGATCCACTCTGTTACTAAGAATGCACTGATATTTCCTTATGTAGAAGTTGAAGGGCTTGGTATTGACCACAAAAGACATGAAGAATACCAGAAGCTTGTCTTCTAGTTTTGCTGGTTGGGGTGTATATGATCAAGCCAGAAAAAAAAATTGGCTAACAATATCCACATTCACCGGAGCCTAATATGACACTAACCTAAATCATAAAGCCAGGATAAGAGTTTGCAGTGGGAAATATCCTTTTTCCAGAGGAATTTGGAATCAGAAGTCACTGTGCTCTTCTTCCCGCTCTTTGGCCCCTTCCCGGAATCTCCTGGAGGTCAGAGCCGTGCCTGCATCTTAATAGGCCAGCAGAGGAGGAGGGCTTTGCAAGTCAGCTGATAAGGAGGCCAAGATGAACTGGCTTGATGAAGCGAAACAGCTCTTGGTTCTCAATCTGGCCTTACTACTCAATAGCTGTGTGATCTTGGAAAAGTTATACAAACTCTCTAGCCTTTTACCATCTAAAATGGGGATGTACACTGGTACATCACATAGTAAGCACTCAGTATTTGTTTTTACGATTATCATATCATTGGTATTATTAGCCCTCTGGGAAAAAGCTTGCAAGCTAAACTTGATGTGGGAAACATCAGCCTCTCTGACCAGGTAGGAGTAGAAATAGGAAATAGCGGGAGAATTTCTTCTACATCTTTTCTAGCCAAAGAGCATGTATACCTGTTTGAATTCATGGGATAATAGCAAAATTAAGATATCTGTATTTGCCCAATATGATAAATATTAAGGATGCTGCTTTTAATTTCACAAAAAAGCTCTTACTATTCATCTGTTAGTAATTTTTTAAATTGGGGGTTGAAATACAAATTGGCCACTGATACCTACAGCCATAGCTTTACTTATTACACCAAGATATTTGCATTCATTCATTCATTCATTCATTCATTCATTCAAAATCAATATTGAGCATCTATTACATGCCAGGCACTGGCTAGCATGGTTATACAGAATACAGTAGCAGGTAAGAAAGGCAAACTAAGTGTTAATATACCAGACCTTCCATTTTAGGGTTCAGGATGAAACAAGGACTGGCTTCCTCTTTCTTGAAACTTACGTTTATGTCTCCATTCCAGATAAGTCTTGCAGAAAGCTTGATGACCACTGTCAGGGATGCACAGAACATGGCAAAGCTCAGGCACAGGTCGAGGGCTTGAAGTGTCAGGTGGTACTCTTCATAGTGCAGGGGGTCCACGCAGACTGATGGGAATTTCGCATACGGAAAAGGAAAGGCAACTGCATAACCAAGGTAATTGGTTCCTGCAATCCCTGAAAAGGAGTAGAAGCAATATGGGCCAAGCAGAGCAGATTCCAAGGCAACTGCAAAATGAAGTGGGCATCCCACAATGCTCAGAACCACAAAGGTGAAGCTGGCTTCCCACTGAAAATAAAGAAGAAACAAACTGTTACTTTGGCGACAGATATTTAAAAAGATCCTTGGCAATAATGAAGAAAGAAATGCTGGGTGTTAATCTCTTCAACTGGGTGTTAATCCCTTCCCTGCTCTAGGAATTTGGTACTAGGGGTATGAACCATGGTCCCGAACCATTGACATCCCCTGGATGCTGGTTGGAAATGCAGAATCCCAAGCCTGATCTGGAACTATTAAATAAAAATCTACATTTTAACCAGATCTCCAGGTGGTTCACACACATATCAAAGTCTGAGAAGCACTGCTTAGTCAGGGGAGGAAAATCTATAACCAGATCCAGCAAGGCTTTCTGAATCATGGGATCACCTGGCTTTATATTGTTAAGAGGCAAGATACCATAGACTTCTCATCCTTTTATAGAAGGAGAGGTAACAGGGAGACTGGAAGACGACCCCAAATTGGGAGTGGAAACTTGAAAATAAAACGCATTGTTAAAATCAGAGGAGCTTATAGATCCATTCCTTTAAAATGATTACATTTAGACAGTAGCACTAATATGGTTTCTGTCTGCTCTAAATATTTACAATAATCACAGGAACTTGTAGGAAATGTTTGAAGCGGGAATCAGATAAAAGATATTAATTAGAAACATATTTAGTTTATTACTGAAATCCATCACAGTAAGGACATCAAAAAAGTTGAATTCAATTATAACTGGAACTTGTCTTCTCTGTTTTCCCTCCTGAACTGTTTTTTGCCCTTTGAATCCACTCAACACCCATATATTTACCAGGTATCTCTGGGTCCACTCTTTGTGAGCCAGCAGTAGAAGTACACCAGCTGTGATGGCCTGTGAAAATGGAAAAATACCAACCATGATAGAGCATGCCTCCAGAAAGAGTACAACCCATCTCACAGTGTGACAACTTTATCATGAGGTAGAAGGAACAGCAAATGGCCCAATGGATTTATGACCCTGATCTCCTCATCATCCATGAAAGCAACTGGTTACAATGAGGAAAATAAGCTATCAGGTGCTCAGAGACATGATTCATACAAGCTCATTTTTTGATTCTCAGGGTTACTTTTGCCAACACAATTATAACCTCCGCTCTTCTAATGTGTCACTATAATAAAAGCTTGACTTTATAACCCTTGCCATGTGTATTATTTTGATTAATTGTCTCTTGTTCATCTTTATCACAAATGCTAAAACTGCAAATGCGAGGAACTGGAATGGAAACCTGTCATAGGACCTGAATACCCTCTTGGCGGTGGCTTTGTCTCTCACCATTTGCTTTCTCTTGAGATTCTGCAGCCTTGGACTGTTGGTGAGATACAAACACTCGATCCCTGTTTCTCAAGTAACAAAGATTATCATTGGAATGAATCATGATGTGGAATTTATTGTTCTGAGTGTGGTGGTGTCCGGCTTTCCAAAGGAGAATTTTTCTTTATAGTCACTGTTGAAGGAAAAAGGCCAAAGTGCAGAATGAAAATAGTTAAACAAAGGAGGAAATAGTGTCACCAGAATTGAGCAATAGATAGAGTTAAAAAAATAAAAAAATCCCTTAGCTCATCTTTGATTCAACACTAGGCTTATGAAGGATATTTTGTGGTCACTGAGCCTACAAATTGCTTATTCCCAATCCATAAATCATTTGTTCTTGGTCAAGGAATGTTTTGAGGTTGAGAGAGAAAACTGGGAAGAAATGTGCCTGAAATAAGAACTAGAATAGTACACATCTACTTTGGGTTTCTGACTGAGAAATAAGTCTGACCGTTTGTATAGTGTCAACAAATACACTATACTGGGAAAAAAACCCGAGCTTTTACCAATATGGTTTTGTAGCATGCCACTTTGGTAGCTCTGGGCCTGGCATATTTATTGTTTTGAGACCTAGTTTTTACATTTTTCTGCATATTTTATTTTGTTGGATATGAAGAATTTGAGGGGGGTGGCGGGGAAACTATACACATATACACTCACATGCAACTTCTCATGTAGCTGAGCCTGAAATTCCAGACTTGGCATTGCCATACCATAAAGCTCCCATGAATAAAAACAGAACCATCTGTAGTCAAAAGCGTTTCTTGACTTGACTCTGAAAGAGGAAAGTTTCCAAGGGACCTTATGGAGGTTGAGGCAGCATAAATAATAGAACAAAACAGGAGAATTATTAAGAGCCGTTGTGGCCGAGGCAGGGGCCAGCCTATCTCTTCAGAGGCAAAATCCTCAATTTACGCATCTCTCACGTAGTGAATCGGGGAAAGAAAACTTGACACGAGGTAAAAGCAAAGCTGAGGGAACTCATGCCCATCTACTGGCTTAACCCCGAGTAGAAAACTGACATTGTCAGATGCTCACATCCCAGGTTGCCTTAACTACTTTGGCACGAACTGTTTCTTCCCTTCCAAAAGTTGAAAAATGTTGTAGAATTGCAGTTGCCTGTTATTTCTGTTGTAGCCGCCAGCTTGAATTTTGTTTTGTTTACATGAAACTTTGAAAAAGACCTTTCACGAAGCAGGCTGGAGCATGAATGCAGTTCAGTCAACTTGTCAAATCCACCCTGTGGATGTGGCCTGAGAGCCAAGCACACGCCTCTTCACTGGTGTCCCGATTCGCCCAGGAGAGAGTGCGTGGGGTATTCTCCTCCTGAGAGGCAGAACCTTCCCCTCTTCTCTCTCTCCTTTCTTTCTTTTTTGCATCAATACCTTTTAATGATTTCCTTTCTTTTTTAACATTTTATTTTTAGGTTGAGAGGGGAGGTTTAAAAAAGGAAGAGATTGAGGATAGAGAAGACATCAAGTGGGAAAAAGAAAATGTGAGAGAGGGTATGTCTGAGAGGAAAAGGCTGGGAAAAGCAGGGTAGCTGAGCTGTGAGCAAGGACAAAGAGGAGGGTGTGCTTGGCAGTGAGTGGTGAAAGGAGAAGGCACAGTCCTTACTCCGCTCTCTCAGCTCTCTTGACATGCTATTTATTTGCTCTAGTGTGAGTCTTGAGTTTTGCAACTGTTGTTCCTAGCCTCTTTATTGTATGAGGATTGTGAACCTTCCCACTAAATCTTTAAATTGACAAAGCAGAGGTTACAACTTCCAGAAGCAGATGAATTGAGGGAAGTAGGGAACAGTCACAACAGAAATGGAAACATTTAGAGGAATCATATAAATATAGGCTAATTTATTCCCTTTCTAACATCTATTGTGGTCTACCATGAACACAGGAAGGGATGGGCACTGGGCACATAAAATAATGATAACAACAGTAAACATTTATGGAGCATTTATTGTCTGCCAGGCACTGTCCTAAACACTTGACATGTGTTAACTTGTTTCCTCCTCGTAATGACAATCTTATGTAGATATTGTCCCACCGTATAGATGAAGATTCTAAGGCACAGAGAAGTTGAATAACTTGAGCAAAGTCACCACGTAATCATTGTACAAGTAATGGTTCCAACTCTCAGTGGAATTTACTGTACAGATGTGAAAATAATGCACATAGACAAATGCCCACAAAATAAGGTAAGAAGAATAAGTGCTTTCTGTTGTGAAGAGCTCAGTGACAAGATATCACTTCCTGGGGGAGATATTGCTGATTAAAGCAACATGGGGGAAACAGGATTTGAAGTGGATTTGAAGGATGGACATGATTTTGATGGGAGGTGGCAGGGTGGGGTGGGGGCAGTCCAAACAGAGGGAATAGTACATGCAAAGGTGGGGAAGTGGCAGTCATGATTGGGGAATATCAAGGAGCCAAGACCAAATGGAGAATGAGTTCTTGATGAAGAAAAGTAAGAAATGGCTTGAAAGCCATGTGAACAAGACTTCATCCATGCCAGAAGGAGGAGAGCCTCGAAATTTAGTCTAAGGTGTTTGGACTTTGGCGATAATGGCGAAACACAAAGTTTTTGAAGAAGGAACTAGCTTGACTCTAACAGAACTTTAGAGAGATGAGCCTGGTTGTTGATGCACGCTGGACTGGAATGGAGTGAGTCCTAGAGGTCCCTGGAGGACCTCAACTTTCAGACTTAAAAAAACCTCTACCCACAGTAAGAAATACATTTTGCATTATGACTTAGTTACAAATATTTCTATATATAATTAAAATAATACTTACCTTTATTATGCGTGATTCACCCTAATTTTTTTTTTTAATTTTTGTGTGTTTAAATGTTGGTGGCTACCCAATAGGTTGATTTTATGACCTACTAATGGATAGATTCCACAATTTGGCCATCAAAGTTTCTAGGCATAAATCTTGGGTGGGGATAGGCAGAGGCAAGAAGTGGTGGGGAGAGGTGGGGAGAGGTGGGGAGTGATGAATGGTGCACAGAGAGGACAGAGAGAAAGGAATGCATAGGGAGATGCCTCATAGGAAAAATCAAGGTTCCTTGGCAACCAATTGGATGTGATGGGTGGGAGGCTGGGTATGGGCTGTCCACAGACCAGCAATGTTGGCATCCCCTGGAAGCTGGTTAGAAATGCTGCATCTCAGACCCCACCCCAGCCCTCCTGAAACTTCATTTTAACAGGATTCCTGAGTGATTTCTATGCACTTTATTTATTTATTTGCTGTTTTTAAGTTTATTTCTGAGTTGCAAAGATAATTCCCCTTTCCCCATGTTTTTAGAAATTTCCTGTATTCCCCCATTTGATCTTGGCTGCCACGACCAGGCAGACAGAAGGTGCGAGGACCTTCTTTTTCTTGCATCTGTAGTGGAATCTATGCACTTTAAAGTTTAAGAAGCACTGGTTCACAGGAAAGGATTGAGTCAAAAGTTTAAAATTGGGTGCCCCAGACAATTTTGAACACCTACCATGTAACTCACTCTGTTCAAGGTGATAGAGATACAGCAATAAACAAAATTGGGGGAAAAAACCCTGCCTTTGTAAAATTTACATTTGTTGGGGGGGGGCAAACAAACAAGTAAGTAAATTACATAGTATCTTAAATGGTGGTAAGGGCTATGGGGTAAAAAATAGAGCACTTATGAGAGGTTGGGAATGCCAGTTTGGAGAGGGGGTACTGGGAGGTTTGCGATTTTAAAATAGGGTAGTGAGGGAAAGCCTCAGTGAGAAAGTGACATTTGATCAGATAATTGAAGTAGGTAAGGAGTGAGTCATGAGGCAGACACACACCTTGGCACGCCTGAGAATCAGCAAGGAGGCCAGTGTGATGGGAGAGAAATGAGTTAAAGGAAGAGTGATAGGAGATGAGGTCCAGGAGCTAATGAGATAGGGACTCAGCAGGTCATCAGGGAGCAGGAGAGTGAGGCAGATGGCCCAGGATTAAAAACAAAGGATTTGGGCAGAGTACAAAGAAAAGCATGGTATTAACCAGCATTTGTGTGGTACTATAAAACTGGCAAAGCTCTTTGTTATGCAGTCTTTATTCAAACTGTGTTCCTTGTCCCGGAACCACTTGGGATTAGACAAATTTTACCTGGGCTCTCATTACCTTTGAAGGTAAAGGCAATAAGGAACTGGTTGACTAAGGGTCCTGCTCCTGACCAAGGTCAAATTCAGAATTTGAGCACAAGCTTAATCTCCCCAAAATCCTATCACTCTGATTTTACTTCCTGATGTTGTCACTCCCCAAATCAAATGGCCACCACTAGCCATGTGCTCAAGATACATCATATCATTTCTCTGAGTCTAATTAGTAAAACAGATCTTTAGCCTAGAACAAGTCCAAGTTCAATAATCTGTGATCAAATCAAATCATGAACACCCACTGAATCTTTTGTGTTAGATTCTGCAGGGCTATGTAAAGTTTTAAGAAAGGGACCCTGGGTTGAACTACAATCATTGTTTTGTTAAACATTGGGTTGGTTGTGAAATCAGATTTTGAAAAACTTAAATAGAATAGAAAATATCAGAATAAATTTCATATAGAAGGTTAAGTATTGTTTTGTGAAATTTTGTTTCAGTTTTATAGACCTAATTATATGTATACATCAATATTTATCTGCATAGAGAGAAATATGTTAATGTATTTATGTATGTTCCAGGTCCTGATATAAAATGTTTGTCTTATTGTGTGTCACAAATAAATAAATAAATAAATAAAAAATAAAAATTGAAAGCCATTTGAATAAATGGCTTTCTTTTCTCTGCATTTCAGTTGATGTTTAATAAATATTTCTTTGAATAAATGCATGGTTCAGGCTAAGTGTTGAGGAAAAAAAAAAACTGAAGATCTAAACTGGGGGTGTGGGTGTGGGGGTGGTAGGTATAAAAAAGAAAAATACCATTAAAGGGTTTCTTCTTTTAGTACCACTGTCCTGCTTTCCCCATTAGACCCACTTCTTTTAAGATTGAGACGTTTTATTCTCCATTGTAACCCAATCATGTAGTAAGTGATTGATAAATATTTATTTTATAATTGGTTAAAAATAATATTTCCTGAGGTCTTGTTTTTAAGTGGTATCCCAGTTAAGGATTTTATTATTTAAAGACTTAAAATGTCGCCCTTCCCAAGAATGGCTGCATTTTAATAGAAGATTCCTGAAGATCAAAAAACTTCAAAATTGAATTCTCCAGTCTTTAGTTGTGAGTGTCAGACCTCACTGGAAAGAACAAGGGCAGGATTTGTTGGGTGGGTAGGACTGTGTAACTTCTCTTACATCATGGCACTGTGAAAGTCACCTATTCACAAGGCTAGATGTGATCATTTCTTTGGCCCAGAGAGCTGAGGTACCAGTTCAGTCTTTTATCTGTGCAGTCATTCAATGGGCAAACATTGAGAACATACTTACTGCCAGACATTGTACTTGGCCCTTGTACACTTCACTAATGGATTGTGAAGTTAGTGAAGCTTATTGCCTAACTTCTTGAATTATTTTCCATTCAAACAGATGTGTACAAAGAAAAGGGTGGGATAACCTAGGTATTTCTAACGAAAGTGTTAAGTTTGAAAATTATTTTACTTCATTCTCCATTTAAAATTATTTTTCATGGTTTTTATTTTTTCTAAATTCAAAATTCAAATTTCAAGGAAAAGATTACATTTTTTTCACAGAATATCAAAACGAGAGGATTAAAATTAAATAACATTAAAGAATTCTTAAAATAGCATCTGATTATAGTTTACATGATAAAACAGTATTAAGAAACATTCTGTATTTGAAATGCAACTAATGGAAATCAATGCTTTAAGGTTAATTTTGATTTTCCACAGAATTTTAACTTCTTCATATTGCTGAAAAATTTTAAAAGAACATGTTATTCTGTTTCCTCCCTCCCTCCCTCCCTCCCTCCCTCTCTTCCTTCCTTCCTTCCTTCCTTCCTTCCTTCCTTCCTTCCTTCCTTCCTTCCTTCCTTCCTTCCTTCCTCCCTCCCTCCCTCCCTCCCTCCCTCCCTCCCTCCCTTCCTTCCTTCCTTCCTTCCTTCCTTCCTTCCTTCCTTCCTTCCTTCTCTCAATATTTGTAATGAAATATTTTCCTACCAAAGATCCATTCCAGATGGGACAAGCAATCCGAACACTCCATCCTATGAACCAAAGCTTATAAGAAAAGACAGGGAAGAAAGCAATAACTCCAGAGAATACACTGAAACTCCCCAAAATAAGGAGAATCCAGCCAGCAGTCTGATAGAGGCCCTTCATTCTCCTGTCTGACTAGGGTTCTTGGTCTCAAAGATGTTTTGTAACCAAAACATGAGGGTATGACAGGCCTCAACAAACAGAAGTTTCTTAGAGACGGTAGTTATGACACGTGGACTGTTGACCTACTTGGAAACAAGATTCCATTTATTTCATGCAAGGTAATAACATGGAATAAATTAATCCTTGGCATAAATTTGACACAACAAATTTGAATACTAGTTTATTTCAGCAAGAGAGAGAAATCATTCCTTGTTTTGGAGTTACTGCCTTCTTTGCCTTCATTTTGCCCTGTCCTGGGGAGTGGCTGCTTCCTGACTTAATCAGATTCACAATCCTGCAGACTGAGCTCATTGTTTCTCAGCTCAACCTGCCTGGTAGTTCCAGCATAAAGCCAGCATCCTCTGAGTACAATTGAGCCACATTCCCAGCAGTGTGCCACAAAACAAAGTAAAAATAAGCACTTTGATCACTTTTCATTTCATTTCATTTAAATGATATAAAGCAAAAGCAATGCCCTCCCCCCACTCAGAGGACTCTCCAGAGAGTAGATCTGTTATGATTACTTTTGCATTTTTTGATAAGGACTTTTGATATGAATTCATTCCCCAAAAGGCATAAACTGTATTATGGAGTTTTACATTCTCTTCACTAAACAGGCTTCACCTTACTTATTTTATCTTACTTTAATTGTCAAGTGCTGGGCTGGAAATATATGTGATTGTAAAATAAAATAAACTTTGAGGAGTAAATCATTAGTTGAGTAGAATACTTGTCTCCATTCATTCTTGAATGATAATTCTAATTTTAGATGTTGGCGTTTCTGCACACTTAAACAATTGCAAAAGTTCACCTCTTAGTTTCTCATGCATTTGAGAAAGTGGTAGCATTTGTTTTTGACTGATAGGACATGTTTAAATGTACTCTTTTAAGATCATATCTTGGAAACACAGACAACTTTCTGACACTATGTGAATAATTTCCCTATTCAATATTAATACCTTGGGAAACGGACGTGGCTCAAAGGTTCGGCGTCCGTCTGCCATATGGAGAGACCAGGGTTCGATCCCCGGTACCTCCCGGTAAAAAAAAAAAAATATATATATATATATATATATATATGTATTAATACCTTTATAGTGGTTTGGAACATGGTCTTTGGAGCCAGAGAAAGCTGGGATCTGGTTCTGGTGCCACTATCTAACAGGTTTGTGTCCTTGGGCAAGGGCAAGTCATTTAACTTTTCTAGGTCTGTTTGTTCACATAAGAAATAAGAATAAAATTAGTGAGAACTCAATGGGTGGTTGGTTGAGAGGATTACATGAGACAATACATGTAAAATGCTTAGCACAGAGTTCAGCCTAGCAAAGCTGCTCAGTAACTTACCTATTATTACGTTGGGATGTTCTGACTTTGGAGTTCTTTCATCATGGGTCAAAGGCACAGTCATTATTGTTTCTTTTATCTGTCATCTTATAAACATTAAGTCTGACTCTTCCAGATTAGTTTGGCAAACTTCCCAAAGGACCCTCTGATGTGTGGTAGGGAAAGAAGCTTCTTTCTGGTTCTCTGCTTCTTTCTTTCCATCTTTCTGTCTTTATCAGCGTTTCCACAGTGTGACCCAGATGTTGAAGCAGTTGCATTCTGGATATAAAGAATCCAGGAAACCAGCTCAGACTTTATGTTGTAGCTGTTATTTCCCATCCCCTCTCAACACTGTGGGGGTATATTCTCTGATTTTTTCCCCAACACCACTAGATAAATTCCACAAGGGCAGAGACCTTGGAAATCTTATTTATCCCTGTGTCCTCAACACATGATGGGCACATAGGTGATACTTAGCAAACACTTGTTGAATGAATTAATTTATATATCTGACTCTCCAGGTATGTGTGGATCTGCAGGGGTGTAGAAATGGGTATGTCCACCGCCATCACCAATGTGTGCTCATGCTGCTTTGTTCATTTGATACAGGGGGATGGGATCGGGATAGAGGAAAGATTTGTTTGTGTTAGTATTTCGTTTGAGCTGTTTTGACTGTTTCCTTTACTTTTTATCTCAAGGTTATAGCTACATGGTATGTCAATACACTGTGGGTCAGATCACTCTCTCCTGTTTGCATGTTTGGAAAATAAAGACTGTTGAAATACTCATGTTAAACAGTACAAAGGTGGCAAACAAAGAGAATAATCTTTTTGTTTGTTTTAATTTGGGGGAGCTTTTAAGTGCTAGTAATGATGACTGGCTAACCCTGACACTGTCAGTGTGACTTGTTAATCCAAATTTATTAGCAAAGAAAAGAGTTGTTACCACTTAAATAACAGAGAAGGGACAGAGGTAGAACCAGGGATTTCTCTCTGTGATCTCCTGGCTGTACCATGTTAAATGAGTGAATCCCAGCCTGGAGTAAGGAACTCCCGCAGGAATCTCTCCACACTAATTTCGTTAAAGAAAGGCTTTCAGTGGGAGCAGCTACCGAGAAAGAGGAGAAAATGTAACTCTGTTCCTGTCCTGTGCCTCCTCTAGGATCTGCCACATTTATGTGTTCCCCATGTCCTTGTAACAAGCAAAGCTTATAGGGCCCCTGTTCCCTCCATTAAGCACTAACTTTTCAGTAAGGAGGGTCTGTAAGTCCTCATGAAGGTGGCGAAGTAGAGGCCCTTGAAGGCTGCTTTCTAGACCACAGTGTCGCCTACCCCTTTTTCCCCAGGGGATCCGAAGATCTTGGTTCAGGGAATAATGTTGGAAGTTCTACCAAATTCTTCAATCCAGCTTTGCCACTATAAGCAAAACACCCAGAATACAAATTGGCATTTTGATTCCAACACCACCACCCATCACACCCCCAAAAAAGAAAGAAGAAAGAAAATGTAACTGGATCCCCAAAGAGGTAGGATAATGTCAGTGATGCTGAAGTAGGGACAGCTGAGGGAGGGAGCCTGATTTGGACATTCTCACCTCTTTACCATATGTTGCTTCACACGTGAGCCTTAGAAATAACAGCTGTGTATGTGCTACAGCGTTTTTTGTTTTTTTTTGTTTTTTGTTTTTGGTAGGTTTCACAGCTATAGAAGAGGTCGATTATTGCCAAGATAAAGAAAATGGAGCTATAAATAAGAGATGAAATTAAAATGCTTAATTTCCTTAGCACCTCAGATGACTAACTTCATTCCCTTAAACATTAGAAAGGCAGATTGTGGAATAAAAAGAATATGAGCTTTGGCATCAGAAAGACCTGGGTTTGATATTGAAGATTCCATTCACTATACCCAAAAGGAATGAAAGAATTGGAAAAGTCACACTCTGCTAAACACCAGTCAAGGATCATCAATGGATGATAAAATCAGTGGCTGAAAGGAAAGAAAAAAATGTTAAGATGGAGAAATGGCAGTGACTACCTTAACCAAATGATCAAATTTTATATCACCGATAAGGAAACAATCCAACACCATTGCCTTCTGATAGGACAAATGGAGAGTACACATCACCTATATAGTATTTTTGGCAAAAATGTTTAGCCTGAATCTAAACACAAAGAAACCATCAGACAAACTCAGATTATGGGGACATTTTACAAAGCACTGATCAGGACTATTCTTTACATTGGATAAGCTAGTGTGTCAATGTTAAGTATCCTGGGAATGTTAACGATAATGATATTGTAGTTATATAGGAGAGTTCTATTGGTGAAATTAGGTGAAATAGTGTTCTTTCAACTTTATTGTAGGTTTGAAAAGTTCAAATTAAAAGTTGCGAGAACAAAAGGAAAAAAGATTGTTTTATTTCCTGCATAAAATGAAAGACATACCTTTTACTCAGACATAAAGACATGCTGGCTCAATAATTCTTGATGGTCCTGATGAATGTGGGTCACAGTGCAGCTATGCTGGCAAGAACTGCTCTGCACCTATTAGCACCAGGGTAAAACCACGGAACATTGAACAAGTGTATCACATTTTACTGTGTTTTTCCAAATATTCTAGTTTCTTAAGTAGATTTAAAACCTTTCCAATGCTCAATCATAATGCACATTTCCCTCTGCTTTTTACTGGCCTAGCTACTTCAACACTGAGTGAACCCTATCTTCTCATAATAGCGTGGGTTTTAAGGAGAGCAAAGTTCAATTTTTATCATCTCTACTGGGAACTGTCAAATTTAAAGCCTTCCAATCTGTAAGATGTTTGAATCTAAATAGAGATTTGTGCATCAGCTTGTACTTACCTAATTCAGATTTTATCTGCCTTTTGTATATCTGACCCTTAAACGTGTTTTGAAATCATCTGGAATTTATCAGAATTTACCCATGTTTTTGCAAAGCAAAACAATTTAAGTGTGTCACCAGTAAAGCTGCAGAGCTAGCTCTCCATTTGCTTTCCCAGGCCTTGCAGCTGTAAGGAAATGCTCTTATTGGCAGAATTGTCCGTGCCAGGCAGTCTCCCACAGGCTACCGTGGAGATTGTCTGTCTGTCTTTTCATAAGGCCACTCCTATCTTGTTTTATCATGGAGATAGAGGAGCCACAGATAGCATTCTGATTGTGGCAGTGGCTGTGATTAATTGGTGCCCTGACCACCAAGGAGAGGGGAAGAAACTAAGAAAACAGGAAAGGAGAAACGGTGGGGGTGTCTGGGGAAGAGAAGTGGAGAAAAGATGGAGCGGAAAGAAAGACAACAAGAGAGGAGTCAGAAGAGAGAGGAAAACATTCCTGAAGCCAAAAACAGCTTCTTGCGTCACTCAGAGAGCCAAAGCTTGGGTCTGGACAGAGTTGATTTGGGGACAGAGACGCGAAGGAAGCCCTGGGTCATTCATGTACCTTTTACAAAAGATGGTTGAAGGGAACAAAAGGGAAATCAACAGAGGAAAAGGGCAACATAAAAGAAAAGCAGAAGGAGACAAAAGAAGCTCTAAGCATTCCAAAATGTTCTCAGATTATGCTTGTCTTTAAAGTTGCTTTTAGGGACAAAACTTTAAATTCTCTTAAACAGGAAATGTATAATTTCATTAGTTCCTTCTCTTGGCATTTTAAAAAAGAAAAGCACTGAACTGTTAGTGAGAAACTAAGCACACTTTTGGGTCCAGTTATACCCATGTAAAAGGTAAGAGGGAGGGAGGAGTGGTGAGACCTTGCAGCTAAAGCCCTCTACATTCATCAACCCCATTGTACAGATGAGGAAACTGAAGTTCTGAGATGTTAAATAACAAGGTGACACAATAATAAGTGGTGAATCCTGGTTTAGTACCTAGATATGCTTGACCACAAGATTTTAAATTTTACTTTTCTCCACTAGGTCAGTAGACAGTGTACTGTGCCTTTTAAAAATATATGCATGGGAGCGGATGTAGCTCAAGTGGTTGAGCACCTGCTTCCCATGTACAAGGTCCTGGATTCAATCCCCAGTATCTCCTAAAAAATATATATATATATATATACACACACACACACACACACACACATACATATGCAAATATGAAAATTGAACCATGAAACATACCAGTGCATATAAAGCTGAACTCCAACCAAGGACATAATAGGAATAGAGACAATGTTTTTATACACAAAGGAAACATTAATCAGAAATATTGATTCTTTCCCAGTTACAAAGCCAGAAATGAACAAAGAGAGTCCTTACTATTTCTTTCTTTAAATTAGACAAAATGAGAGAGCTAAAACTGAGTTGTGTTTCTGTGCATTGATATAAAAACCCCAGCATCCCCATCTGAGCGTTGCCATGGCTAGCTTTCAGTTTTTCAGTGTTTCATACATGGGCTCTTGCCTTTAACATGGAGATGCACTGGGATAGTTGGTGTATGCAATGTTTCTAAGTGCTAGTGGCAGGGATATGGACTAAAATAAATGAAATAAGATGAGGAACAGCCTGGTGCAGGAGGAAGAGCCTGTGTGACCTCCAGTAAAGCGAAACCTATTGTGATTTTGGTGTCCTCAATAAACTATGGAAGTTGGCCTGGATGATTTCTAAGATTCCTTCCACCTCTAAGATTCCACAACTTCAAATAAATCCCAAAGGAGTGAAAGTACCTAATAGGCCAAATTGCCTGGCTCTAAGAAGACTATCATTTAAAATGTGATCTCCTTGGGAGTGGATGTAGCTCAAGTGGTTGAGTGCCTGTTTCCCAGGTACTAGGTCCCAGGTTCAATCCCTGGTACCTCCTAAAAAATGGAAAATAAAGCGATCTCCTTGAAGACTGGGACCATGCCAACTAATTTCCCCATCTATCTGCTACAAGCAGTGGGCTAATAATAAGCACTATGGACCATGTACGGGTCATTTGAAGTTGTGCATGAGAGATCTCACCTAGAGTTCCTCTAAGGAGGTCTTCCTTTGACTCTAGTGTGACATAAATAGGCAGCAACTGGGAGCCAGCATCTACCAGTTGAGTAATTAGTAGCCTGTGAGTAACCAATTAGTGAACTCAGCCCAGCTCCTGGTGGCTGTATCATAAAATAATTGAAACTTTTCAGCAGGCACAGCAGAGGTCAAAGAATGAAGGAATGTAAAACTGAATCACAGGAAGCGGATGCGGCTCAAGCGATTGGGCTCCCACCTACCACATGAGAGGACCCTGGTTCGGTTCCTGGTGCCTCTTAAAGAAACAAGGAAGATGAACAGACACAGCAAGTGCAAACAATGAGGGGGCAGGGAGTAATAAATTTAAAAAAATAACAAATATTTGAAAAAACAGAAACAAAAAAACTGAATCACTCTTCTTCCTCAACTTCTGAAAAAAGGTATGAAAAGCTGGGAGACAACTGGTAACATTTAGAGGGAACAGTGTTCATGACATAGACGGAATGGAGTAATGAGAATTTATCTAGGACTTGGTCCTGGCAAACAACTCAAAGGCAAATTTTCTTCGGCCTCATTGGCTAGGAGTGACTAAGTAGGGTTAACCTCTCTAAACCAGTTTTTGATTGATGATGAAACAAAGTCCTTTTGCTGTGTTTTCCAAGCAACATTTAAAACATTAGGATCCCCAACTTTCTATTCTATTTAACATACGGGAAAGCAAAGTGAACTAAGGGTGGTACAATTTGGTTCACTCCCTCACTTCATCCCCATTTCTGCTCAAAGGGCCCCTCCTCATAGAGACCTTCCCTCTTCAGCCTCTCTCTCCATCCCTTTACCTAGCTTTATTGTTCTTCATGACCTTATTGCCCCCTGACTTTATCTTTTATAACTCTTGCCTTATTTCTTCACTATGTATTTTTCCAAGTAGAATGAAAGCTCCATGAAGGCAAAGGACTTGGTTTTGCTGCATCCCAGAGCCAAGAACAATGCCTGGCAAATAATAGATGACTAAGAAATATTGTTGGAAGAAGGAACAAGTGAATGAATGAATTTATCAGATCATTGCTTATCACAGTCCCTAGTCTATCCAGACCATTTTGCTGTGAGAACAGCTCCTCAGGACTTCACTTAGAAACATTTAGTATGTTGGTGCCTTAAACCTCTCCAGCCCCTGTCTATAAAAATCCACACTGAAGCACAAGGAGGATCTTCCAGGTTAGCTCACGCAGCTGTAAATGTATGTGGCATTATATGTAGAGATAAGCGAGGGGGTGCTGAAGCATCCCCGTGGCTGGGATTATCTTGGCCTTGCTCCACCAGCACTTGACACACCATCCTGTAAGCAATGCTTGGCTCTTTGTTAAATAGAGGGAGATATCAGGACACAGACTAACCTGGTAGAGTCCAGTAAGATCATCCACCTCTGCGAGAAAGACCTTATGTGCACCTTTTTATTCCATCGTTAATGCAGATTTTTAAAGCACTTCAATACTCAAGATGATCTACTAATTTAATGGTTTTCAGTTGTCCTGTGGTTTTTATGTATCTCTGCATATTTAAAAGTATTGTCTACGTCTTCATCTGATCACCTTCAACAAATAAATATTTCCCCTAATTCTGTAGAAAAATAAAATAACAAGGATATTAAAAATTTTAATTGGGAGAATTTGGCAATGCAAACTTATGCTCCTATTGTATTTTTATACAGATGCTATCTTGGTCTTTTCTGAAATAGGAAAAGAGATCAAATTAAATGGATCCTTATGGCATTAAAAGTTGGGTGGCATATTATAAACATTTCCTACTGATGGCAGATTGATGGCGTCATTTTTGTGTACAAAGGTCTGCACTTGCTTTTCTCTTTCCAACAACTCAGATATCCTGCATTTGTCTTTAATTTAATTTTTAAAGAGAGGCATGAGAGGAAAAAAGGACGGTTGTGGGACTTCTCCATTGCATCTCCCTGGTGCGTAAGCCCTTCCATTTCTTCCTCCCAATCCAACACAAAGTTAATAGACATACAAGATAAAAGCTACACCTAAGTAAGGCTCCTTTGTATAATGGATAAACTCACAAAAAAGAATGTGGGGCAATAACATTGAAAAGCACATGGTAATAACCCACCTGGAAAATCATAGACAGGCAGAGCCAGAAAGGACCTTAGAGATCAGCAAGTCTAAGCCTGTCATCTCACAGAATAATTCCACAGTTAGAAGACCAAGAAGAAGAGTTATCCAGTTGCAATGTCAACCTATTGTGATGGATTATCTTTCTGCTATATCTGTGTTTAGCACTAGGTGTTGCTGTACTGCTATTTATAGACAAGCTTTTCTTTGATATGCAACTATAGTTTAATTTGAGTCCCATTCTGCAAATGCTAAAATTTAAAAATTATACTATGCTGGTGTATTCTGTTTCATTGAACTAGCTTCACTTAAATGGTCCAGGTATGACATATCTAATGCCATGAGGCAGCCACTCTGTAAAGAAGTAATCAATATAAGCCAGGGAAAGGCTGCTACAAAGTTAAATTTTTCAAATTGTCCTAATTCAAATATTTACTTAAACTCTGTTTTTATATTATGTGAAGTACAAGGGGAATGACATTGTTAGCTGTGGGTTTCCTGGAACTGACTGTCTGCTACAAGGCCACAGATAAAGTTTGTTTATAGAAAAACAAAATATGAAGGAAAAAAAAAAAGTTTAGCACTGTTCTATTTGGGGTTTAATACTCCCACACATATCAAGTGGGAGGAAGGACAATCTTCTAGAACCTTTCTTTCCCCATGGCAACAGGACAGGAATGCTTTAACCCCATCTAGTGACAGATGAGACATTACTTAGATTAGATCAGTTGTTCAAAGTTTGAGTGATAATTTGAAAAGGGAAAATAGCGCATGCTTTGAGAATTTTATAGTTTAGGATGAGGGGGAATTTTCAATACATCTTTATGTTTTAAAGGGTATAAAATCTAGCTATTAAGTGTGAGTCCTCAACAACATTACTCTGTTCTTTAAAGTTGGATAAACTTGGTATAAGCTCAGCATAAATGTACAAATTCTACAAGTCACATATGCTATCATCTAATGCTGCGTTTAAAATTCTGTGGATATATGTAGCAAAACAATGTCTAGTGAATCACCGATAAACATTTTCTTACAATTTTGTTTTTTACCAATAACCGTTTATACTACTAGCATTGCTACTAATATTCAGGTAATGATGCTAATAACAATCCTAGGTTTTTAATGGAAAGGAAAGTAATTGATTGAAGCCCAGAGTGGAAGCATCTCAATCACATGACGGAGCTTATAGTAAAAGGGCGAGAAGTAGTTCATGCAGCTTTAGCTGCTAAGATTCCATAACACAAACCCTTCAATCTAGTCCTAAAGAGAGGATTTCTTCTAATTTTTGTAGTTTTGGTCTGGGACTGATAGAACTAAGTACTGGCTGAAATTTGACTTTCTTATAAGATGTTCTTTCCAGCTCTTTCCCTAGCACAAACACCTCCCTTCTCTGAAAATTTTATTTCCTTTACATTCTTTGAGAATGAAACTATACTTTGTTGTTTTTACACCATAGTCACTTAGGATATTTAAAAATAGAATGAACTGTACATTTTCTCCCAATTCTCTTTTCACAGAGGTCCTCCTACATGGGCCCCGCATAGTCTCAGCAACAATGTCAAATATTATACACCAACATTTTGCACTTCTTTTGTTATGCTCCATGTCAAAGGTGGGTGACTTTTCATAAGTGATAGGCCAGAGTCCTGGTCCGTGTTCTCCTAAATTTGGGGTATGTGACAGTTTGACGTTCTTTTACGAATCCCCAAAAGAGAAAGATTATGTTTTTGAACTAATCCATTCCTGTGGGTGAGACCCTTTTGATTGAACTATGACAGTGAGGCATGTGTCAGGTTTACTCTCTGCCTTCTTACTGGAGCTGATATAAACAGAGACACAGGGAAAGACAGAAACACAGAGGAGAAGGAAGCCACCATATTGATCCTGCCATGTGTGAGAGAGGACTACCGGAAAAGAGAGAAGCCCTGGGGACTGAGAGAGGTTTTGGAGTCTGGAACCAGCAGAGCACAGAGGCACAGAAAGAGGCCCCTGAGGGGCTGTGCCCATGGAGCAGCTCAAGGCTCAGGAAATGAGCCCTGCCATATGCCTGATAGTTCCTAACTGAACTCAGAAAGAGAGCAGAGCAGCCAAGAATGAGAGAGGAGGCCTGGAAAGAGACAAGTCTGGTTGCACACATTTGAGCTCCAGGAGCTGGGCTCCAAGAGAACGTAAGCCTGGAGGGGAAAGTAGAGACCTTGGCAGAGATTTCCCATCATCTTGCTTCACCTTGTAGCACCTGACTTTGATAATGGTGCCTTGATTTAGATGGCCTTGGAACTGTAAGCTTTTACCCCAAATAAATTTCCCATTATAAAAATCAACCTATTTCTGGTACTTTGCATCATTAACCCTGTGGCAAATTAAGAAAGGGTAAGAGGCATTTATGTGTCAGGTGAATGGTCCATTTCTTATAAAGGGAGGGATAGGGAAGAATACTGCTGTTGGAACTCTTCCAGTGTCATCTACTAATTATAGATGGAAATCAGTGCTTAGTGAATGGCGGGAGGGAAAGGGACAGTGTGGTAGGCACTGAGGAAGCTTTTGCCATCTGTGATCAAGTCAATTTTTATGTGGACCATTTTTTTTTTAGAACTTATTTATTTATTTCTCCCCCTGCCCCCAGCCCCTCCTCCGTCTTGTTGTCTGCTCTCTGTGTCCATTTGCTGTCTTTTCTTCTGTGTCTGCTTGTCTTCTCTTTAGGTGACACTGAGAACTGATCCTGGGACTTTTCGGAGGGGAGAGAGGTGCTCAATCTCTTGTGCCACCTCAGCTCCCTGGTCTGCTGCATCTCTTATTATTTCTTCTCTTTGTCTCTTTTTGTTGTGTTGTCTTGCTGCACCAGCTCTCCATGTGGGCCAGCTCTTCACTTGGGCCAGCTCACTGCATGGGCCAGCTTGCCTTCACCAGGAGGCCTGGGAATCAAACCCTGGACCTCCTATATGATAGCTGGGAGCCCAATCGCTTGAGCCACAGCTGCTTCCCTATATAGACCATTTTTAGGTAAGTCTATGGTTGTATGTGTAAAGGGTAAGAAATAATAAGACCTATGAAAATAGGCTTGCCATTATACATACATATATGCACAAATCACCAAATAATACTTAACTTTTTTTTTAAATGCTAAATTGACTATAGTTTTAAAAATACTGCTGTTGGAACTCTTCCAGTGTCATCTACTAATCTCTTCCATCTTTTTCTATCCTCCAAGCAGATTTCATTTACATAATTCCAAAGAAGTGAATATGGGCCTTGCTCTTGCTTAAAGCGTATTTCCAGGGAATGGATGTGGCTCAAGCAGTTGAGCACCCGCCTCCCACACGGGAGGTGTTGGGTTCAGTTCCCGGTGCCTCCTAAAGAAACAGACAACAAGCAAAAAAAAAAAAAGAACAAAAACCAAAACAAAACAACGAGCAGACAATGAGGGCAAAAAATTATTTCCAGCATAGTTTAATGATCTCTATTTATCAGGTTATCTTCAAGACTGAGATGAAATCTCCCTAGCCTAAGGCAAAATAAAATCCAAATTCCTACCCTTTTTCCTCCTTCCATGTTTTATTATTCTATGTTTCCTAATAATACATTTTGTAAATATGTGAAATGGCTACATGTTCTTTGTAGCAGAAGCAAGATTTTATACGTTTACCACAAATCACTGATCCATAGAAGACATCCATTTCCAGCCACATACAATTTAGATTGTTTTTCCCTTTCCTGATACAGGAAAATGAAAGAAATCCAGAAAACACTATACAACTCAACTATATCGTTTGAGGGCCAATGATAAACCAGGGCTTTTAATGCCCACAGAGCCGGCTTGAGCTGAAGCCTGGACATGTGCTCACAGTTATACAGATCCACAAATCAGAAAACAAAGTGATGAGGGCAGAACATGTTGTTACAAGATGTTACTAAAAAGCTTCTTAAAGCCTAACATTATTAAAGTACTAGAAATGTTTGCTTATGATGAATTAAGTCCACACACACTATGAAAAATTTATTTTCATTTCTGATTGTATTTATTTGCATCTTCTCTCCTTTTTTCTTTGTCAGTCTAGCTAAGGGTTTGTCAATTTTACAGGTCTTCTCAAAGAACCGGCTTTTGGTTTTGTTGATTTTCTCTATTGTTTTTTTTCCCTCAATTTCATTTATTTCTGCTTTAATTTTCATTATTTCTTTATTTCTGTTTGCTTTGGGATTGGTTTGCTGTTCTTCTTCTAGTTTCTCTAGTTGTTCAGTTAAAACTTTGAGTTTAGTTCTTTCTTCTTTTTTAATTAGGCTGGTTAGGGCTATAAATTTTCCCCTCAAGACTGCCTTCGCTATATCCCATAAGTTTTGGCAAGTTGTGTTCTCGTTTTCATTTGTCTCAATATATTTACTGATTTCACTTGCAATTTCTTCTTTGATCTACTGATTATATAATAGTTTGTTGTTCAACCTCCACACATTTGCAAATTTACCTTTTTCCTGTCTATTATTGATTCCCAGTTTCATTCCATAATGATCTGAGAAGGTGCTTTGTATACTTTCAATCTTTTTATGTTTATTAAGAACTGCATTGTGCCCTAACATGTAGTCTTTCCTGGAGAAAGATCCATGGGCACTTGAGAAGAATGTATAACCCACTGAGTTTGGATGCAGCATTCTGTATATGTCTGTTAGGTCTAACTCATTTATCATATTGTTCAAGTTCTCTGTTTCCTTGTTAATCTTATGTTTATCTAATGATGTTAGTGGTGTGTTAAAGTCTCCAACATTATTGTAGAGATGTCTATTTGTGAAGAATTTATGTATTTATCTATAATATTAATAATAATAGAAATTCTTCCCAAAAATCTGTTTACTTTTCCCTTGCTAGTCCTGGGCTAGTGAAGACAATGATTATAATAAAAGACACTTCAAAAAGCACTAAGCTTTTGGAAAATAAAAGAAGCATTTTACAATATAGATTTAATTATGTTTTTGAAAACATTTTTATTTCAGTTCAGCAAATCTTGTGCTCATTTCTTTAGAGAAGAGGTTTACAACATTTGTAGTATACTTTTAGTAAGCAAAACCCTTCCTTTTCAATGCCCATGTTAGAGTAACTTTTGAATGAGCAAAAAGTAGGTCCTCTTTAATGTATATATGTTGTTTGTAAACAGTGAATATTCCTATAGCCCAGGTGAGGTGCTTTTATTAGCATTTCCTCATGATGTTATAAGATTATTCTCTTTGAAGTACACCAGTTTTCCTTTTTGGATTTTTCTTTCAGAATAGTTCAGAACACATGAAAACTTTGGTGTGGTAGGCCACACCATTTTCCTTGGAGTTTATCCCTGTCTACTGAATTGTGGAACTCGGTCCTGATCTCAGGAAGTCTCGGGAGACTGTGTCTCTTGCCTCCTTCAGGGAGTCTGCTATCCCTGCAGCACGAGCTCCCATACTCATTTCCTCCATCTGCCTTTCAGTGGCTGTCTGCCTTCCCCCTTCCTCTAGCTGCTGAGGAGATGCCAGGCAGCATCGTGTCTTGGGCAGATGGACACAGGATGACCTAGCCCAAGGCCCAAGTCTCCATGATTCTCTACAACTCCAGACATTGGTTTCTGGGGAATTCTTACTTTCAGACTCTCACCTCAGTCTTCTACATGAGCCACAAAGTGGTGATATCCTACATTTTCTCTGACTAACAGAACTTTTGAAGGAAAAGATATTTCACTTTTGGTTATGGATTCTTTCCATAGGACTCTGTCCACTAGTCTCCTGAAGGAAGGGGAGGTGGGAGCACTAGTGAAAAATTTTAGTTGTACTTTCCTTGTGATACTCAACAAAATGGCCCCCTCCCATTGACCTGTGATCTTTGGACTAAGCCTCTTTCTTTCCTTAGGAGGATTTCTTCTCCAGGGAACTTCTTAGTTTCATACAAATCCAACTGGCCCTGAAACTTTCCAAATTTGTCTGAATTTGCAACAGTTTATATGAAAATATATGAAGATTGGAGCTATCACTATTAATCAGTCACCTACTACTTTGTGCTTAGCACTTGTGGTAGTTTGGAACTATGAGCCCCCAAAAATCATGTTCTTAAATTTAAATCCATTCCTGTGGGTGTAAACTCATTGTAATCAGACTTTTTGATGAAGTTACTTCAGTTAAGGTGTGGTCCAACTCAATCAGGATGAGTCTTAATCTTATTACTGGAGTCCTTTAAAAACAGAATGAAATCCAGACTGATAAATAGAAAGCCATAGGAAGCAAGAAGTAGAAGGTCAGTGGGACTTCTGGGAAGATGGCATTGGCATAGGTAGGCAGGGCTTGACATTCTCACAAAAACAACAGAGGAAGGGCAGAAAGCTGTCCAGGGAGCTGCTTGGGGGATCTGCACACCAGAAGAGGGCTTCACACCCTCTGGAAGCCAAAGGACAGAGAGACAAAGAAACCAAAATGAAAACCATGAGTTGCTAAACCCTATGACCAGGAAGGGCACCCATCCCCCACCCTCAAGGCAAAACAGGAAGAGATGGCCCAAACAAAGGAAGAAACAACAATCCTGATGAGATGCAGGATTTAAGACAGCTAATCAATGATAATCACACAAATCTCCTAAATTAATTCAAGGAGTTGAAGGAAAATATAACTAAAGAGATGAAGGATATTAAGAAGACACTGGGTGAGCATAAAGAACACTTTGAAAGCCTGCAAAGAAAAGTAACAGAGCTTGTGGGAAGGAAAGACATAATGGATGAGATTAAAAATACATTAGAGGCATATAACAGCAGATTTGAATTGATGGAAGACAGGATTAGTGAACTGGAGGAGCGAGTAACAACTTGGAAAGACAGGAGAACAAAAAGACAAAAGAATGGAACAGGGTTTTAGGGAATTGAATGACAATGCAAAACGCACAAACATATGCATTATCCGTATCCCAGAAGAAGAAGAGAATGGAAAAGGGTAGAAAGAATGGAAAAGGGTAGAGGAAATAATGACCAAAATCTTCCTAAACCATGTGAAGTCATAGATATCAATATCCAAGAAGGATAATGCACCCTCAAAAGAATAAATCTGAACAGATCTACTCCAAGACACCTACTATTCAGAATAACAAATACCAGAGATAGAGGATTCTGAAAGCAGCAAGAGAAAAGCAATGCATCACATACAAGGGAACCTCAATAAGACTAAGTGCCAATCTCTCATCAGAAACCATGGAGGCAAGGAGAAAGTGTTATGATGTATTTGAGGTACTGAAAGAAAAAAACTGCCAGCCAAGAATTTGTTATCTGACAAAACTGTCCTTCAAAAATGAAGGTGAGTTTAAAGACTTCACAGACAAACAAAAACTGAGAGAGTATGTTACCAAAAGACCAGATTTACAGGAGATACTAAAGGGAGTTCTATAACTTGAAAGGACAAAGCAAGGATGAGAGACTTGGTGAAGAGAGTAGAAACGATGATTATTAGTAAGGGTAACTTACAGGGTGAAAAAACAGACAATAGTAAGATATGCCAATGAAAAGACAAAATATAAAATGGTTGAAGTAAGTAATGTATTTATTGTAATAACACTGAATGTTAATGGATTGAATTCTCCAATCAAAAGACATAGACAGGGAAGCGGCTGTGGCTCAATCAGTAGGGCTCCTGTTTACCATATGGGAGGCCCCGGGTTCGGTTCCCAGGGCCTCCTGGTGAAGGCAAGCCCGCCCACATGGCGCGGTTAGCTGACCCAGCGAGCACAAGCAGCAAGGGGGTGATAAATGAATAAATAAATAAATAAAATCTTAAAAAAAAGACATAGACAGAATGGGTTAAAAAAAAAATGAGACTTCTATATGCTATCTACAAGAGGCTCACCTCAGATGTAAGGACACAACCAGGTTGAAAGTGAAAGGCTGGAAAAAGACATTCCATTCAAACAGTAATCATAAAAGATCTTGAGTAGCAATACTGATATCAGACAAAATAGATTTTAAATGCAAACTGTTATAAGAGATGAAGAAGGTCATTACATATTAATAAAAGAACAATTCACCATGAAGAAATAACTATATTTATGCACCTAACCTGGGTGCCCCAAGATACACAAGGAATAAAGGAAACTTTCTCAACATGAAAAAGTGCATATATGAAAAACCCACAGCTAATACTATATCTACAGTGAAAGACTGAAAGCTTTCCCCCTGAGATTAGGAACAAGACAAGGATGCCCACTGTCACCACTGTTATTCAATATTGTGCTAGAAGTTCTAGCTAGTTCAATTAGGCAAGAAAAAGAAATAAAAGTCACCCAAATAGGAAAGGAAGAACTGTCACTCTTTGCTGATGAGATGATCCTGTGTCTGGAAAATCCTGAAACATCCACAACAAAGCTACTAGAACTAATAGATGAGTTCAGCGAAGTGGCAGCATACAAGAGTAATACGCAAAAATCAGTAGCATTTCTATACACTACTGATGAACAATCTGAGGAGAAAGTCAGAAAAAGTCTATTTATAATGGTGACTAAAAAATAAAATGTTTAGGAATAAACTTAACCAAGGACATAAAGAACCTATATTCAGAAAACTACAAAACATTTCTAAAATAAACCAAAGAAGACCTAAATAAATGGAAGGACATTCCGTGTTCATGGATTGGAAGACTATATGTTGTTAAGATATCAATTCTACCCAAACTGATTTACAGATTCAATGCAATCCCAATAAATCCCCAACAGCTTTTTTTTTTTTTAACTTTATTTTGTACATTTAATAATTGAAAACATAAGCAATTAAAAACTAAAAAGTAAACATAGATGAATAAATATATACATTTCTCAATTAAATGTAATGGATACATGTACATTTTTTTGTTGTTGTTGTTTTTTTTGTTTTTTTTTTTTTGTTTGTTTTTTGTGAATCAAACAATATATTACACAATATATTTGGTTCATAGTAATGCATTCATACAGTATTTGTCCTTTTGTGTCTGGCTTGCTTCACTCAACATAATGTCCTCCAGGTTCATCCATGTTGCCATATGCTTTATGACTTCATTTCTTCTTACAGCTTCATAATATTCCATTGTGTGAATAGACCACAGTTTGTTTATCCATTTGTCTGTTGATGGACACCTGGGTTGTTTCCAAATTTTGGCAATGGTGAATAATGTGGCTATGAATATCGGTGTGCAGATGTCTGTTCGTGTCACTGCTCTCAGTTCTTCTGGGTATATACCCAGTAGTGGTATTGCAGGGTCACATGGCAAGTCTATATTCAACTTCTTTAGGAACTGCCAAACAGTCCTCCATAGTGGTTGTACCATCCTGCATTCCCACCAACAGTGAAGAAGTGTTCCTATCTCTCCACATCCTCTCCAACACTTGTAGTTCTCTGTCTTTTTAATAGTGGCCATTCCGATAGGCCCAACAGCGTTTTTTGCAGAAATGGAAAAGCCAATTAGCAAATTTATTTGGAAAGGTAAGGGGCCAAAATGTCTTTAAAAAGAACAAAGTTGGAAAACTCTCATTTCTTGACTTTAAAGCATATTTCTTAGCTATAGTGGTAAAAACAGCATGGTACTGGCATAATGACAGACATACTGATCAATGAACTGAATCAAGAACTCATAAATAGAACCTCACATCTATGGTCAAAATTTTTTTTTTAACAAATCAATTTTATTGATACATATTAATAAAACATAAATCCAACCAAAGTGTACAATCAATGGTATTCAGTGAAATCACATATTTGTGCATTCATCACTTCAATCATTCTTAGTGCACTTTCACTATTCCAATAATAATAACAAACAACAAACAAAACTCATGACCTCTCAACCTCTCTATGCTTCCCCTGCCGTACATAGCTGCTATTCTGTTTCCTCTCTCTAGTACACTAGTATTTATATTTTGTAAAAACAGTCTTATAGATGCAATACCACCCATATTCGTGTTTTACATGAGGTTTTACTTACACAGTCCCATGTTACAGTTTTTAGCTTTCCTTCTAGTAATATGCATGACCTTAGACTTTCCCTTTCAATCACTGTCATACCCATATAATAGCTCTGCTCATTAAAAAACCCCACGATATGCTTTCACCATTTCTATTTATTTCCAAAGATTTACAAACAACTTTTTAAAAATCAATTCTGAACAGATTAGCTTCCCATTCTCTCCCCTCCTTCTATTTTCTGGTGACCCATATTCTAATTATTAACTCTGTGAGTTTACATAATATATTTAGTTCATAATAGTATAAGCATATAGTATTTGTTCTTTTGTGTCTGGCTTGCTTCATTCAACATAGTGTCCTCCAGTTTCATCTATGTTGTCACATGCGTCATGACTTCATTTTTTCTTACTTCTGCTTAATATTCCTTCATGTATATACACCACAATTTGTTTATCCATTCATCAGTTGATGGACACCTGGGTTGTTTCCAACTTTTGGTAATAGTGAATAACGCCACTATGAACATTGATGTGCAGATGTCTGTGTCTCTTCTCTCTGTTCTTCTGGGTATATACCGAGTAACAGTATTGCTGGGTCACATGGCAAGTGTATATTCAACTTCCTTAGGAACTGCCAAACAGTCCTCCACAGTGGCTGTACTATTCTACATTCCCACCAACAGTGAATAAGTGTTCCTATCTCTCCACATTCTCTCCAACATTTAAAGTTTTCTGACTTTTTAATAGCAGTCAGTCTAATACGTGTGAAATGGTATCTCATTGTAGTTTTGATTTGCATTTCCCTAATCGCTAGTGATGTTGAATATTTTTTCCACTTGTATTTCTTCTTTGGACAGTTGTCTTTTCAAGTCTTTTGCTCATTTTTTAATCAGGTAGTTTGTTTTTTTATTGTTGAGTTGTATAATCTTTTTGTATATGGTGGATATTAAACCCTTACTAGATATGTGATTGCCGAATATTTTCTCCCATTGAGTTGGATGCCTTTTCACCCTTTTGACAAAGTCCTTTGAGGTGCAAAAGTGTTTAATTTTGAGGAGGTCCCATCTATCTTTTTTTTTGTTGTTGTTGCTCATGCTTTGGGTGTAAGGTTTAAGAAACTACTGCCTACCACAAGATCTTGAAGATGTTTCCCTACATTTTTTTTCTAGGAGTTTTAGGGTTTTAGCTTTTATATGTAGGTCCTTGATCCATTTTGAGTTAATTTTTTTATAAGGTGTGATATAGGAGTCCCCTTTCTTTCTTTTGGATATGGATATGGAGTTCTTCCCACACCATTTGTTGAATAGACTTTTCTGGCCCAGTGACCAACCACTTGACCAAGTGATTTTTGACAAGGCTGTGAAACCCTCCCTGCTGAGCCATAACAGTCTATTCAACAAATAGTGCTGTACTAGTCAGCCAAAGAGGTGCTAATACAAAATACCAGAAATTGGTTGGTTTTTATAAAGGGTATTTATTTGGGGTAGAAGCTTACAGTTACCAGGCCATAAAGCATAAGTTAGTTCCCTCACTAAAGTCTGTTACCACGTGTTGGAGCAAGATGGTTGCTTCCTGGGTTCCTCTCTCCCTGGGGCTTGATTCTCTCTGGGCTTAGCTGCTCTGCCGTTCTGTGTGCTTACTTCCCAGGCTCCAGCTCAAAACTCCCTTGCATCCTCCTTCTCCATGTCTTTACTTTCCCAGGCTCTGCACCAAAACTCTAACTCTCTTCTCTGCCGTGGAATTTTCTCTGTGAGTCCCCGCCCACCAAGGGGGGCGAGACTCAACATCTTACTGACGTGGCCCAATCAAAGCCCTAATCATAATTTAATCACACCCCAATACAGACCAGTTTACAAACATAATCCAATATCTACTTTTGGAATTCATAAACAATGCCAAACTGCCACAGATGCTGAGAGAACTGGATAGTCATACCAGAAGAAAGAAATGGGACCCCTACCTCACTCTCTATACAAGAATCCACTCAAATGTATCAAGGACCTAAATATAAAAACGACAACCATAAAACTCCTAGAAAAAAATGTAGGGAAACATCTTCAAGATCTTGTGATAGATGGTAGGTTCTTAAACCTTACACCCAAAGCACAAGCAATAAAAGAAAAAATAGATAAATGGGACCTCCTCAAAATTAAACATTTTTGCACCCCAAAGGACTTTGTCAAAAGGGTGAAAAGGCAGCCGACTCAACAGGAGAAAATATTTGGCAATCACATATCCAATAAGGGTTTGATATCCATGTTATATAAAGAGATCATACAACTTAACAATAAAAAGACAAGCAACCCAATTTAAAAATGGGCAAAATACCTGAATAAACATTTTTCCAAAGAGGAAATACAAATGACCAAAAAGCACATGAAAAAATGTTCAAAATCACTAGCTATAAAGGAAAAGCAGATCAAAACTATAATGAGATATCATTTCACACCTTATAGAATGGCCATTCTTAAAAAAACACAGAAAACTACAAGTACTAGAGAGGATGTGGAGGAAAAGGAACACTCCTTCACTGTTGGTGGAATGTAAAATGGTGTAGCCTCTGTGGAAGATAGTTTGGCAGTACCTCTAGAAGTTGAATATAGACCTGCTGTATAATCCAGCAATCCCATTAACAGGAATATATTCAGGAGGACTGAATGCAAGGATGTGAACTAACATTTGCACACCAATGTTGTAGCAGAATTATTCATAATTTCTAAAATGTGGCAACAGTCCAAGTATCCATCAACTGATGAATGGATAAACAAAATGTGGTATATACAGATATTGGAATAGTAATTCAGCTGTAAGAAGAAATGAAATCGGGATGCATATGACAACATGGATGAATCTTAAGGACATGATGTTGAGTGAAACAAGCCAGACACAAAAGGACAAATATTGTATGATCTCACTAATATGAACTAAATACGATGGTAAACTCACAGAGATAAAATCAAGAGGCTAGGTTAGTAAGAGATAGAATGTGGGGTGAGAAAGGGAGCTTATGCTCAATGTATGTAGAAGTTTTAATAAGGTTTATTGTAAAAGTATGGAATGAATAGAGTTGATGGTAACACATTATAGTGAGTATAAGTAAAACTGCTGATCTATAAATGTGATTGTGGCTGAAAGGGATTGTTTGTGGATGTATTATTTCAATTGAAAGGAAGCTAGAGAATAATCTAGAGAATGTACAACATAGTGATTTTGATGGTGGATGAAGATTGTGGTTAATAATATAAATATAAGAATGTTCTTTTACAAAGTGTTAGAATATAGTGATATATGGGGAAATTACAACTAATGTAACTTATGGATGATAGTTAACAGGAATATTGTAATTTTTTGCAGCAGAGGCAAAGAAGATGTATCAATTCTATGAGACAACTATAGGGAGGTATAGGATTTCCTTTTGGAGTAATGAAAATGTTCTAAAATTGACTGAGGTGACAGCACATTTCTGAGATGAAAATGACATCCACTGAGTGTACACTTTGAATGGATTTTACAAAGGCATGTAATTTTATTACACAAGGAATCCAGTGGTGGAAGAAAGACTGTGGTTAACAGAACAAATATGAGAACATTCTCTCATGAACGATAACAAATATATAATTCCAATGTTTGGTGGTAATAATTGGGTGGGTTGGGGGAAAAACATACCAAATATAAGATATGAGTTATAGTTAGTAGTAATATTTTAACAATGCTCTTTCATAGTCTGTAACAAATGTTTCATAATCATGCAAGGTGTTGGTGGTAGGGTGATATCTGGGAGCCCTGTATGATGACATGCATGTTTGTTTTGTAAGTTCACAACTTTTACTATATACTTACTGTTTATGTATGTGCATGTATGTATGATATACTTCAATAAAATGTTATTCAAAAAAAGTAAAGTCAATGGGATGTGGAAGAGAAAGACAACACCACCATGTTCATTGCCATGTGACAGAAAAGCCGTGGATCAAGGATTGCTGGCAGCCAGCCCCAGAAAGCCAGTCTTCAAGAAGAAAGCATTGCTTTACTAATGCCTCAGTTTTGGACAATTCTCATTGTGTAGGCCAATCCATTGTATGGTATTTGCTTTAGCAATGAGAAAAACTAGAACAGCACTATTTGACACTATAGTAAGACTGGAAATATAGAAGGAAGGAAGGGAGAAAGAAAGAAAAAAATTTTAAAGCAATAGAAGTACAAAATGGATGAAACTTGAAAGCATCATATTATGTGAAATAAACCAGATACAAAGAACAAAGATTGTATAATTCCACTAATACAAAATATCTAGAATAGCACATTCGGAGAGACAGAAAATCAATTAAAGCCACCTGGGCTTAGTGGGGAGGAGGGAATGGGAAGTTATTGCTTAATGGGCATAGAGTTTCTGTTTTGGGTGATCAAAAAGCTTTGATAGTAGATGGTGGTTATGGTAGCACAACACTGTCAATGTAATTAATGCCAATGAATTATACACTTTAAAAATGATTAAAATGGTGGAGAAGCAGATGTGGTTCAAGTGATTGAGCTCCCGGCTACCACATGGGAGTTCCCTGGTTCAGTTCTTGGTGCCTCCTAAAGAAGACAGTGAGTTGGCTCGATGGGCAGATGGGCAGGTACAGCAAGCTGATGCAACAGGATGATGCAACAAGAGAAGCATGAAGAAAAACATAATGAGAGACACAACAAAACAGGGAATGGAGGTGGCTCAAGGGATTAGGTGCCTCCCTCCCACATCAGAGGTCCCAGGTTCGGTTCCCAGTGCCTCCTAAAGAAACAAGGAAGATGAACAGACACAGCAAGTACAAACAACAAAGGGGTAGGGAGAAATAAATAAATAAAATAAATCTTTTTGAAAAATTATTAAAGTGGCAAATTTTATGTTTTATATATATATGTTAGTACAATAAAAAATTTTTAAAGAAAAAAATCTTAAAAACTTTCAACATATTTCCTGCCTGTAAGAAGTTTATTATCTACTTGGTTATGATTACTCATAGCTCAATTGAAAATTTCATAACAAGATGACAGACCAGAGAGTGCATCTAAAGGCCTTCCTAAATATTATTGTTAAGTCAATCAATATTAATCAGTCAGCAAACTCCTCTTAGAGGAGATGCCATTGCAATGAACAACTTTCTTCTCCTAGGACCCCATTCAAGTTCATGGTTTTAGCCAAAGGAAATGTCTATCCATCACTCACAAATTCAGTTTTGGCTTAGACTTCAGAAACAAGCTTAATTTCAACAATTTTTAAGGGTCCTTATGCAATAGTTTTACACAAATGCTCTTTTGGAGGAGAAAGTTACAAAGGTAGAGAAATTGCATAATGTATCTGCTTTTTAGCTAATCTAAATACTGAGGCCAGAGACGTGAATGAACACCGAGGATACCATTGGCTATAGCACTGCCTCACCAACATTAGGGAAGGTCTCCAAAATTCCCTGGGATGAGGGATACCCTTTCCCCTTGCTCCAGACATACCCAATGCAATTGGGCTAAGAGGTGGACAAATTTACAGGTAATAAACCTTGTCATCTAATCAGAGAATGGAGAAACATTACATCCCTTGTTTCAGGTGTTGCATTTTTATTAACATCACCGTAGCTCTAGGACAAGCATGAAATGCTGTTAGTTTTTACTGAAATTACAGTAAGTTTTCAGGTCTTTTATGGTGCCAGCTCTTGTTAAATGAGTCATCTCCCATCTCATATATGTAGAGCTGATTTGTTGAATCTTACTTTTATTACTGCTTAAGTTCATGGGGATTTTAACCCACACTTCCATTCTATTGAAATCATTGTGAATCAAAATTTGTTATTTCTATCAAGTTATTAGGTGAAGCTACTTGGGTTCTGTGGAATTTTATGAAATCATTCCCCCAGGTTGGTGTTCACCCATTTAATAAGCACTTTCTGGATGTGATTATTCAGTCAATTTGGTTACACATAATAAAACAACCAGAAATACCATGTGTTTGTGCTCTCCTGATTTACCAGCCCAGGACCTCTATTCAAATATTCCATCAGGTTTGTTTATGAAAACTAATTACTAGTGAACTCTTGCTTGCTCATCGTGATTCTTCCTCATCTTAGAAAAATAATAACATCCATGAGTACTTTTCTCTTTATGAATGTATTAGTTGGCTCTTTGTAAACAAGTTTTAAAAGTAAGTGTATAAAGAAAAAAGAAAAGCCGCACAGAGCCTCACCACCTCGACATTTTGGTAACTTCCTTTCAGTTTGCTTCCTCTCTGTCTCCAGTCCCCCTCCCCCACTCCACCTCATGTACCTGCATATGCCTTATCAAATCCCTTCAGTTCTTCCCTCTATGGCTTCTCTTCCCCCAGCTCAGATAGTTGGACAATAATTGCCCACCACTTTGAGGGGATATGGGTACAACAAAACCAAAAAAGAAGGGGTTGGGGATCAGGGAGAAGATTTTGACTTTTAAGATCAAAAGCTGTAAAACTAACTGTAAAATGGAAATGTCTGCATACATACTTGAAGAGTGACTATTCCTGAAACCATGTCAGAGGAAGTCATGGAAGACTGAGTTATTATAGCCAGGAGCAGCGCAAGATCAAGAGAACACAGCCTCAGCTAGTGCAAGTTCTGTCTGTCCTTGGTACCAGGGAGCTACATAGGTGCTGAGTCAGTGCTCAGGTGTTCTCCCTGTTGTCCAGTGGAAGCCATCAGTCAATAGTGGCCAGTCAATTGTCCTGGGAATTATATCTTCTGTGTCCCAAGGCTCTGCCCCATTTGACACAGCCTTCTTTTCAATGGTCCCAAATGATATCACAGGAAGAGATAATTCCATTTCCATTAGTTCAGAGTCCTACCTATTCTGAATGGATCTTAGGCCCTAAGTAAAGTTATTGCCATCTCCTCCTCCCTCAAATGTAAGTATATTGGGAGTCTCTGCCCTGTCAAGCTGAGGTTCTGCCAATGCAGCCATGTGTTGTCTGCCAAAGTGAGATGCTGCCACCACCCATAAGCTGGAGATCTCCCGAAGCCCGACTTCCCCACCCTGCCACGGTCCACGCCCAGGGACCAACCTCTCCCACTGCTGAGCCTGACATCCTCTGCCCACCCAGTGCCTGGCAGCTCAACACCTGCTCTTTTGGTTCACGCACAGCTTTTTCTCCTCAGGCACCCACAAGGCTGGGATGGATGTACCATAGGGTTTTTCTTAAACATGTGATCCTGGAGGCCTTGGTGATGTGCCAGAGGGACTCAGTGCCCCAGGACACCCATGGGTCATGTTTTTGGAGCATCAATTTAATTTAAGGATTGGGGATGAGTAACATTTGCTTTAATTAAAAGAATTAGGGAGGTATTAAAGAGTAGAATGCAAAATATGAATAAAAATTCAGATAAAATTCAATTGCATTACATTCCCAAATCACCCATCCTTTACCGTTAGCACTTTTGTGGGTATGTGTTGGCCATATTTGGTCCATAGAAATACTTGGGATGAGAAGTTTGAGAACCTTTCCCTGTTCTACATAGAACTGTTGCTAAGTCCAGCTCAACTTAGCAGTCTCCTATTTACTCTATGACATATTTTCATCCAAGTGCCCCAGAGTCCTTTCCTGTAACCCCTCTCTTGTCTCATCCACCTCATCCCATACCAGTCTGTTCAACGTGTGTTATATATGAACCCCAAATGTGAATATTGAACAAAGCATTTTTTCAGAAGGCTAGTTATGTCTGTCTAACTCAGTGGACAAAGATATTATTGAAAGGAAGGGTTTTGCTTAATTTTACCTAATAATTCTCAGCCTCAGGTCAATCAGATTTTGTATCCTAATTTTTAAATTCAAGTTCAGATTTTGATTATTTTTCCATATCATAAAATATCATTCAAAAACATTATTTTAATAGCATTACAATATTTCATCCTTTTGCTATACCTTAATTTATTAATGCATAATTTTAGGAAATTTATATGGTTTCCATTTTTTAATGATTATAAATAATACTTCTTTACTTCTTTTATGAATCAATGATTGTTACCTTAGGATAAAAATCCTATAATTGGGGAGCAGACGTGGCTCAAGCAGTTGAATTCCCGCCTCCCACAAGGGAGGTCCCAGGTTGGGTTCCTGGTGCCTCCTGAAAAATCAGAAACTAACAACAAGCAAAACAAACAAAAAAACCAACTCAGGAAGCTGATATGGCTCAGTGGTTGAACGCTGGCTTCCCACATGTGAGGTCCCGGGTTCAATCCCTGGACCTCGGTACCTCAAAAAAAAAAAAAAAAATCCTATAATTGGGATTACAAGGTCAAAGGGTAAGAACACTTTTTAGCGCATTGATACCGAGAAAATTTTAAACCCTTCCCAGCAGTGAATGTGACTGTTTGCTTTTTCCCCTCACTCCTCACCCTCCCTAAACACTAAGTATTACCATTAAAAGCAAAAAACAAAAACAAAAACACAACTAACTCTTTTAAATCTAAAAGATTAAAAGCAATATCTTATTATGCTTTATTTTTACATTTTTTAAACTCCCAGTGGGGTTAATTTTTTAATTTATTTGTCATTTTTATTTTTTCTTTCATAAACTTCCCATTTGTATGGCTCATTTTTTTTTGTTTCTTTTCTTTTATGTGCGCCAAAATTATAGACAAACTTTATTTTTCAACTAGTTTGGGAATAATCTCTTTAGAGGCCAAATTCCCTGAAATCGCTGAAGAGTTTTACTAGATGCCCCATGAAATAAAAAAATTTAGGGCTAACTCATGCCTTCCCCCTGAACACCAATGGAATTCCCACATCAATAACCCTCCTACTAAAATTACAAAACCTCAGTAAATCCTAGGGCACTATCTGGCTCAGTTTGAATGGTCATGTTCAAAGAATCACAGAACAAAAACTCTAACCGGTACTTTTTAAAGATTCCCAGTGTTCATTTATGCATCTCAAAGACCATAAAATGGTATCCAATTGATTCCTCCAGCAACACAGGGAGCCCTTTCTTGCAGCCACACCAGGTCCTCTTGGCTCCACCTTCTCATACTTTCCCTCCACTCCGTTTCCTTTCTCCACTTTCTTTTCTCCACTCTCCCCTAGATCTTTATCATTGTAGACTGGCTTAGCCTCTCTGCCTGAGTCTTCTCCTCTTCATCTGCCCCTTCTCCTCAGTTCCTTCCTACCCATGCTCTGATTTCAGATCACAAACAAAGCAGAAGACAACAATAACAACAAAACTAGGCAAAATTTCTCTTTTTGAGAGGAAAAATAGGGTATGACGTTGACTGGGAACACTCACACCTTGATAAATTTTGCTCTTGTAACATTTGGAGCATGGGACAAAACCCACCGCAGTCTCCCAGTACCCACAGGCTTCTGATGCCACCTGGAATCACAGTGAACACCTGAATGGAAATAACTCTGCACCAGTGAGTTATTAAAACTTCAAGCTGATTAACTCATCCCTGTTATCCTTGGTCAGCTCCCCAAATGCAAATGCACCCGTCACCCACGCTCTCATGTGCTGTGTGCTTTGTCCTCTCTGACTCCTCAGCTCCCAGTGTTACCCTGCCTCCGAAGCCTTCACTTCGCTCTGTTCTCTCTAAACAAACCCTCACAGAACAATACCCAGTGTCCTGCGCTCCTGCGATGCTGCTGCCTGGTCACTGCAGCCAGCTAGAAGCAGTTTGGGGAACCATCTTCAAATCATCACAGCTTATCCTCCTTTTTACTAACAACACTTTGAAATGATTACACCTTCTGTTTAGAAATGTTGCTTATGTGTAAGCACCTTCCTGCTTATGTGCACAGATCACATGCAAAAGCTATAAGGTAAAGAGAAAAAATGTAAGCATTTAATATTTGTTAAATAAATGGAAATATTATTCATATGTGCCATTTGCAGATATTCACACAACACAACACGGAGGTGAAGAAGTTGACCTTGGCAAAGTGCCTATGATGACCATGAGGGAAAATCTCTAAAAGTGTTAAGAAGAAGATGGGGTTGGATGGCCCAGGTTTATCTATGGCCAGCTAGACTGGGTCAGTTGCAAATCTGAAGCAATGTAAAGGGACATAAAGAAAAGAGTGACAATCACATTGATTAAAGAAGCCAGGGGTCCTAGTCTGAGGAACAGCAAAACCTCAAATCTAGGGAGTTAAGGTAAGGGCAAGGACTGAGATGCAATTAAATTAAAAATGAGAACCTGAGGGATTGGGAATAGGTCAGGAAACTGAAAAGGAGACTGATGGAGAGGAGAACCATTCAGGACAAAGGTTTTGAACCATGTGAGCCCGTGAGGGATCTACTCTCACTGGGTACCAGGATTAGACTTCCTGGCCAGAAGGCAAGAGATCGGACCACTCTTAATTTTGTCATCACCCAGGGCTGCCCAAGGACTGAAACCTTAGATTCCACTTAAAAAAAACAAACACAACTTATTTTATGACAGCTTTTTTCTTTTACTTCAACCTCATTAAGACCTCCAGGTGGTTGATACTCTCTTTTATCCTAGTCTCTGTATCATTTTCTTTAATTTACTTTCTACTTAATTTTGGTTTTACTTTGCTCATATTTTTCTTTGCTTCTTAAAGTATAGAATCAGGTCATTGATTTTAGACTTTCCTCTCTTTTTTTTTTTTCTTTTTTGGAATATAAGTATTTAAAGCTATAAATTTTCTTCTGGGCACTCTTTTAGCTGCAACTCATAATTTTAGATTTTGTCTTTTCAGTTCAAATTTTGTCATTTCAGTTCAAAATCTTTCCTAAATGCCCTTGTGATTTCATCTGTCTTTCATGAATTGCTTAGAAATGTGTTGTTTACTTTACAAATATTTGGGGATTCTCTAAATATCTTTTAAAATTCATTTCCATTGTGGTCATCATAGAACACTGTGGTAGGTTGAATTATGTACCTCAGTTTAGAAATTTTCTAAATCTTAATCCACATTCCTGTGGGTGTGAACCCATTGTAAATAGGAACCTTGAAGGCATTATTTTTAGTTAAAGTGTGGCCCAACTGAGGGAGGGTGGGTCTTAATCCAGATAACTGGAGACCTCATGAAGAGAAGGTCACAGGGAGGTCAGTGGGAAGAGAACCTGCCATGTGACAGGAGACAGAACTGAGCCAAGGAACCCTAAGGAGTGCTGGCAGCCACCACCAGAGCACTGCAGACTTTGGGCAGAAAACACCACCTTGCTGACACCTTGATTTTGGACTTATTCTAGCCTCAAAACCATGAGCCAATAGATTTTGGTTGTTTAAGCCCAAACCAGTTTGTGGTATTTGTGATAGCAGCTCAGGCAAACTAAGACAAACATATTTTACATAAATGCAACCCTTTTAAATTCATTAAGACTTGTTTTATATCTCTGAATATGGTCTGTGTTGGTAGACATACCATTTGCACTTTAAAAGAACCCGCATTCTGCGGTTGTGCGTAAATGTTCTATAAATACTACTTGGGTCAATGTGGTTGATGGTGTTTTTTAGATCAGTTAGGTCTTTACTGATATTTTGTCTAGCTGTTCTTTCAAGTCCTGAGATGAGGTGTAAAAGTCTTCCCTCAAAAATGAGATCTGAAACTCTGTTATTAAGTGCATAAACATTCATGATTACTTTCTTTTTCTCATTAATTGATATTTATATCATTGTGAAATGTCCTTCTTCATTTCCAGTAATAGCCTTTGTCTTGAGGTCTATTTTATCTGATATAAATACAACCACTACAGAAAAACATGCCATTGGATCTTGCTTTTTCATCCATGCTAAAAATTTCTATCTTTTAATTGGAATATTAAATCTATGAAAATTAATATAATTGTTGATATGGTTGGATTTATGCCTACCATTTTATTATTTGTTTTCTGTTTGTTTCCTCTGTTTTTGTTTCTCTGTTCTTCTTTTCCTACCTTCTTTTGGATTTTTAAAATTTTTTTTTAGAATTTACCTTTATCGTTTGGCTTTTTTAGCTATATCTCTATGATTTACTTATTAGTGGTTCTCCAGGGCATACAAAATGCATTCTCAATGTTTCACAGTCCACTTAGAAATAATATTGTATTATTTTATGAAAAATGTGGAAAATTTGCGACCTTATAGGTCCATTTACCTCCCATCCTGCCATTTATGCTATAGTTGTCAGGTGTAATATCTATACTTATTTTATAAACTCCACATGACAATGTCATAATTTTTCCTTTAAATAATCCTATGTTGTCTGAAGATATTTACCACTTCCAACTTTCCATGTAGTATGATTTCTCTATACTCTGAAAAAATCTCCTTAACATTTCTTACAGTACAAGTCTGCTGGCAATGAACTCTCTTAATTTTATTTTATATGAAAATACATTTATTTTACTTCTTTTCCCTGAAGGATATTTTCAATGAATATGGAGTTCTGGGCAAACAGGTGTTTTGTTTTGTTTTCTTCAGCACTTTAAAGATGATTTTTCACTATTCTCTTGACTTTACAGTTTCTGAAAAGAACTCAGTGTTAATTTTAATAATTGTTTCCCTGTATGTAAAGTTTTGTTTTTCTCTGGATGTTTTCAAGATTGTCTCTTTATCTTTAGTTTTTATCAGTTTGATTGTGATATGCCTGGGCATAGTTTGCTTCGAATTTATTCTGCTGAGTTTCTGGAAACTGCAAATTAGGATTCAGGCAAATCTGCACCCAAGCATAGCTACTTCTAAGCCCAAGTGAAGAGTGTGACCCATCATCTGGGGTGGGGGAATCCTCCTTCCTGCCAACAGTGCTTTGGTCCTGGGAATGTGGGGTGGGAAGCCCCAGGAAGAACAGCTTTGACCTGGACACGGGAGTTCCCACGTCCGACAGTGTAGCAGGAAGGCTTCTGTAAGCAGCAGCTGTACCAGGGGAACCAGAACAAAGGAAAGAGGCCAGAGTGGGCATCCCTCAGTTTCTGTAACTGACATACTGGTCTGTAGGCACATGGAAGGCATCCCTTAGGGGACCTACATAAATAACAGGGGGACTGTGTTCTGCCAATCAAGTCAGTGGGAACTTATACCGTAATAGATTAGATACTTAAGGAGGCATGAGTGCATTTTGTAGGTCCAGACTAATGAGCTCCCGGACATTGGGATACATGCATTTTCACACACACAATAGTGAATGCAACTTCAGGGAGTTTGTGAAGCCCCAGTTAAGGAATGTTGTCTTGAAAGATAAAGTTTATGTCCTGTAGTATGTACACAAGGACCTCTGCTCAAACTTTTTATTTTGCCTTATCTTTCATAAATGTTATTTAAAAAAAAAAAAAAGATTTATTTATTTTTCTTTATTTTTCTCCCCCCTCTCTCAGATGGCTCTCTCATCTATCTGCTCATTGTTTGCTCACCTTCTCTAGAAGGCACGGGCAACCAAACCCGGGATCTCCCACATTAAAGGGGAGTGCCCAATGGCCTGAGCCACATCCACTTCCCATGGGCTGCGGCATCTGCTGGCTTGTGGCATCTGCTCGTTGCAGCAGGGGCAGCGTCTAGCTCATTGCTGTGGGGGCGGCATCTGCTCATCTTTTTTAGGAGGCACCAAGACCGAACCCAGGATCTCCCATGTGGTAGGTGGGCATCCAACTGGTTGAGCCACATCTGCTTTCCTCATAAGTGTTATTTTAATTCTTTTGAAGTTCCCTGAATATACCATGTAACTTCCCAATCTTTTTCTCTCTGCCTTCTTCCCAACCCTCTTCTTTAGCCTTTGCCCCCATCAGCTGGCAAAGGTCCCTTTATCCATTCTCAAGCATCACCCCTGCCTACCTTTCAGGTAGGGCTAGGCTGACCCTCCGGGTACCCCTACAACATTTATTCCATGTCTCCATTGTAGCACTAATCTCTATTATAGCATGGTAATGATTCATGTAGTAACCTCCGTCCCCATCTAAAATGTAAGCTCCTGGTAGGCAGGGATCATATTTTCTTATCACTGCATCCCCCAAACCAAGCTCAGAGTTTGGCATATGCTTGATGTCCAATAAGTTATGGCTGAATGAAGTTCAATAGTGTATATTATCTAGGGGCACATTTTCTTTCTTTCTGAAAACTTGGGCATCAATTTTCAATTTCCAGCCTTCTGGTGAATCTCATCTTTTTGGTGACTCCACAAATATTACCAAGCACAGGTTCTGCAATGTGTTTACAATATTTTCAGTGTCCTGGATTATCAAGCATCTGCATGTAGAGACTGGAAGTTATTCACAGGACCTAAGAATTCTCTTCTTAATCTGATTCCACCTGATTCTCCACTTATCTTAGGCTCAGTCCATATGGCCATTCTCAAGTTTTTAACTTGAAAATTATTCCCTTTGACATAAACAAGGCTAAAATAGAAATTGAGTACTTCTGCTTCCTCTTTGCCCTATCTGACTGGGCAATGACTCTATCTCTTCCTCCTTTTTCTTGTTCTGGATGTTGCTTATCAAAACAGTCTTTTTAAATTTGAACTGAGTATTTGCATGATTCACACCTTATTCAAAGCTTCAGCTTTTCTAATAAAATTCTTAATAAATAGAGCTATTCTGTAGAATGTAATTCTGCACCCCTTTTTCCATCTTTTCTGCTTGCATCTCAGTGCCGGGAGCCCCAAGAACACTCTTTGAAAAGTCCCTTGCTATGAAATCATGTCAAAATTTCTCCAAGTGTTGTTTGAAATCTGCTTTTCTAGCATTTAGAGTTTGTGAGTGGGCTCATTTTTGGCTGTTATAAATGCTGAGAAAAAAAATAGACACTTTCTGCCAAGATCATCCTCATTCCTAACTCACCAACCAATTCTTCCTTGTGGGTCAGTGTTATATGCTGGATAGCAGATCTATTCATTGCTTTCCTAACCTTCTTGAGAGATGAGTTGTAGACAAGGCAAGTCAAGAATTGGTTAGACATGTCACTTTACACAGAATGAGACTTTCAGGAAATATTGTCACTGTTTCTTACTTTTTGGCCACAGTTGGGTCATTGGTGACAAGAAAACATTATCCAGAGTCTGTAGCTAGCCAAGTAATTTATAATTTACACTTAAAGTCATTGTCACTTCTTTTCTGCTCTCTCCTTTTACCCTCATCCCCTCCCTTTGACTCATGAAGTCCTTATAAATGTATACGGTTTCTTAACTTAGAGTTCAATAGCTACCCTTTCTATTCTCTATTTCTTTGAACATATTCTAACTCAGTTATTGCTGTCTTCAATATTTATATACAGAATTTTCATGATACATATGTAATTTATGTAAAACTTCACATTTCTATTGTCTATGATCCATATACTGTAACTGGTACATAGCCAGTTGAATTGAATGAAGACAAAACCCAAAGGAAAAGAAAATAAATTAGCATATTCGTCTTTAACAGCTTTTGAATCTGAATTGAATTTTAGCTTTCTATACAAAAGCCAGTTTCTCTTAATTGCTAGCATAACAGATTTTTTTTTAAAGTTCTGAGTTTGGAAGCAAAATTATCAGAAAAGCTTCCTTGGTTTGTTTATATTATATTTAAATCTACCTATTTTCATAGGGTTCAAGCCTACAAATATTGTTTTATAATGGCCCAAAGAATAGAAGTAATATAAGATACACTCTCTGATTAGAATATATTTTTATTTGTTTCCTGTAAATCCGAAGTTCTAAGAACAAATATTAAATTGTACAGCATGGAAGAAAGAACTGGTTCACCATTCCCGGCAGAGTGGGGAGAAAATACTAGAACTTATATATTATTTTTATCTAAAAAATAAGAAATCAAGTTTTAATAAAATATTGATGGACACAGTCACCCTCCTTCATCTCTTCCTGCAGAAGTAAAAATAATCAAAATAATATGAGGAAAACAATACGGGGACCAAACAAATAACCATGGAAGATGCATCAATCACATTGTGGAAGAATTTAAGAAACAAGCTTTCAAACAATTTGCACACTGTAGTGTATACAGTTGGAGAAAAGAATGACTGTTTCTATAATATCTGGGCTTATGCTAAATTCTACTTTGATTAAATACTAAAAGCACTTTTTACGTTTCACTCAAGTAGAGGCAATCTGCAAGGGCCATATTGGAACATTCTGGAAATGAGAGCACATTTTTGATTAACACCATGATTGGGGAATACTTACTGGCATTTAGTGGGTGAAGACCGGGGGCTAGAAGTATGTCTATACATGGGACATGATGGTCCTGCACAATGAAGAATTGTCCCAGATAACTTTCAAAGGCCTTACTGGACATCCATGTAAATGAAAAACCTGCTAATTCTCTGAGCCCAGAACTTAACTTCTTTTACATATAAATCCCCAATATTTTTGCACATTTTTCATATGCACTCCATTTGGGGGGAGGGGGGGGGAGATGTAACTAGTTTACACGTTGAGGGAAAATTCTCCTTTTTTTTTTTTTGGAACTTTACCAAATGTGGCTCACTTAGTAAAGTTGACTTTTGGAAAATTGTGTCTCTGAAAGCAACATCTTTATCAGTCTCCATTTGTAACTGTCACATTCAAATGTCAGTACAGTGTAGAGAAATGGTGCAGGCTCTTGCCACACAAAGCTTCGGAATCACCTGCAAGCTTGCTAGAAATGCAGACTCTTGGGCCCCACCCCAGACCTATGAAATCAGAATCCATATTTTAACATCAAAATTTGCCCATCGAAATTTGAGATGCAATGGTGTAAACAATAAACAGGTGAAAATTGCTATACTGCTCTTAAATAAAAACATATTCATTATAGTCATACAAGCATATGACTCCTCTGTTATGTCTTCTAGTGTGGTTTGTTTGAGCATTTTATGTATTGAAAGATATTCTAGGGGGTTATGGTGGGGAGGGTGGGTTAGACTATCTATGGAATAGGGGAGAGAGTTGGGGGAGGGAGCATGGGAACTCTGGGGATTTGTGGGTCTGTGGTTAAACTACAATGTTGGGAATGTTCTTTTGGCAAACATGGCAGGGGAGGGTTACTGGTTTAAGATGTTGGATGAGGGGGGCACGTGGGACAGGTTGTACCTGGAGCAGACTTACAGGGAGTGTGTGAGTGTTCATCTTGTCATAATGTGTTGTATCAGGGGATGGAGACTCACATAATGAGCAGAAAGGTGTTGGACTCCCTCCCTGGGAAGTCCTGCTATGATCTTAAATAGAGAGGCGGGAGTCTCTTGAGAGCATAGGCAGTGCCTAATAGGGGAGGACTGGCCAGTATTTCAAGCCGTCAATATTGTTGCAAGTAACTATGAATCTGGTCCTTCAATGAATTAATCTTGGTGGTTACCATGGGTTCCGAGGGAAGAAAGAGGGAGGAACAGAACAGATGGAACACGGGACACTTTGGGGCCAATGGGATTATTCTACATGATCTTGCAAGGGTGGATACAGACCACATCAAACTTCATAAAAATCTATAAAAGTGTGAGGTCCAAAATGTAAACCACAATGTAAATCATTGATCATGGTTAGTAGCAATGTTCCAATATTTGTACATCAATTGTAACAAATGTACCACCCACATGTAAAATGTTATTAATAGGGGAAAGGGGAAAAGAGAGACGAAGTTGGGTATATGGGATTCACCTATATTCTGTACATGACTTTTCTGCAACCTAAAGCTTCTTTGAACAAAATAAAAAAAATTAGACTCTGGGTGAATAAATGGAAACAAATATCACTGTACATGCAAGACAACAGATCTTACAGTGATGAAAGACATAATGTTAAAAAAATTTAATTTTATATTTTTAATTTTTATTTTTCATTATTTCAAAGTTAAATTTTTTTGTATTTTATTTGTTATTTTTAAAACCATCATTATTATATCATTTTCCTATTATTTGGTTATTTTGTTGGCTTCAATTTTGAAGACATTTTGGATCACAGAAGGGTTACAACTATGGCGGGGAAGATCATTGGTGTGGGGTGTCAGAGAGGGGGGATGCATGGGAGGAGGTTCACCAGCGGCATACCTATAAGGCATATGAATGTGCTCAAGTCTTTATGGGGCATTGTCACAGTGGGTGGAGATCCACACAATAACCAAAGAAATATCAAATTCCCATCCTGGGAAGCACTGCTACATTTGCTAATGGGACTGCAAGAATCCCCTGAGTACAGGAGCACAGACTAGTGAAGGAGGATGGACCATTGACAGGCCCTTGATTGTGATGACTGTACTTATGAACATTTACTTCTGAAATTGAAACTTAGCATAGTGTTGTGTGGTGCCTAAGAGTTGCCTCCTGAGAACCTCCTTGTTGCTCAAATGTGGCATCTCTCTAAGCCAAAACTCAGCGTATAAATGCATTACCTTCCCCCCAGTGTGGGACATGACTCCCGGGGATGAGCCTTCCTGGCACCAAGGGATTACTACCAAGCACCAACTAGCAATGCAACTGGAAAAAGACCTTGACCAAAAGGGGGAAAAGGTAAAGACAAATGAGTTTATATGGCTAAGAGACTTCAAAGTGAGCCGGGAGGTCATTTCAGAGGTTACACTTATGCGTGTCTCAGCAGGAACTCATAGACTGCCAAAGCAAATATTATCTCAAATAATGAGGTTCCTGAGAGCTCTGGAGACATGTAGACACTATAGGCAGGTCAGACAGCTCAGGAGTTTGGTGCCCTGCCAGTGGGCCCTACTTTGGAATTTATGCTCCCCAGTGTGATAGAGTTGGACTCAGTTGTGTTTTCCCTACACATGGGTCTGCTGCCCCTGTATTTGAACCTATAGTTAGTACTAGAATTGACAGCTGCTTGTCCAAGAGACTTAAATCTTTGGGCTGTCTATGTGCCAGGTGGGCCCTGAATCTCAACAGACTTGTAACACCTACCCTCCAATTCATTGGGCTCACCCAGGACAATTAACAAGGAGAAGATGATTGACAATGACCATCTCAAGGAACAGAGAGAGTCTGCAACTGCAAGCAAGAAAGTCCCAATCATCTGCCCCATGGGACCTAAGCTCCCTCTCAATTAGACATGAAGTAGGCATCACCATCACGGAATCCTCAGGACTGGGGAATGGATGATGGACTAGAGTAGACTTAGAGTTGTTCTACTGTAGATTTGTTATCCTAGCAACGGAAGAACTTTTATCATGGATGTAGATGGAGGCAGTGGCCACTGGATGTTCTGAGGGGAGGAAGAGGGAAAAATAGATGTAATTTGGGGGCATTTTTGAGTCTTGGGAATTATCCTGAATGACATTTCAGTGGCAGATACTGGCCATTGTATATCATGTACTAACTTGCAAATATGTGCTACAGAGTGTAAACTACAATGTAAACTATAATCATTGCTTAGTGGCAATGTGCCAAGATGTGTTCATCAATTATGATAAATGTACCACAGTAATGAAGGATGTTGCTGATGTGGTAAAATGTGGGAGGGCTAGGGAGCGGGGCATATGGGAATCCCTTATATTTTTTGTGTAACATTTATATAATCTACGTTTCTTTTCTTTTTTTTTTTTAAAGTATATTTAAAAAAAGAAAGATATTCTACTTTAAACTTTCTTTTAGTTCTCCTTTATTTATTGTTTGTACATAATATCCATTTTTTGAAATTATGATTTTTTAAATTGAGATGACATTATAAAAGCCAGACATTTAATGTGGTTCTTTGCAATAAGATGATGAGTGATTATGGAGACATTTTGTATCATGGACAAAGTTGTGGTTATATCATGGCAAGAGTACTTTTCAGAGTTGTCAAACTTAGAGAAAGTACACATTCTTGTTTTCTAAAAAGACTAGGGTTCCAAATCTTTATTTTCTATGATAAGTGCCTCTCAATTTTATGATAGTAACGCAGAATTTTTTTAAATGAACACTTTGTCCCTTCAAAATAAAAGTGTCATTTTTTTTATTTTTTATTTTTTTAAAGATTTTATTTATTTATTAATTTATCCCCCCCTTGCTGCTTGTGCTCGCTGGGTCAGCTAACCACGCCGTGCGGGCGGGCTTGCCTTCACCAGGAGGCCCCGGGAACCGAACCCGGGGCCTCCCATATGGTAAACGGGAGCCCTACTGATTGAGCCACAGCCGCTTCCCAAAAGTGTTATTTTAATGATAAGTGAGAGGGTGTCTGCTTTTTGAAAACAGGAGCATTCTGATATCACATGTTACAAGTGCTTTCTTCTTAATTGATTTCAGAAATATGTGCCACCTATACAAACTCTCATATCTGTGCTCTTTAGAAAGCTCGGATATAGAAATTCCTAATTCTTTAAAAATTTTTTCCCAACAAAGATTCTTAAGTAAGGTTTGGTGTACTTATTAAATACAAATAATAAAAATATAAAAACACAGCACCTCTGACTAGTTGGCAAAAGCTATTGATTTCTAAGCTATTGAGCGAGTTGGTGGGGATGGCCAAGGCCTTTTAAGTATTCCTGCCTACATATAGGTTCTACTCAATTCTGTTTTAATTCAGAAACACGATCCCCTACCCACAGTGCTAAACTTCGAAAAGCTCTGAAAACAAAAAATGTATTTCATAACTCACTTGGCAGCAAACTTGACCTGAATTGATTTGAGGCCATTTGTAGTCTTATTTTTTTCTCCATGCAGTGTTCCTATTCACATCTTTTGCTGCAGTAATAGGAGGGTGTTTAATTATGGGGTGCTGCCCAGACCTTGCTTAGGATGTTACATCATATATACCATATGAATTGTATGATATTTCACAAATTCCTAAAATTCTGAATATTCTAAATTCATCTGGCCCTAAGACTTTTGGAGCCTGAAGACCATGTACATTCCTAGCAATGTATAACATGAATAAAAAATTGCAAAGCATAAACCTGTCCCAGATTTGCTTTTTGTTATGAGGTTAGTGGAGTCATATCTTTGAGCAATAGGCTTATAATGCAAGGTCAGCATGTAAGTCAAATGGATTGTCCACCAGGGAAAAAAAAATACGTGCGCACACACAACTCATACACACACACACAAACATAATCTTTTTATTTTCCCACCTTGTCCTTATAGGGATGTTCTGATTCCTGAGAACTGTTACTACACTTTGAGCTCAGCTGAAGCTGAGAGGTATCTGAAAAATATTTTTGTTATATCTGGAGGGAGATGGAGGTAGGGGGGTCTTGACTAGTTTTACAAACTAGCCTAAGTCATGAGTTTGAAAGTGCAATTTTATACAAGAGATTTTACAAGTGTGAAAAACTACCAAAATAGTTTAATGTGGGAGTTCATAGGACTACATTTCTATTAAAAATGAAAAATGACACAGGGAGATGAAGACCTCCTGTCTGTTAGCAAATGTTTGCCAGGAGAACACTTCCAATGAATTCTCTAGAGGTTCTAAACAATTAGCAAGCTCATGGGCAGGGATCCAAATGGCTTTCACCCTAGGAAGTTTTGCCATTCTTACTAGCATTAAAGAAAACATTTATAACAGATCCTTCTATTTAAAAACATTTGCTGATATAACAAGCATAATTTAAAAAATCTAAACTGAACTAGAGAGTGTAAAACTAAACAAATGTTTGTGGGCACATTTTACGTGGAAAATGTGATGAGTGCTAATGTGTAATAAATGGAGTCTGAAGCGATATGCTTTTTAAAAATTTATGTATTAAGATAACATATATATCATACAATTTGCCATTTAAACCATTTTTAATTTACAATTCAGTCACAGTTATTAGTCTTACAATGTTGTGCTACCATCACCACCGTTCGCTACTATTTTAGCCAAAGGGGTGCTAATGCAAAATACCAGAGATTGATTGGTCTTTATAAAGGGTATTTATTTGGGGTAGAAGTCCACAGTTACCAGGCCATAAAGAGTAAGTTTCTTCCCTCACCAAAGTCCATTGTCACGTTGGAGCAAGACAGCTGCCGATGTTTGCCAGGGTTCCTCTCTTCCCGGGGCTGCGTTTCTCTCTGGGCTTAGCGCCTCTGGTTCCTCCACAAGGTCAGCTGTATACTATGAGGCTCTCTAGGCTTTGCTTCTCTCCACAAGGCCAGCTATGAACTCTCAGGATAATGGCTTGTCTCTATTCTGGGGCCTTCTCTCCAACATCAAAACTCAACATCAAAACTGCTCCCTCTGCCCTTTGCCTTGCCTTTTATATTTGATTCCCCCACCCACCAAGGGGTGGGGTTCAATGCCCTACTGATGTGGCCCAGTCAACACCCTAATCATAACTTAATCGTGCCCAGATTAACTGACCAGTTTACAAGCATAATCCAATATCTATTTTTTGGAATTCATAATTACATCAAACTGCCAAACTGCTACAGCTACTAAAGCTTTTTTGTCACCCCAGTCAGAACTCTGAACCCATTAAGCAATAACTGCCCATCCCCCCTCCCCACAGTCTCTGGTAACCTGTAATCTACTTTCTGTCTCTATGAATTTGCTTATTCTAAATATTTCCTCTAAGTGTAATCATACAACAGTTGTCCTTTTGTGTCTGTCTTATTTCACTTAGCATAATGTTTTCAATGTTCATCCAAGTAATAACCTATATTAGAACTTCACTCCCTTTTATAGTTGATAATATTGCATTGTATGTATATAATGCTTTTTGTTTATCTGTACATCTGCTAATGGACATTTGGACATTTTTACCTTTTGGCTATTGTGAATAACACTGTTGCGAACATTGGTTTTTAATTCTTTTGGTTATATACCTAGAAGTAGAGTTGCTGAGTCACAGGTAGTTCTATGTTTACTTTGTGAGGACCCACCAAACTGTTTTCCCCAGCAAGTACATCATTTTACATTCCCACCACCAATTTCTCCATATCCTCGCCAACACTTGTTTTCCATTTTTTAAAAATGATAGCCATCCTAGTGGGTGTGAAGCAGCTTTGATTTGTAGTTTTGTAGTTTGAATTGCAGTTTTGATTTACATTTCCCTAATGACTTATGATGTTGAGATTTTTTTAATGTTTTACTGGCCATTTATATATCTTCTTTAGAGAAATATCTGTTCAAGTCCTCTGACCGTTTTTTCTAAAGGGTTTTTGTCTTTTTGTTGTTGAGCTGTCGGAGTTCTTAATATATTCGAGATATTAAGCCCTTATCAGATATATAATTTGCCACCATTTTTCCCATTCTGTAGGTTGTCTTTTTTTTTTCATAATGTACTTTGATGAATAAAAGTTTTCAATTTTGATGAAGTCCAATTTATCTATTTTCCTCTTTTGTTAAAGCTAGATGACTTTGAGACTAAAGGTATAATGTCTGCTTTCAACCAGCACTGCAATTATGAACTGGAAAACTCAATTGGCTGTATGTTTATTCAGGTTAAAGCTGAGGCACGCTTTGATGAGAAAGAAAATTTGTCTTTAATTTTGAAATGTGAATATTTGTGGCATAGGAACTGGTCTTAGGGTGGTAAAACTGAGGCTTCTGGAGCAAAATTGCAATAGAGCAAACTTATTTTTCACAAACAAACCAAACATTTATTTAGCTGAAGTTTAAAAACTAATTGGGGTCCACTGATGTCTTCACTAATTCATCTAACCATTTTCAAGAAAATCTAAATAAAGATAATGTCAGGAAATAACTAATGCCCTTGTCAATTCAGGCTCATTCAGAATATTTGATTTTCCTCCATGGATATACTCATATCAAAATATATCCAGAATCTGACCCTTCCAACAAACTCCATGAATCTCACTCTCGTTCACCCTGGCTTGAAAGGTTGCTTTGTCTTCATGCTTTCCTCACCCACAAACAGTCTATTCTTCATGTAGTGGTCAGTGTGGTCCTTATAAAGCCAAAGCGAGACTACACCATTCTTCTGCCCATGGCCCTCCAATGGTTTTTCATCTCAATTGACATTAAATTCAAACTCCTGACCCCACCGTAGGAACTTACTCCCTGCCACCTCTCTGATTCCACTTTCTATTATTTTTCTCCTTGTCACCTTTGCTTCCTTACTTTTACTAGAACATAACACACACATGTCCACAAAGCTACCTAATGGTCTTTGTACTTCCTAGTCCCTCTGCCTGGAAGCTCTTTCCCCAAGCATCTGCAAAGTGTTGCTCCTTTTTGTCTGCTTCAACATCATCTTATCAGAGAGGCCTTCTCTGTCAATCTCCCCCATCCCCATCCCTAAAGGACTTGTCTTTTCCTTTATTCTCATTTGTATTTCTTCATAATACTCATCATCTGCTGACATATTTTACATCTGACCCCTTTAGAGCAGGTGCTTTGTTTGGTTTGTACAATATCTTCAGTTAATAAAACAGCACCTGCAACATAATAGGATTTCATGATTTCATTAATTAATGAATATTTATACTTTATGTAAAGTCTAGAAGTTGATAATATGTAAATATGTTTAGATAAAAATAGTTCAACTTTGAAAAACATGTTTACTTTTTCATTATTTTGGGTTTCTAGAGTCATCACTTTCTTTTTTTTTAAAAAAAGTTTATTGAAGTATATCATTCATACATGAACATACATAAACTATAAGTGTTCAGTAAACATCGTGAACTTACAAAACAAACAGGCATAACACCATATCGGGCTCCCACACATCACCCCCCCACAAACACCCTGCACTCTTGTTGTGAAACATTTGTTAACAAATCTTGAAAGAGCATCGTCAAAGTATTACTACTAACTATAGTCCATATCTTCCTTTCCTATACATTTTTTAAAGGATTTATTTATTTATTTATTTACTTTTATCCATTTTTGTCCCCCACCCCCATTTTTGCTGTTTTTGTGTCCATTCACTGGGTAACTTTCTGTGTCTGTTTCCTGCCCTCTCTTCTCATCCTTCTCCTGCCTTCACTGGGATTCGATCCTCGGAATCTCTGATGTGGGAGAGAGGTGTCCTATAGCCTGTGTCACCTTAGCTCCTGGTTTTTTTGTATGTCTCGTCTTGGCTCTACCTTGTGTCACTCTCCTGTTATGTCATCATCCTGCTACGTGGCTCACGGGGCCTGGTGGCTCACCTGCTCATGGGGCCTGGCAGCACATCCGTGCACGGGGCCTGGTGGCCCACGTGCCTTCTGTATTTTTCTTTTTTTAACTTTTTCTGGGAGGTCCCAGGGATTGAACCCAGGTCACTCCATATGAGAGGCGGACGTCCAACCACCTGAGCCACATCTGTCCTCCTGCTATATCTCTCAAGGTTGACCAAAGATACCCAAAGTTACAGTCTTTTCCCATACAGGATGGTCATATAATAAATCAGGCTTAGCTTATAACCAGCATTCTAAAAACCAGACCTGGGGAGAAAAACTAGGTCTGGGGACACATGCATGGTTTCCAATATAGCAAATGTTTAGCTTATCCTGATTATCACAAAATCAGGACAGTGAGAATATTCGTATCATCACTTTCTTAATATTATTTTTTGCTGCATGATCTATGGAATTTTTGGGAAACTGAGTACAGTTGCCTTTATAGCTACTTTAATACAATTGTAGCAACCAATTGATGTGCAATTGTATTATTATAAACAAATATTCACTCTTTTAAATGTTTTTGCATGTTTTCTTATTTAATATACCTGTTACTTTGTGTAAATGGGCAAATTCATGAAAATGAAAAAAATTAAAATGTATGTAAGCACTTAAAATATAGACATTTTAATTAAGTTATTAGATATGGGGAATTAGATTCCTTTGGGACTATTGGATGTGAAAAAGCTTCAAAGGGATTGGCTAAGATATTTGAGAAGATTCTTCTCTGGTGTTCAGTTGGGGATACAGGTGTCAGCGTGACCCCTTTTTAACAGATCATGTTGCAGACAGCCCCCATGCTGACTGTTGCTGGGAGAAATTATGAAACATATGAATGGTCCACAGGAAGCTAAAAAGAGGATATAGAGAAAACGGTGCTTCTGAATGCCTTGGCAATACCAACTCTCTTCCTCCTTCTAGCTTGAGATTTTTCAGTTCTAGCCATTGTCATATATATATATACATATATTTAATTTAAAGTTTGCTAAACAAATCGGTCTCATCGTTCATTCTATCACTGTTATGGTGGCTGAAGTGATTTATGTTAGTAGGTGATCATGGACAAAATATCTCCCTCCATACTCGATGACCTCAGAGTAGCATGTTGCAGTGATTAATTAGCATTCGTCGTTAAATGTTTGTGAATGAATGAATGAAATGAATGGCTGCTAATCAGGGGACTGAAAGGTTGAACGAAGGATACAGGAGTTGCATGCAGGCTATGTCACTGAGGGCTCTTGAGGGCAAACAATGGATGCTGACTCTAACTTTCTGAACGAAAAGGGCATGAGGGGCTCACAGAGTTTAGGCAAGGCTGGGAGACAAGGTTAGGGAACAGCAGGAGCCAAGGAAGCTCTGGAAGATAAAGGAAAAAAAACAACAGGAAAACAGGAAGTAGGAAACAGTCTCTGGCTGGGTCAGCCTGTCACAGTAGAGCTGCTGCAAGGGCAGCTTCTACCTCTGCTCAGTGAACCCAAAATCAAACCTGCTGGGCCACCTCACTCTTTGAGATTCAGCCCACCTAGCCTATATGGTTGAGAGGATGCTGGTGAAAATATGGTGGACAGATCTGCCTTTTGGCTTGGAAATTGCAGTCCCAAATTGCCTCCTGCCAAGAATATGCTCATTCGGGGAGAAGTAATTCTCTATAAGAAAACAGAACTATCGGAAAAGATGATGGATGTCAGGCATCCCAAAATGACCTAGGTGATCTGGACAGTAATGTAAATTCAGAAAGCACCATGAGGGAAAATCTGGAGGTGCACACTGGTATGCAAACTTTATAGAGTAGTCCTGTTTTTATTAAAAGTATTAATGCAAATTAACAAGAAGAGCAACAATATTACTATGGGAAAAACACAGGCAATGGACATGACTAGATCATCCTCAGTAAAGGGGACAAACAAGCAGTAAACATGAAAAAATAGTATTCAGCATTACTAATTATCAAGGAAATGCTAATTAAACAAAGAGTATTTTGATCCATCACATTTTCAATACTACAAACAAGATAATATTTAATACTGCAGGTATTTCTGTAGCATTTCACGGAGCCTGAAAAATGTTTATAAGTGTTGATCCAGTTTTACACTCATAGGAAACTATCCTAAAGAATCTAGAGATTGTGACAAAAATTGATATCCAGTGTTCATTCCAGCATGATTTATAAACTGCAGAAATATCTGGAAACATCCTAAAAGCTATAAATAGATGAATAGATAAATAAATGATTGGAATATTCCACAACCAATGAAAATTATATTTTATTTTATTTTATTATTATTATTTTTTAAAGATTTTATTTATTTATTCATTTATCCCCCCCTTGCTGCTTGTGCTCGCTGGGTCAGCCAACCACGCCGCGCGGGCGGGCCCGCCCTCACCAGGAGGCCCCGGGAACCGAACCTGGGGCCTCCCATATGGCAAACGGGAGCCCCACTGATTGAGCCACAGCCGCTTCCCTGAAAATTATATTTTAAAGAACATTTAATCATGGGGAAAATGCTCAATTTATACATATTGTCAGTGAAACAAGTAGGAGTCTAAGCTATTTGTATAGCATGATGTTAGTTTTATAATCAACTTTTATTTATGTATAGAAAAAATAAAAAGGAAATATATCAAAATGTTAACAATGGGTGTGGGTGTGTAGAATATTTATTATAGGTGATTTTACGTTTTAAATTTTTTCCATGATCTCCCAAGATTTTTTTCAATGAACATAGATTATTTTTATACTCAGAGAAAAGGAGAAAAGTTAAAGAGGATTTAATATGTCTGATAAACAATGTCTAAAGCATATCTAGATAGATATACAATAGGATTTCTTAGTCATTTTTTTCTTGAATTCTCTGAACATGTAAAAGATTTGGGAAAAATAACCAGCAAATATCTCAGAGAAATAGAATCATACTACTTCTAAAACTTATAATTTGGCAATCCATGGCTTAAGTTTATCTCTAAACAGCATATGGTATTTTTCTATTTTATTCCTCTAGTGCAGGGATAAATTTGGGGGACATTTAAATAATTCTATTTCTAATTATATTGAATAGAAAATAGTTATTTTTATAGGTTACTGCCAAATGTTTTAATGATGACACTTAGGGATTTGGGACACAATTTTATAGCCTGCTGCTTCTCAACCATAAGCATTATAATTTCTAAAGACAAGCTTGCAAGAGTGTAGTTACTTGTATGAATAATACATATCAAATCATCTGTGACTAATAAAACTTGAGAAGAAAGGGGAGGAAAGAGGGTTTTCAGACCTTCAGTAACATGCTTGTCTTAAACTTGAGACTTGCCAAATTCCTCTTAGGCAATGTTCTATTTGCTCAGAGGGCCATGTGCTTAATTGTAAAAATCTGTCAGTATCATAAGATTCAAAAAACATCAATCATTTCTTTCAACAAGGAAAGAGTGACAAGTCTGTGTGACTCTTCTATCATTAGTTAAAGATGTGCTCAAGAGAGAAAAATGTAATCCAGGGAAGGCTGAGCAACTATAGATTATATAAAAAGGAATTCCAACTATAATTCCCCACCCCACCCACCCGCCCCGCCTATTTTGGGCTGGTCTATTATATTTTTCATTTCATGTTGTTCGTTCCATGTGTGCAATAAGACATTCTGCAACTCTGTCAGTCTGGGCTGTGTAATATCTACTAAACTCTTTAAAAGTGGCCACCGTTTTTAACAGCTTGGTGTATGTGGAGGCGATTGCTTTCCTCAGCCTTGGCAGGAGGCAATCAATATTGTGTAATAAGGCTGGGGCTGGCTTATAGTAAAAAATATATTCCCAAAGGGCTGCGATTCAAGCCACATGACAACTGGTTCTCTCTCTTTTTTAAGACTTTATTCAAAGTGTACTGAAAATGGCAAAGATTGCTGGCTTTGGAAAGTTCCATGGGTGTGTTGGGGATCTTCTGTTTTACTCCCGATTTCTGAATTATACCAAGCCTGGACTTTAGACACTTCAAGACACACATTCCAGTCTCCCGAGTTTTAAGGTGGGTGACCTGAGAATGTTACTTCACTTTTCTGAGCCTCGGTATCCTTACCTGTAAATTGGAGATGATACCTACTCAGAGAGTTGCAAGAGGTTTAGAGATGACGTCAGCAGAATACCTACTTCTTAATTGTATCACCTCAGACATGTTTCAATTTGGGGGGTGGGGGGCGCTATTTCCTTGTTTGTATAATTGGCCAACAGTGGCTACCAGATGCAACCGGAGAGAGGTAAAACATATAGGAAAGCTCCTAGAATGGTGACTGGGCCCTAGGCCACTCAATAGTACCTGAAGTTAGAACAATAGCTAGGAAACATTCTCTATGTTGCTGGGGTTGGGTTATGAAACTTTGGGAGAAATAAGAATAGAAAACGGGGACAAGGAGAGGGGACAAGGAGAGGGGCCTAGCGGCCGGAGCCCTCCTGCCCGGCGGTGGCGGCCCGCCTGCGGCTCGACGCGCCCGGGACCCGGCACCGCCTCGCTCCACCCCTGCGAAGCCCGAGCGAATCTGGGCGGCGAGTTCCGGGCGACGGCGAAACGCGGAGCCCAGCCAGCCCTCCCTCTCTGTCGTCCCCAGCGCCTTCAGCTGTGGCAGCTGCGCTCGAGCCCTGAAAGGTCGCTGAGACGGCGCAGGTGCCGGCGGCCGCCCTCGCCCTGCAGGTAAGGGACGCGCGGCGGCCCCGGCGCTCAGGGCTCCCGCGGGAGCTGTTTTCCGTCGCGCTCTGCCTCCGTCCCTCCTCCCGCCGGCCCGGGCAGCTGGCCGCTTCCCGCCCAACTTGGACGTCCCGGGACCTTGGCAGTTGCGTCTGCAGCAGGCGCCAGCGCCTCTGCGGCTGGCGGGACCAACTCTCCTCGGGGCCCCCGGGGCTTCCTGTGCACGCCTTTGAGCCCAATTGCTACAGCGTCAACGCTGAAAACTTGGGCTCGCATTTTTGCCCAGGCGTCGGGAGCGCAGAGTTGCGCGGGGCTCCGGGCGGAGGCGGGGCGTGGGGAATGGAGGGCGCCGTCTGCAGCATGCACGATCCCCTCGACGCCCGGCCCCCAGTGCTGTGTGTCTGGTGCCCCCAGGCCATCTCGCGCGCTCCTGCCTCGCGCCGGAGCGCGCAGACAGCGCCTCTGCGTGCGCTGTGGAATGACCGGGATGGCAGACGCCCAGAGACCAGCATCCCGGACCAACCAGGAAGTGCAGCATTCCAGGGCTTGAAGTCTGCCCGAAGCAGAGTTCTGGGTGTGTGGCCACATTGCTGCATGCCGCGGGACCCAAGATGTGATAACGCCGAGGGTGGGGCGGGGGCTCGGGGGCCAGTAGCGGGGCGTGTGTTAAGGGGCTTGTTCTCTCTGCTCCCTATTCAAGGTATTTGGGACAAACGTCTCAGATCCAGGAGCGTGCGTGGTCCTCTATGCCTTCCACTGGGTTTTGTGACGCCCTGCTGAGTTGCCCTTGAAGAATCAGTCCAGATCTACCGCCAACGCCTATATTTGCTTCTGATTTCGGATTGTTGGCTTTTTACTTCCTCTGTTAAAGCATTAAATGCAAGTAAATTCTTAAGTAACGCAGGCTTTACTGCATTTGATCATCCCTTCCTCCTCTCCCCAGAATGAGGAGTTCTGTTAACTTTATCATCCAGGCCTGCCCGTGTCAGTTTAGATAACCCAGACTTCTGTAGTGCGTTAAATGGGGTTAATTATGGTGGTGCGCTTAAAACTTAAAGGAATGGAAAGAATGTTTCAGTTTGAACTAACAGATGCCACCTTTACATATTGCATATTTGAATAAGAATCTATTTCAGATATTAATGTTTTGTAACATACATACAAGTGAATTTGTACACAGCCTTTTAGCTTGAATTTTTCACAGCCTTTAAGTGTGGTTTGGGGACCTTTTAACTTATAGTATGAGCTCCCAATCTGTCTTCTCAGGATCCAGTACAATGCACAATCCATATAAAAACTATGAGTAGTTAAGGCTTTGGGGAAAATGCAAGTTTACTATGTTTGTCTTTTTTAAATTTTTATTTATTTATTTATTTTTAATTTACTGGGAGGTCCGGGGATGGAACCCATGTCCCTCCATATGGGAGATGGACACCGAACCATTTGAGCCACATCCGTCCCCCATGTTTGTCTTTGATATCAGAATATTTATGAACTACGATGACATAATGCTCATGTAGGCTTATTGATTCACTAACTGGATAGTGGGAAACTGCTCCTTGGAGAGTTTCTGATTACTTAAAGGGTGTTTCTTAATTTAAAAGGTGACATAAATGCATGGACATTTCTTTCAATACTGAATCTTGAAAATCGATCACTCTTTCAAAACTGAAAGGAAACCTGAAAAAAAATTTTTTTGTAAAAAAGTTTATTTTTTCTGTCAGTATAATATTTGGAAATATTATTTTTACATTAGAGAGATAGGATTACAGATAATTCATGGAAAAGTACAATGTTCACATATACTCTACTATTGATACTTTGTGTAGTACTTTTGTTGCAATTGAAAGAATATTAAATTAGTACTATTAGACTATAAAAAAAAATGATAGTTATAAAGTTTATTTACCTTTAACTCTTATACGGTTTTAATGATAGTGTTTTAATGATAGAAAGCTTTCCTTTTCTCACTAGGCAAGGTAAGAGTTCTTTCTCACAGCTTTAGAGAAATGCACTTTTAAAGAGGAAAGATGAAAGGCCATGCCCAAACTGCATCTAATACATCTCCAACAGGAAAGAAATTACTCTCTGAGGATAAGCTTATAACTATTTAAATGTGTATACAATATAAGGTTATTTTGTGAAGTTTCACTATCAAGGAGGAACAGATAGGGAGTTATTGTTAGATAGTTTCCACTGAATATATAACAGAAATATAAAATAGTCAATTTTGTCTTCTTTGGCAGTACATAGCATCTATCAAAATTAAGCTTGAGCTCATATTGTGGTACCTTTTTAGTAACTAAAAGCAGTTTTGATCAAGCTAGCTTCTGGGTATAGCAATTTCTTGTCTACTCCAGGTGTTTACTAAAGTTTGATGCATTAAGACCAAGCACTGAAGATATGACTCTTAAAATTTGCAATTAGGCTGACTCGTTTCAAGAGAGAAGAGGAAGTGAGGAAGGCCTAGTTTTATCTTTACAATCCTTTAAGTCTTAGCACCACAAAACAAAATTAATTTTCTTGCTGGGGTATGGTTAAATGTTCTTGCAGGGTTATGGGAAATGCATAATCTGAATTTCCCTTAAGTCTCTGACATTTTTTATTAGGAAGGGGATCATACAAATCTTCGCATCTTATGCTGCAATGGGAGTACATTCCGATGTGCTCATTTCCCTGGATTCAATGTCAAATCTGAATCCTAGATGTTTTAGTGCTGGATTATTAAACAACTGTTCCAACTCAACTCCTGAAGGGCACGGGTTGGGGCTGCTGCGAGACCAAAAAACACACTCAGCATTGAGTCAGACAGGAGCTTTATTGGGACTTATGTAAAGGAGAGAGTCTCTGGTGGCGGCAGGCTGGAGAATGAAGGTAGTGCTCTGCAAAGAGGTGGGAAAATAGGGGTAATATAGAAGGTTTCAGAACAAAGATATTCCAAAGGGTATGAGAATAGAGTTTCTGCTAGAGTCACATGATGCACAGAAATGGGGAGTGGGGGGAGCATGCCTAAAAAGTGCAGTACTCAGAACAGATATTCAGGGACTGGACATTCACAGTGTTTCCCAGCAGAGCAGAAGTTAAACTTTCACGGTAACTATGCAAAACAAGCATTTACAATGTTTTGTCAGTAAGGCTGAAGTGACATCTTTCTATTGATATGAAAGGTGGTCAAGCAGCTCACAGATCAGATTATTCTTAGAATTTCCTGGGAGGGAAGTCTTAGCATACTTTAGCAGTCACGAGCTTACAGACAGTTATTTCTCAAGGCTTGCTGTGTAACTGTTAAGAAATGAAATGCTATCTTAAAGGGGAAAGAACTGGAAGAGTTGTGGGAAAAAATTACAAAGCCATACATATATGCTACAACAATGTATATTACGTAAATGTTTCATAGCGTCACAGTGGTTTTTTTCTTTCTGTTGTTAAATTTCCTTAATATTTTAGTATCAGAATAAAATGATTTGTTTATTTAATCAACACTGAGATGATGCTTACTTTGGGTCAGGCACATGCCTTCTTTTTTTTTTTTTTCTTATTAAAGAAGTTGTGAATTTATAAGCAGTCATGCATACCAAGCAGGATTCCCATGCATCGCCTAGCAACACCTTGCATTGTTGTGGAACATTTATTACAAATGATGAATGAAACATTGTCAAAATATTACTGCTAACTATGGTCCATATCTTGCATTTGGTGTATTTTTCCTACAGACCACCCTATTAACACCCTGCAATAGTATTGTATATTTGTTAAAGTTCATGAGCAAATATTCTCATATTTGTACTGTTAACATCATCCACCATGGAGTTCCCTGTGTTATATGGTCCCATTACTTGTACAGTCCATCCAAAGTGTACACTCAGTGCCTTTCACTTTCATCTCAGAGTTGTACTGTCATCAACTCAGTCAATTTTAGAATGTTTTCATTACTCCAAAAGGAAAAATCCCATACCTTCTTATTTCCCCCTATTGTTGACCCTTAGAATTGATACAGTGCCTTCTTTGACATTGCTGTAAAATGTAAAAATATTACATTACTGTTAACTAAGTCCATAAATTACATTAGTTGTGTTTTTTCCATATACCACCCTATTCTTAACCCCTTGTAATAGAACATTTTTGTATTTGTACTATTAATCACAGTACTCAACCACCACTGAAATCATTTTGTTATAGTGTCTAGACCTAGATTTATCCTCTAGCTTCAATTCATTTGACATTTACATCCCTAGACTACCCCTTTCAGCCACAATCACATTTATAAATCAACAGTGTTAGTTATACTCATTATAATGTGTTACCATCAACTCTATCCATTTCCACACATTTATGATCAAACCTTATTAGAAATTCTACTGTGGAGTGGGTGTAGCTCAGTGGTTGAGAGCCTGCTTCGCAAGTACGAGGTCCCCGGTTCAAACCCCAGTCCCGTCTTATGGAAAAAAAAAAAGAGCGCAGAAATTCTTCTTTCATTCAACATCAGCTCCCCCTGCTCAACCATCATTGTATCTCCTAGTAACCTATATTCCAGAGTTTAACTTCATGAGTTTACATATCATATTTAGTTCATATGCATGAGACCATACAATATGTGTCCTTTTGTGTCTGACTTGTTTCACTCAACATCATGTCCTCAAGGTTCATCCATGTTGTCATATGCATCCCGACTTCATTTCTTCTTACAGCTGAATAGTATTTCCGTTGTATGTATATACCACATTTGTTTATCCATTCATCAGTTGACAGACACTTGTGTTGTTTCCATTTTTTAGCGATTGTGAACAATGCTGCTTTGAACATTGGTGTGCAAATGTCTGTTTGTGTCCCTGCTTTTGGTTCTTCTGAATATATTCCTACTAGTGGGATTGCTGGATCATAAGGCAGATCTATATTTAGTTTCCTGAGGAACCGCCAAACTGCCTTCCACAGAGGTTGCACCATTCTACATTCCCACCAACAGTGAAGGAGTGTTCCTATTTCTTCACATCCTCTCCAGCACTTGTAGTTTTCTGTTTTGTTTTTTTTTTTTCTTTTTTAAATAATGGTCATTCTGCAAGGCATGAAATGATACCTTATTGTAGTTTTGTTCTGCATTTCCCTAATAGGTAGCAACATTGAGCATCTTTTCATGTGCTTTTTGGCCATTTGTATTTCCTCTTTGGAAAAAATGTCTACTCAAGTCTTTTGACCATTTTTAAATTGGGTTGCTTGTCTTTTTATTGTTGGATTGTATGATCTCTTCATATAACATGGAAATCAAACCATTATTGGTAATGTGGTTTCCAAATATTTTCTTCCATTGAGTAGGCTGCCTTTTCACCTTCTTGACAAAGTCCTTCCCCCTCCCCCCAAAATGAAGTGTTTTCAGGTTTTTATCTTCCTGGTCTTGTCCTTCTTCTGAGGACTAAATAATTTAACATAATTGCAATCATAGTGCAACTCAATTAGTTCAATTCCCTCACTTTTCAGAAGAGGAAAACTAAGGCAGAAAGTGATTAAGTCCAGGGGTGGTGTGGCTGGGGCAATGTCCTAGGGACCCTCTGCTGGGTCAGGTGTTAACTCTTCTTTGTGAGATGCGTGGAACAGGGAGCCTGGAAGTGTCTGGGAGACAAGGTGTGTATTTGGGGGTGGGGGTAGGATATTTGCCAATTGGGCGGGAAGTGTATCAATATTTTGATAATCAATATGGCCAAATTCGATTCACCTGGCTGCATAAAGGCCCAGGTTATGTCAGTGGCAGATAGCATAGAAGCTAGTGGCTGATTCTGGCCCATGGGAGGTGACTCCCAAACCCCAGATTCCTTCCCCACTGACTACTAATGCCCGTGACCTTGGGCTCCACTCTGGATGAGGGGAATATTTTAGTATGCACTCAATCAATTTTTGAGACTTTTGGTCTAGTGTTGGGAACCTTTTGAAAGGCTCTGATGCACAAAAGAAAATCAGCCAAGAACAACACAGAAATAAAAATAACTTTGTTTAGTTGGTTCTTTTGTTGAAAGAGGGAGAGACTTCTAAGGGCATAAATTTATAAACTTTATATTAACAACAGGAAAATAAAGGTTTATTATGCAATGAGTTTTTTCCAAAGTAGGCTTTGACAGGCATTTGGATGAGGGAGAATAAAGAATAAACGTGGGAAAAAGGAAAGTGGTGGAAAAGGAAGGAGAGCAACAGTGGAGGAGGTGGAAGAGGACCACAGAAGTCAAAGACAGGGAGCTAAGACATTTCTCAGTTCTTAATAAAAAGCCTCGAGTTTCATGGTGTTACCTCTTACCAATGGCTTTTGACTTGTCAAAAGCAGTTGAAATTGATCCTTCCCTCGATTTATCCTGAAGCCATCTTAATGTTGCTTAAACCGTTGCTAATTGCCAAAGTGTGGAGACGATAAGACACAGGGAACTCATAGCCCCTGCTTGGGGTCATCATAATAATCTAGTCTGTTTTTGTTTATATTGCTTTTTATACTGGATGAGTTTATATATAGCACATTAACAGAGTCACTGAATTTTCAATTATATTGTTTATTTGTCTGTCTTTCTTATAAGATGGTAAGGTCCTTTAGGTCACAGACTGTGTTTTGTCATTTTTGTGTCTCCAGGGACCATTATAGTTTTCAGCATATGTGAGCTAAATAAAAGGGTGCATTTAGGATAAAGAAAGATGGTGTGACTTATTTTGTTCAAAATATATTAGATATTTTCAAGAAATAAGTTTTTATTGTTATTGTTTTACTTATTTGTTGTACTGTACCATTTAAATATTCTTAAAAATAAATTTGTAGATGTGTGGGCAGTCTGTGGTACTTTGAATTAGCAGCTGTGCTCATATCATTAGCCTTTATCTGGAGTGTTTTCCACTCATGTTCTGAGGAAGGAGCCCTTTTAAATAAGGAGGCTGAATAGCTTGAGTGTGGGTTCCATGACTTGGAGCAGAAGAACAATTCCAGATGTTTGGAGCAGTGGTGTTGTGAAAATGCAGAATCAAAAGTGGGAAATTGGATAAAAGGGAACTAAGAGTAGAAAAAAAATTGAAGATAAGGTTTTGGTTATTGTTGTTTAAATCTCCACATTATACCCCTTTGGAATAAAAATGTATAGGTTAGACTTCTGGGAAGATGGCGGACTAGTAAGACTCAGGAATTTCTTCTCCAGAAAAATAGCTAGAGGACAGGCTGAAACAGCCCCGAAAAAGATCTTCTAGGGTTTAGGACAGCAGGTGAAGGCTGCACACCACCCAGAGGAGAGAAGGACAAAAGAGGGAAATCGTGAGGACAGAACCGTGAGTTGGAACCAGCAGCGGCTGCTGCTGCCGGCACCCTCGCCCACACTCTTTAGAATTCTCGGGCCTCTGGGCCTGCGACTACAGACAAAGGGGGCTACAGGGATCTACCACTCCTGGAAAGGGGAGAGAGAGGGGAGAACCTTAGGCTAACTCAGGTTCTGACCCGCAAATTTGGGCTGCGGAACCGCATGGACCCTTCCACACGGTAGTTTGCCCTGGGAGCCTAGGAAGGACTGGAGAAATCTGACCCTCGCAACCTCCCTCTCTTCTCTCCTGGACTAAAGGTTGAGGACTCCACAGGAGAGGGAAAAGAGAGCCTGGGGCAGACCCTGCTTTTGACTCACAGGTTTGGTCTGCCCTGTCCCGAGAACCCTTCCAGGCTGGGTGGGGCTGTGCCATTGTTTGCCTTGGAGCCTGCAAGGGGCTAAAGATATTCAAACCTCCCAATCACCTCCTCTACTAACAGGGACTGATTGTTGAGGATTCAGAGGGGAGTGGAAATATTTCCTAGCTGGGAAAAGGGAGGGGCTACCAGAGAAGACTGGAAACTGTCTCAGAGAGTTTGAATTACAAGGTTCTTAGCCTCCAGATAGGAAGCTCTATCACATTGATCTGGTCTGTGTTGCAACAAATACACTCCAACTAGGCATTGAATTGAGAGCTGCCAACAAGCGCCATCTCCTGGCTGACCAAGGAAGTTCACATAAGAAAATTAAAAATAAATAGGAGAGGCTTTCCCTGGCCTCTATTGTCTCCCTGCCCAAGGCCCTAGGAAACGACTCTACAACCAATTGCTGGGTCCAGTGTCCAGTTTTGAGCAACCAGCAGGACAATCCTAACAATCAAGGTTGAGCCAAAAATCAAAGAGCTGTGGTAACGCACAGCCTCCTGCCACTAAAACCCTATAAAAGAGAAAGAGATAGAGCATCTAAGTAAAATATAACCTAACCAGATGCCTAAACACCAGCAAAAAAATTACGAACCATACTAAGAAAATAGAAGATATGGCCCAAGAAAAGGAATACATCAAAGTCCCAGAAGAGATGCAGAATTTGAGAGAACTAATCAGTGAGATGAGCACAAATATCCAAAATCAAATTAATGAGATGAAAGACTATATAGTTAAAGAGATAAATGACATCAAGTAGACATTGAGCGAACGCAAAGAAGAATTTGAAATCCTGAACAGAAAAGTAACAGAGTTCATGGGAATGAAAGACACAATAGGTGAAGTCAAAAACACTTTTGAGGCATACAACAGCAGACTCAAAATGATAGAAGAAAGAATAAGTGATAGTGAAGACAGAGCAGCTAAAATTGAAGAGAGAAAAGAACAGAGAGAGAAAAGAATGGAAAAAATTGAGCAGGGGCTCAGAGAGTTGAATGACAACACAAAACGCAACAACGTATGTGTCATGGGAGTTCAGAAGGGGAAGAGAAAAGAAAAGGGGCAGAAAGAGTATTTGAGGAAATAATAACTGAAAATTTCCCAACCCTCACGAAAGAAATGAACTTACATGTCCAAGAAGCACACTGTACCCCAATGAGAATAAACCCAAATAGACCTACGCCAAGACACATACTATTCAGAATGTCAAATGTAAAAGATAAAAAGAAAATTCTCAGAGCAGCAAGAGAGAAGCAAATGATCACATACAAAGGACGTCCAGTAAGATTTAGTGCAGATTTCTCTTCAGAAACCATGGAGGCGAGAAGAAACTAAAAGAGAAAAACTGCCAGCTGAGAATTCTTTATCCAGACAAACTGTCCTTCAAATATGAAGGTGAGTATAAAGTATTCACAAACAAACAGAAACTAAGAGAGTTTGCAAAAAAAGAATCCACCTTTGCAGGAAATATTAAAGGAAGTCTTAGAACCTGAAAGAAAAAGACAGGAGAGAGAGGCTTTGAGGAGAGTATAGAAGAAAGAAAAGCAGAAAAGATAACCAAAAGAGTAAAAAGAGAGAAAAAAAACAAGATGACATATGCAAACCAAAGAATCAAATGGAGGAAATAAGTAGTGTATTTTCAGTAATATCATTGAATGTGATTGGATTAAATACCCAAATCAAAAGATACAGGCTGACAGAATGGATAAAAAACATCCGCCATCCATATGGTGCTTACAAGAAACTCACCTCAGACCCAGGGATACAAACCACTGAAAGTAAAAGGTTTGAAAAAGATACTCCACACAAATAGTAAACAGAAAAGAGCAGGGGTAGCTATACTAATACCAGACAAAACAGACTTTAAATGCAAAAAAGTGATAAGAGATACGGAAGGCCATTATATATTAATAAAAGGGATGATCCTCTGGGAAGATATAACAGTCATAAATATCTATGCACCTAACCAGGTGTCCCAAAATATATGAGACAAACTCTGGCAAAATTGAAGGGAGAAATAGACATTTCTACAATAATCGTTGGAGACTTCAACACCCCTCTCACATCATTAGATAGAACAACTAGATAGAAGATCAACAAGGAAACAGAGAACTTGAATAATATGATAAACAAGTTAGACCTAACAGACATACACAGAACAGTGCATCGAAACTCAGCGGATTATACATTCTTCTCAAGTGCCCATGGATCTTTCTCCAGGATAGACCACATGTTAGGTCACAATACAGCTCTCAATAAATATAAAAAGATTGAAATAAGCACCTTCTCAAATCATAATTGAATGAAACTAGAAATCAATAACAGACAGGAAAAAAGTAAATTTGCAAATGTGTGGAGACTGAACAACACACTCCTATATATTTGGTGGGTCAAAGAAGAAATTGCAAGTGAAATCAGTAAATATATTGAGACAAATGAAAATGAGAACACAATGTATCAAAACTTATGGGATACAGCGAAGGCAGTCTTGAGAGGGAAATTTATAGCCCTAAATGCCTGCATTAATAAACAAAAAAGAGCTAAATTCAAAGTTTTAACTGAACAACTAAAGAAACTAGAAAAAGAACAGCAAACCAATCCCAAAGCAAGCAGAAGAAAGGAAATAATAAAGATTAGAGCAGAAATTAATGAAAATGAGAACAGAAAAACAACAGAGAAAATCAACAAAACCAAAAGGTGGTTCTTTGAGAAGATCAATAAAATTGACAAACCCCTCACTAGACTAACAAAAAAAAGAGAAGATGCAAATAAATACAATCAGAAATGAAAGGGGGGAAATTACAAATGACCTCACAGAAATAAAAAGAATCATAAGAGGATATTATAAGAAACTTTATGCCAACAAATTAGACAACCTAGCTGAAATGGACAAATTTCTAGAAACGCACAACCAACCTACACTGACGCTACAAGAATTACAAGAACTTAACAAACCAGTCACAGTTAAGGAGATTGAATCTGTCATCAAAAATCTCCCAGCAAAAAGTCCAGGACCAGATGGCTTCACAGGTGAATTCTACCAAGCATTTCAAAAAGAATTAACACCAATCCTGTTTAAACTCTTCCAAAAAATTGAAGAGGAGGGAAAATTACCCAACACATTTTATGAAGCCAACATCACCCTAATACCAAAGCCAGATAAAGATTCCACAAGAAAAGAAAATTACAGACCAATCTCTCTAATGAACATAGATGCAAAAATTCTCAACAAAATACTTGCAAACTGAATCCAACAGCATATCAAAAGACGTACACATCACGACCAAGTGAGATTTATTCCTGGTATGCAAGGCTGGTTCCACATAAGAAAATCAATCAATGTAATACACCACATTAACAAATTGAAGGGAAAAAACCACATGATCATCTCAATAGATGCAAAAAAGGCATTCGACAAAATCCAGCATCCTTTTTTGAGAAAAATACTTCAAAAGATAGGAATAAAAGGAAAATTGCTCAATATGATAAAAGGCATATATGAAAAACCCACAGCCAACATCATACTCAATGGGGAAAGGTTTGAAAGCTTTCCCCCTAAGATCAGGAACAAGAGAAGGATGCCCACTGTCACCATTGTTATTCAACATTGTACTAGAAGTTTTAGCTAGGGCAATTAGACAAGAAAAAAAATTAAAGGTGTCCAAATAGGAAAAGAGGAAGTAAAACTCTCACTGTTTGCGGATGACATGATCCTGTATTTAGAAAATCCTGAAGTATCCACAACAAAGCTACTTGAACTAATAAATGAGTTCAGCAAAGTGACAGGATACAAGATCAACACGCAAAAATCAGTAATGTTTTTGTACACTAGTACTGAACAACCTGAGGAGGAAATCAGGAGGAAAATTTCGTTTTCAATAGCAACAAAAAGACTCAAATACCTAGGAGTTAATTTAACCAAAGAAGTACAGGACCTATATACAGAAAACTACAAAACAATGCTAAAAGAAATTTTAAAAGACCTAAACAAATGGAAAGACATTCCGTGTTCATGGATTGGAAGAATAAATATCGTGAAGATGTCAATCTTGCCCAAACTGATTTATAGATTCAATGCAATACCAATCAAAATCCCAACAGTTTGCTTTACAGAATTAGAGAAGGCAATTACCAAATTCATCTGGAAGGGTAAGTGCACCCAAATAGCCAAAAGCATTCTAAAACAGAAGAGCATTGTGGGAAGAATTTCACTGCCTGACTTTGAAACATATTACAAAGCTACAGTGGTCAAAACAGCATGGTACTTGGCATAAAGATAGACACATCGATCAGTGGAATAGAATTGAGAACCCAGAAATATACCCTCACCTATACAGTCAACTATTTTTGACATACCTACCAAGCCCACGCTAATGGGAAAAAACAGTTTCTTCAACAAATGGTGTTAGGAGAACTGGATATCTATAACCAAAAGAATGAAAGAGGACCCCTATCTCACCCCCTATACAAGAATCAACTCAAAATGGATCAAAGATCTAAATATAAAAGCCAGGACCATAAAAGTACTAGAAGAAAATGTAGGGAAACATCTTCAAGACCTTGTAGTAGGTGGTGGTTTCTTGGACCTTACACCCAAAGCACATGGAACAAAAGAAAAAATACATAAATTGGACTTCCTCAAGATTAAACACTTTTGCATCTCACAGGACTTTGTCAGAAGGGTGAAAAGGCAGTCAACTCAATGGGAAAAAATATTTGGAAATCACATAGCTGATAAAGGTTTAATATCCATCATATATAAAGAGATATTACAACTCAACAATAAAAAGACAAATGACCCAATTAAAAAATGTGCGAAAGACTTGAATAGACGTTTCTCCAAAGAAGAACTACAAATGGCAAAAAAACACATGAAGAAATGCTCAACATCACTCATGATTAGGGAAATGCAAATCAAAACTACAATGAGATATCATTTCACACCTATCAGAATGACCACTATTAAAAAGACAGAGAACTACAAGTGTTGGAGAGGATGTGGAGAGATAGGAACACTTCCTCACTGTTGGTGGGAATGCAGAATGGTACAACCATTATGGAGGACTGTTTGGCAGTTCCTAAAGAAGTTGAGTATAGACTTGCCACGTGACCCTGCAATAGCACTACTGGGTATATACCCAGAAGAACTGAGAGCAGTGACACGAACAGATATCTGCACACCGATGTTCATAGCAACATTATTCACCATTGCCAAAAGTTGGAAACACCCCTGGTGTCCATCAACAGATGAATGGTTAAACAAACTGGTCTATTCACATGATGAAATATTATGCAGCTGTAAGAAGAAATGAAGTTGTAAAGCATATGGCAACATGGATGAACCTGGAGGACATTATGTTGAGTGAAGCAAGCCAGACACAAAAGGACAAATACTGTATGAATGTGTTACTATGAACCAAATATACTGTGTAACATATTGTTTGATTAAAAAAAATTTATAGATATCCATTACATTTAATTGAGAAATGTATATATTTATTCATCTGTGTTTACTTTTTACTTTTTAATTGTTTATATTTTCAATTATTAAATGTACAAAATAAAGTTTAAAAAAAACAAAAACAAAAATAAAAACACAAAAAATAGAGTCTATTTCATGTGATATAAAAAAATGTATAAGCTAGGGAAGGGATACATGATTTGAGGAGGAAAGTATATTTTGAGTACCATCAACTGTGATGTCAAAAAGATTTTTTTTTTTTAAAGGGGAAAAATCCAGCCAGAATCCTACTATTCTAAGCGGGAAAAAACTACTTGTTAGGATATTGTAGTTGGTAAATATTTCAGAGCTAGGAATGTGGAGCAAAGACTCTAACCCTAACCCTTGCCCCAACCCCAAATCTGCCGCTGTCCTGGCTGAATGTGAAGGGAGCTGTCACAGTGACTGAGTGAACCAGGTTGTGAAGTCTTTACTGGGAGGAGCAGTGGATGAGGGCCTGGGCCTAGCAGCCAGGGAGCTTGGATGTAGATTCTTGAGGGCTCTAGCACTGTGTGGCCTGAGACAAGTTTCTTACTCTGCTTTTGCCTCTGTTTCTCCATCTGTGGAAAGAATACCTGTCTCACAAGGTTGTTGTGAGGACTAAAGGCAATAATGCCTGTCAAGTGTTTAGCATAGAGCCTGGAACACAGATAAGACACAGCAAATGCTAAGTTGCCCTCCTCCAGGCACCCTTCTTCCCTCCCCACCCCAAATCTAGCAGGAGCAACTCCTGTAAATCACCAAACTGGAGTTAGTCCTAGACTTTGAAATGAGGCCCTATGAAAATATGGAGGGGGAAGAAACTAATTTTGCCCAGGAGGTTTTCCTGATGAGAATATGGTTCTATGAGACCCCAGCGGTGAGAAGTGGTACAAAGACATCTGGCAACAGAGCTGGTTACAACCACAGAGAGTGAACTGTAGGCCTTTGATAATTATAATTTTAGGGGATGTGTTTTGACCTTAGCCAGTGAATTTTATTTTAATTAAATATATTTGCAGCCTAGCATCTAATAGAAGCAGCATGAGGTGTCTGTCTAAATCATTTATAATTAAAAAGCAGTAGGGTGTATTCTCCATTTAAGAGCGAACTAGCGCATGGTATGTTGTAAAAGCACCCCTCCCATTGCAGTCTGTAGCTCCACATTAGGTGGGAGTCAAGCTCCACTGGCACTATCAGCTTTGCAGGGGTGTGGTAAACAGCCGTGTGCATTATGAACATTGTGAATCGTGAACAGTGTAGACTGTTCCTCAGTATTCTAGCCCAGCAGTCTTCAAGCTCTTTAAAACAATATTATGGTTACTGTTCCCCAACTCTTGCTGAGTGAGGTCTTCTGTAAAATCCCACTATGTAAAACACCTGAAAGCAGAGCTGTTCTGGACAATTCCTGCATGAGGGACAGTGGTCTGCTGTTTGGCTCCCATCTACCCTCCCTACTCCACCTTCTGGCAGCCGCTGCCTCTTAGCTGCTAAGACCTTAGGCCCCCTAGAAGCAGACGGGAAGACTGCTGTACCCATATTATAGGGAAGAGAAGATTAAGATCCAGTAGGGGGAAAGGAAAGAGGTAGCAAATGTTTTTTTACAGCCTTTTCTAGAGATGTGCTACAACTGGCTTATACTGAGAGCTGATTTTAAAACTTTCAGCTTTGTGAGATGGTTGTTAAATGTGCAGTTATTAAAAATTAAATCATCTAAAGTTAAAATTCTAAGCTTACATTAAGTAAATTACATTGAAACAAAGGTACTGAATACAAAACCTATCACTTCCTAATTATTTTGCTACATTTGCTATTATCTATGTTCTTGAAGTTATTTATAGCTGTTAAATCTGTATGGTAGAAATACTATAACTAATGCACATCTCTTCCCAACTATACATTCAGTGATGTCATATTTGATTCCATGGTAGGAATATTTACACCACGGAAATTGGCAAACACTACAGTTAGGTCTTCACCCCCATTCCTGGATGGTTGTTAAACATTTGCCAGCACACACCATTGACTTTTGCTTATGTGGAACATCAAAGCTTTTGCATTCTGTTTTTCTCTTTGAGACCCATGAGATTTGCCCAGTTCTTTTCCTTCAACTGCCATAGGGGTTCTGAATTTTGGGGTAGAGTTGGGGGAAATAAATACACTTGGTTATGCAATGGTCTTATCTTTCTTTTCTTATTAGCGTGCTAGTAGGTTCCAAATGTTTTAGCTCTCAGCTGCGTTCAGTTTAACCCTTGATTTTGCTCTTTTGTAGAGGTAGGATTCCTCTGACTGTTTTTCCCCCTGTGAAGATCCTGTCCAGCTTCAGCATCCAATCACAGTAGCCCTCAGGTATGGGGGAACAGAATCACTGGGAACTTACTAAAATACAGATTCCCAGTTTTCACCACAGACCTTTTAAATTGGGATTCTCAGGGTAGAGTAGGGGACTCAAAATAGTATTGTGCAAGTTTCCCTGGGATTCTGATCATCACCCAGGTGTCTGCTTGGCCCCTTCTGTGGGCTCTTGCAGCTCAGCCCTGGCGACCTATGGACCCTGCACAGTGGCAGGACTTTCGGGTTGCTGGACCCCGGCCACAGTGCATGAGAGCCTTGAATTTTATGTTTCGCCTACACTTCTGGTCATGAGAAATTTGGTATCCAGAGCCCTGTTCTGTGCCCCACCAACATGTCATTCATAGCAGGTCCTGATTCCCTGTGTGCAGCTCTTTTGGGACTTAGATTCCTACCCAGGGAGACAGCTGTGTGTGGTGGAGGGCGACTAGAAAGGGAGTCAGGTGGGCTGGGTTTGATTTCCATTTAAGCCTCTGGGACCTTGATACAAGTCAGTGCTCATGCCTGCTAGAGTTCTGTTTCTGGGACACACCAAGTTAGGTTCTGTCTGAGGACTTTGTCCCCTGCTTGGAATACCCTCCCAGGTCTTTGCGTGGGCTTGATTCTTTTTGTCATTTGGGTCATAGGGCAAATGTCATTTCTTTGGAGAGGCTTTCCTTGACTGTCAAAAGCTGTTTTCCCTCTTAGCCCACGTTGCTTTCCCTGCTAGAAGGATGCCCTTTACCTCATAGTTTAATTTTTTTTTTTTTTTTTTAAGATTTATTTATTTATTTATCCATTTTAAACCCCCCCCTTCCCCATTTGCTGTTTTGTGTCCATTTGCTGGGCAATTCTCTGTATCTGTTTCCTGCCATCTCTTCTCATCCTCCTCCTCCAGTCTTCAGCAGGATTCGATCCTGAAGACCTCCGATGTAGGAGAGAGGTGTTCTGCCACCTGCGCCACCTCAGTTCTTGGTTTTCGGAGCTTTCGGAGCATCTCGTCTTGTCTCTCCCCTGTTACGTCATCATCTTGCTGCATGGCTCCCGGGGCCTGGCGGCTCACCGGCACACAGAGCCTGGCAGCCCATGCGCCTTCTATATATATATATATATTTATTTAAATTTTACCGGGAGGTCCCGGGGATTGAGCCCAGGTCCCTACATATGGCAGACGGATGCCCAACCATTTGAGCCACATCCGCCCCCCATAGTTTAATTTTGTCTTGGCACTTTTCTTCTTCATGCCTTGTTTCTTGTTTACTTGGATTCCTACATTGTTTATTGGGATTAATATATTCCTACATATTGGGATTCCTCCAGCCAGCACTTGCTTGGCATGTAGTAGCTGCTCACTAATTAATTGTTAAATGAATGCCTCTCTAAATTGCTACATAAATATGCAATGTTAGTATGAACCCTGCGTTCCCAAGCAATTCATCTGTTTTCCTAATCATTCTTTTTGACCTCACAGATGTTACCTTGTTCATTACAGTGATTTATTGCTAAGAAACGACTGCAATTTGGAACACGAGATGCTCTCAACCGATAGGATATAAATCTGTAGCTTTCAATGTGAATGTTACCTTCATTTTCAGGGAGCTTGCAAAAGCACTTGATTCAGTTGCACCTATTTGTCCTGTGGGCGAATAATCTGTGATAGCATGGATCAATGAAGCATGAAAGCAATATTAAAAAAATGTGATTGATTTGGGGAAATTTCTGTTTCCCCCTTTGTTGGGTTCTACCCGGAGTGTTTTGTTTGTTTGGTTTTGTGTGTGTGGGGGGGAGTGGTGGTGGTCCCCAGGAGGCTGAAAATTTGTGCTGGGCATGTTTGTCCTGTCTGAAACCAGAAGACATAGGACAGGTTTGATTAATGCTGTTGTAACTTTTGCAAATATGTTTCCTGTAAGGTCAGTAAAGTTGGCAGTGAGAGCCTTCACCCTGTATTTGCAACAGTCCCTCCTCATGCTGGTGGAGAATCTATCAAGCACAGAGACTTTTTGTGCCGACAGAGTGTTCAGCACATGCTAGTAAGTCTAAGAGTTTAGGAAATAATGCAATGATCCTCAGGCAGGACTGAATCTTGCAGCAAAATCCTGCCAGGCCACCCGGAATGGGCTGACCTTTTGTAACAATATCATGCTTCCGTTTTCCCTGATTGTGAGTTTCAAACTGCAATGTGTTTTGGGGGCTGACTGGGCTTGGGGCAGGGGGCCAGGGCCAGGAATGTAGAGCAGAGCCCTAGAGTGTCTCAAAATTTCACATTCAATAAGTGCATCTCATTTAAAAAAACATAGTTTTAGATATTTGCCTTTTTAAAAATAAGCTTTTTGTTTGAGATTTACAGAAAAATGTAACAGTAGTACAGTGAGTTTCCATGGGGCACATGGTTTCCCCTAATAGTAACATCTCACATTATTACGGTACCTTTGTTACTGTTAATCAACCAATATTGATGCATTATTATTAACTACAGACCATATTTTATTCGGATTTCATGAGTTTTCCCTAATGTCCTTTTTCTATTCCAGTATCCTGTCCAGGATACCACATTCCATTCAATAGACATGTTTTCCTAAGCTCCTCTTGGCTGAGAGTTTCTCATGCTTTCCTGGGTTTTGATGGCCTTGGCAGTTTTGAGGAGTACTGATTAGGTATTTTGTAGAATATCCCTCAGTTTGGATGTTTTTCTCATAATTAGTCTGGGATTGTGAGTTTTTGGTAGGAAGACCAGAGAGGTGAAGTGCCATTCTCATTACATCATAGCAAAGGTGCATACACAACATGACTTATGTTGATGTTGACCTTGATCACCCCGTTGTGGGCATCAGGTTTCTGCACTGTAAAGTTACTCCTGCCCCCCACCCCCTTCCCATACTGTACTAATGGAAGAAAGTCACTGTGTGCAGCCCACACATACAGGGTAGGGAGTTAGGATCCACCTCTTTGAGAGGGGAATAGCTACATAAATTGTTTGGAAATTTTCTGCCCAGATTTGTCTCTTCTTCCCTGTTTATATCACTCTATGGATTCATGGGTATTTATTTTATATTTTAGGTAATAATTGCCTACTAAATTATTTATTTATATTTGGCTTCTTAAAGATTTTATTTGAACAAAGGATTTGCTGTTTAAAAATGTTAGAAATCTATTGTTCTATTTTTTTTCTGTCTTATCTCTGTTTTTTCCCTTTAAATATACTGTTTATTCCTTGGGGCAATAAAAAGTAAATTATCATTTAGGCTTTAATTATACTTTTCTTTTCTTTGTTTGTTGCAGGAGTCAAATTCAAAATGTAAGTATTTAAGTTGTTTTTTGGAGTGGTAGAAATAAAAAGGCATTTTTCCCCCTACTGTATAATGAGTTTGTACTCAGTGTTAACTTACTGTTGAGATTACCTAAAGGACATTTTTTTTTTTTTTTTAATTGTTAAAAGGACATTTATAGTCATCTCTCTTCCAAGAAACCCTCAGGAAGTTTAACAACACACAGCAGTTTGGGAATAATTTTTGGCCTTTTTTTTTTCCTTACAGATTTTCCTTTAAATAAGATAGAAAATTGAAAATGTTATTTAATTTACTTATTCTTACTGCTGGAAGAATGGTATACTTGCTACAAGAACCTCAAAATCAATCTTCCATGCTTTCTGTTTCTAAAACAAATCTTTGTACAATTTTTTCTTCACTAAAGAATACAATAAAATAAGGTGTATATAAATATATTTTGCCTCTTTCACCTCTAAACGTATAACATATCCTAATATGCTTATTCATCTGGCTTAAAATAGGGGGAAATATCCTAAAATATTTCATTCTCCTTACCTACAAAACATTTTATTATTAAATTTCTTTTGTATTTCATTCATTAATTTTGTTCTAAAGTGGGTACTTTTATGCTTTCTTGTTACTGTACCAGTCCACAAACACAGAAACACTTCAGAGAGTAGTTTTAGTCCCAGGCAGCACCCCATCCTCCTTTTTTCCTCCAAAGCTGTGGGTAGACAATTACACTCAGAGACCACAGGACATGGCCAAGTAGACCAGAAATGCCCTGAATTAGTGAGTGGCTTGGTATGTGCTGGGTCACCCATGAAGCCCAACTACTCGGATGCCTGACTAGGGGCTCAGTTCTCCTATTAGGAGTGTGAAACCCACCCTAGATGCTTCCTTAAGTGGCTTTCCTAGGCTTGCGATTCAGGAGAATGGTTCATACTGCAACCTGGGAAGGGTCTCCTATAGTAGACTTGGGGCCATGGGTCAACTCCCAGGTGGATATATGTACACACACACACACACACACACACACACACACACACACCTGGAGCTGGGCCAACAGACCTGAAGAGTTAACTGTTGCAATCAAAGGAAAGACAACCGTGTTAACCTGGAACATCTTGTGAAGTCAGTATTGTACTGCGTGGTAATTAAGCACAAAGTAAGCATAAAGGATAAGCACTTCACATAATTGACTGTAATTAGAATTAACACATCCAAACTAAATATTTAATTCTTAGCTCTTTTTCTTTCATCCTCATCTCAAATTGATGTCCATGTTGACAGTCTCCTAACTGTACCCAGAATTTGTTTCTCAATTTCTTTGTTCATTCACCAAGTGATAGGCCCTTAATCTGATGATTTCTATATAGCAAGGTTTCCTTATGCCCTGATTTCCTAGGGCCAAGGACTCAGACTGTGAAATTTGTTTATAATGTAAAATGACCATATATCCAGTATGCAGGAGTGACCGGGAAAGATGAACAGTTTAATTTTCTTCTTTTTCATGGTGCACTTGGAACAAGCTGGGTCTAGGGCAGGGCAGGAGAGGCATTGCTTCAGGTAAGGCCTGTGCTGGGGCTGGCCTAGTGGTTGGTACCACAGCTGCCAGAGCCTATGGGAGCAAGGGAGGTGTGGCAGTTTGAAGCATTTGTGGACCCCAGAAAATCCTATTCTTAAAGTTAATTCCATTCCTGTGCATATAAACCTATTGTAGGTGGGACCCTTTGATTAAATCACTTAAGGGCATTGATTAGGTTATTTGACCCAGGGTAGGTCTTAATCCTCTTACCGGAGTCCTTTATAAATACAGGACTAAAACCCTGCGTACACAGAAAAAGCTGCAGAGGCAGAGAGAAGCCTTCAGAAGTTGAAATCAAAAGAATCCGGGAGAGAGAAAAGCCATAGATGAGGCTCCCCAAAGCTGAAAGCATCGAGGCATGGAGGAGAGGGGAGACACAAGTAGACACTGCCATGTGCCTGACTGTCCCCAGCCGATCTCAGGGAGAAAGCATCTTTAGATCACACGGCCATGTGCCTAATTGCCTGTAGCTGCAGCTTGGGGAGAAAGGATCTCCTGATGAAACCTTGATTTGGAGACGTTTAGGGCCTCAGAACCTTAAGCTTTTAACCTACTAAATCCCATCATAAAAGCCAACCCATTTCTGGTATATTGCTCCCAGCAGCTTTTAGCAAACTAAAATAGAAGGTATCCCAGCTCTGGGGCAGACAGTATGGTGACTACCCAGCTGGGGATCTTTAGGCCCTGAATGGGCCACTGGGCTCCTCAACCACCCTGGAGCTTCTTCTCCTTAGAGGAAACCCCCAGAGGATATTGTTTGCCAAGGCAGAGGCTTGGTTTTCTTTAAGATGTAGTAGATCCATTGCTTAATGTTGCAAGAATGAGTTTAGGGGAGCGGATGTAATTCAAGTGGTTGAGTGTCTGTTTCCCATGTACAAGGTCCCGGGTCCTATCCCCTGGTACCTCCTAAAAAGAAAAAAACAACTCTCATTGGGGAGCTGATATAGCTCAGTGGTTGAGCATCTGCAGCTCAGTGGTTGAGCACCTGCTTCCCATGTACGAGATCCTGGGTTCAATCTCCAGTACGTCCTAAAAAAAAAAAAAAGGATTTAGAATTTAGTAGAGAATTTGTAAGTGATTGTAGTTCACTGAACACACCCTTTAGCTTTATATTGTATCCCATAGCATTTAGTCAGTCTGTTTTGATGATTTTGTCCAATGGCACTTTCCTGCCATTGCTGTTTGTAAAACAATGGGACAATCTTACTTAAGTATGAGTTAGTGTTACCTGAATTCATTGGCCTAAGAAATTTTTCCTTCCCTTTAAGGTTTCTAAAGAGGTTTCACATTTCAAGGGTCAGTGATTTTACTTTTATATATCATTTTACAAATGAGTCATGAAAAAGTGGAAAGTATGTCTGAAAATTATTCTCACATGATAGCCATTGTGGCACTTATAAGGAAGAATGGTATTTAAGGACTAATAAGCCTCTAAAAGTTTTTGAAGATTGAGGGAATAAGAAAGAATAGACCATCAAAGAATTGAACTGACTTCAGACAGATTAAAATAGAAAGCCTAAGATAAAAAAGTGAGAAATTTAAAAACCTTATTCATGTCACACTAATAGTGTTTTTCACACTATTAATATATTTGCATATATTTTGGGCAAATGCTGTTCACTTAAAAAATATACATTTAAAAGAAAGATATCCACAATATCATAATGTTTTTAAAAAGGCAAACTTCTGAGTTTGCCTCTGAAATCATTCTGTGAGCATAGTTGACTTTTTATAGTGACTCATATGAGAAGCTTGAAGAACATCAACTTAGAGACTTATTATAGTTCAGTCCCTGAAGGGGATCTCTGCTTTTTAGACAAAAAGGGCATCTCTAAGTAAGCCTTCTTGGCAACTCAGAGAACTAATTCATCCTTTTGAAGTCACAGATTGAAAATGACCTGAGTTGTTACTTGCACGATCTGTTAATATTCGATAATTTAAGTGCATTTTCTACTCCACAATTAGCATTTATGTACGTATTTAATTGGTCCATATTCACTATTAGGAACTACGGCCATGCTGGAAAGAACCCTGGTCAGGATCATTTGAGTTCTGATTTTGGTTTTGCCACAAATTTATTGTGACCCTGGGTAGTTTGTTTTAGGAAATTTCACCAGTATTCTTGTGTGCATCAGGCTATATCTCCTAAGCTGCAGATGAATCACCCTGAGTCCTGGTCACTGCCTTCCCGTGCAGTGTTTCTCACTTTCCAGTATGCTTCATGCTCGTCTTCACCTCTCCCCAGAGTTACGGATCCACTCAGGAGAACAAAGGGAGAAGCATTTATCCATGTTTCTCATCTCCCGTTGATCAGCGGTGGCCCCTCAGGCATTACTTACCCCTTGGGTTGTTCTTCTAGGACTGCTAAGTGGGTTCTCGTGGTGCCACATGAAGTGACCTAGGAGGATCCTAGACTAGAGAGGCTGTCAGGTTGTATCTGTGTGAGGTTGGTCGCTGTCTGCATGAACTGTCTGCTGTGGCAGTGGTGGGATGAAGAGGTAAGACGGAGAAGGTCTGAAGCAGTGCATAAGAGGTGGCCAATACAGGGAGTTATTGAGGGACTTTAAGCAAAGGAATCATATAATCAGAATTATACATGGGAAACGGATGTGGCTCAAGAGGTTCGGCGTCCGTCTACCATATGGAGAGACCGGGGTTCGATCCCCGGTACCTCCCGGTTAAAAAAAAAAAAAAAAAAAAAGAATTATACAGTGGTGTGTATAGTAAATGGTGAATGTTTAACAACCAGCTCTCTGGAAAACAATATTGTGTGTATCCATCCATCCATCCATCCATCCATCCATCCATCCATCTATTCATCTATCTATCTACACACATGCCATATGTGTGTATATATATATGTCTATCATAAATTTTATTGATATAAAAGATGTGTTGCATACAATTTGCAAGTAATAAAACATGAAATACTCTTTATTTTAAATTCCATATAGCTGATTAGGACTCACACAATGTTTTTGATGATTTCTGCTGAACGTTTGTGTTCATGGCCTATCTAAGGTTACAGTAAATTAAAGAGGACACTTGTGACATGAATGCTGGTTGGTGTTTTCCTTTACAGTGTGGAGTAAGATGGAAGTGAAACAATGGAGGCGTATCTTGGAATTCTGCTTGTTTATTAAGCATCTTCTTTATTTATCATAGTAGTTTTCCAGTGTTGGAAAAATATTTCCTCAATTTTTTTGGTTTTATTCACAATGTAACAGCTGCAGTCATGACCCATTTAATAACATTTTCTCTATCACTTTCTTAAATTTAAACAATCAACAAAACAAAAATCAATCTGTGATTTGTAGCGTTTGGTAATTTCTGTGTGAAAATACTCGCATTATGACTGATTTCAAGCCAGGAAGAGATGCATAGTAGCACAACAGTATATAGCTTCTCTACCATACAGATCCAATAGATGTAATTAACCTCAAAAGCATATACAATAGTAAGATGTATTTGAATAATAAGGAAGTGAAGTTTTGAATATTTACCTTTGCTTTTAATATAAGTTCTTTCATTGTAACTTTATATAACTTAAGTTTGAATAAGTGTAATATTTAACAATTGACTCACAAAAGCATTGAAAGGGCTCTCAGGAATGGGTGAGCCAGCCCAGCCCACAAATGAAGTTATATATTTTTAGAAGATCTCTTTGGTAGTAATCTGTAGAAATGTTTTGAAGGGGAATGGTCTGGAGGCAGGGAAAGTGCCTGAACTAGAGCTATAATAGGGATGAAAAGTAGGAGATAGTTTTAAGAATTGTCCTCAAACCCTGCCAGCATGAGGGTTCAAATGAAGTCAGGTTAGTATGCACATTTCACTGGTTTATGTTCCCATGTGTATACGTATAACCTTTAATAATAGTCACCTGAAGGTAGTTTGGGGTCTCTGAGACCCTTTGCGGTCTTCTGCTTTGGCTTTCTTGTTGATCTGCTGGTGCCCTCCTGGAGAACGGGATCTGTGCCAAGGAAGACAAGGGCCAGGCCTTGTGTTCCCAAAGTTGCAAACCTAGGGGAGGGGGCTCCCGAAAGATGCTGGAACCTGGTGTGTATCCTGCAGAAATGTCTCCATCTCCCCTGGGATCCCGAAGTTTTCCATGACTCACAGAGCCAAGGGGGAAGACAGCCTTCTCCACTTCTTTGTACAGCTGCGGCAGGGTCAGCCAGTCTGGAGCTGGGCAGGGGAACAGCCCCTCTCCCCTCTCCTGCTTTGTCCTGTGGAAGCTCACAGAGGTCCCTCTGTGTGAAGGCTCCCTTCTCCCCTTGCTGATCAGCTGGCCCCCTGATCCATCAGCACCCCTACAGTGTCTGAATGGGGTCATCCAGCCCTATCTACTCTCAGTAGATGAAATCAGCAGCTCTTGGTGATTGAATGGAAGAGTGCTGGTGGTACCTGGTGCATGACAGGGCTAGTCACAGAGCTATGCAACATGGACGCCTGGACTGCGGGACAGGGAAAGAGGATGGAATTGAGGTGGAGATGGAGAAATTTGATCGTGTTCTGTCTTGAACTTGATAAAATAGGTGCCTGTGGGCCCTCCGTGTCGATCTTTCAGCAGGTATTGGACATTCATGAGTGAGAGGATCAGGAACAGTGGTTTTGGGAGTAGTAAAGTTGTGGAGAAAATCATGAGAGACCCCTCCCCAAGCAGATGTAGAATGAGAAGAGACGTGGTCGACTGGTGGACTAGGTGAAGTTCAGAATCCCAAGGAACACCAGTGTTTAAAGGATGGTGCTGGGTGAAGAAGCCCAAGAACCAGACAGAGAGGAATGTTCAGAAAATTCTGAGGGAAGGAAATGGCATGAAAAAAAGGAGCGGAGGTACAAAAGAGTGTGGCGTACACTTGGGAACTATTTGGCCCATTGTGTTTATGTTTGTAGTTTCCCAAGTTTATCTATTCAGAGTTATGATTATGTTAACCTTGTCTCTTTCTTCCTCTAAGAAAAAGTAGTCAAAGACTCTGCAGTATCATAAATGACCCAGGGTCAGGAAGACATCTGATACTTTTGTACTGTGTGAATACTTTGATCTAGCCTTTTAGAGTCGGTGAGGAGAAACAAATTTCCTTGAAGCTGAAGGTGGGGGAAATGTCAGCTTTTTCCTGTTTGATGCTTCTTGCTGTGTTTTCCATATTAATCACTTCATTTTCCCCTCGGTCATGGGCCTGACATTTTTTTCTCTCACAGTTGTCAGCTGTCTGGTGCGTCAGGCAGTTTTTCACTGTGATTCAGAGACACAATAGAGCTCAAGCTGACAAGGTTACTGCCAAAAGTGTGTGTCACTCTTGGTGGTTATGTTCGCAAACATCCAGCAAGCCCAGTGCTACTGAATTGAATTACAGGCTTTGAAATAACAATGTGGTTTGCATCAGCAAAAATATACCCCAGATATATGTTCAAGGGCTCTTGGTTTGGGGGAAATTAGATGACTCCAACATATAAAGACAGACCCTATTAAAGATATACTAGAGTGAATTTTCTACAGCACGAATCTGTTGAATAAGTGCATTTGGATGTGACCACAGTCTTGCCACATGAAATACTATTCCGTGGGAATTAAAGTCAGTGGCTTTGTGAAGGCATTTATCGCAGGCTGTTAAAACTTTCCTCATATTCTTTTGCCAAAGTATAGAAGCATGGAGAAATAAAGATGGGCTTCTATTGTGGTTGTTTGTCTGCTGTAATCCTCTTAAACACTTAATGTGTACCCCTGTGCATAGCAGCAAAATTAAATACAGCTATATCTTATTATGTGACAACCCAGATGTGGAAATCTAAGGGAATGGAGAATACAGCCCTTGTATCAGTTAGGAATTGTGTACGGTGTCCCAAGTCAAATGAGGCTTTCTCAGAAACCTTGTGGTCTGGTGGAGAGATTAACAAAGCCATTCTGTTGGCCTTCATGAAGCCATCTTGACTGTAAAGCTGGGGAGTCATAGCGCCACCAAGAGCTAGCATACAGCGTGTGCGGGGATCCCATGTCTGGATTGGCAGGAGGAGAGGGGACCGCATCTCTAAAGAAGGGTCTGAGAACATATCTGAATATTACATGAGCGCCCCAGAGCTTCTTGGAGGCTGATTTCACAGCAGATACAGGAGAAACTGCTAAGGTCTACTAAGAAGTCAATGCAGATTCTGAGAAGTGCCGGGAATGTCACTACAGTGAAGTGCGATGTAAATTGTAGGGATCTCACTGCAGTGTGGTGTGCGTCCTCACTTCCTTGAGAGGCCTTCTAAAATAGAACCTTGTCCCGCTTCATTGCTTTGTGCTGCTTTCTGTTTCTTCTGTGCTCTGATATGTTATATATTTATTTGTTTTATTTGTTTTTTACAGCCCCTCCCCCTACTATGTTAGAATGAAAGCCCTTTGAGAGCAGGTATTTTGTTTTGTTTGTTGCGCTATCCTCAGCATCTGCCTAATAAAGTATCTGGCTTACAGTAAGTGCTAATAAAGATTTGTTGCATGCATGAATGAAAGATCTGAAAAAAAAAAAGGGACGCAGATTGTAGAATTCTGTTTATATGGTTCCATTATGCAAACTAATTATTTCCTAATAAATACTCCAGATCTTTATATATTTATGTGGACGATATTGAGTAAGGCTGATTTGTCATTGCAAAACAGACTGAAATGTGAATCTGTCTTACCATTTCTGTTTCTAGGCCTCCGTAAAAAACTGAAGAAAACAGCTCGGACTCTGCTAATTGACCCAATTTAAAAGGTATGCTTTCCAACCTCAGTTAGTATGAGAGCTTCATGGCAGAAGTGGGTTTGTCTGCTTTTGTATCTGCAGAGCCTTGAACAATGTAGACAGCAAATAAACATCCACCCTCTTTTGAAAATGGACCTTGCTACTTTCAAACAGGCTGTAGGACTGAATTCCTCAGAATCTTTCCCCTTTGCTCCCAAACATTTCTGTCTTCCAGTGTTTGTTCCTTATCTGGCTCAGGCTGCTTGGAAGTTCTTCTTTATGTGTTTATCTTTCTTTTATGCAACTTCCTGTGAGACACTCCCACTCACCATTTAATCATTTCCTTTGTCTTACAGACTGCCCAAGCCTATTCCCTAAATCCAGACCTTCTCTGGACCCTGCTTACCTCCCTCTTTCCTTCGCTTTACTGCCGGCTGATTGAAAGTGGCTCTAGGACCTGCGGGTCCCCTAAGGCATCTCAGTGCTGTCCTCCTTCCCTGCCATACTCTTCTGAAAGTGCCCCAGGAAGATCAGCCATGACCTCTGAATGGGCTAACCTAGTGGTCTCGCCCCCAGTATTCAGCTCCTCTGCTGCTCCGGCCTATTTGATCCTGATGACCTCTAACCCTCTTGAAGTTCTTTATTGTGCCATGACTCTCCCTTTCCCCCTTGGCTCTCTGCATCTCTGGGAATGGCATTGCCTCCCACCTCCTGGTGTGAGAAATGCGGTCATCTTTGACCCTCCTGCCTCCCTGTCCCCTAGCAGTGCCTTCTTTCCTTTCCCACTGGAGTCCCTGTCTGAGTAGGGGCTCTTATCTCACACCCGGGACACAGCTGATTCTCTGCCTCAGGCTTTACAGAGTGATATTTTCTTAAATACAGATTAGATCATGTTGTTTTACAGCTGTAATCCTTCTATGGCTCCCCATCACCAAAGACCAGATTCAAAACTCCTTCATATGGCATTCAGGAACCTTCTCAATCTGGCTGCCACCCAGTTTTTCAACCTCATTTATAGCCTTTCCCACCCCCTTCTCTCTCTCTCTGTCTCTCTGCAGAGCTGTTCAGTGTCACAACATGCCATGTGCTCTCCTGCTTTGGGACTCTTTGAATAGGATGCCCTCCCTCCCTTGTTTGTTTGACTGGAACATCCTACATCTTGGCCTTCCCTGACCTCCCATTTTCTGTGCTTGCCAAATCAATTCTGCCCTCTGCAGTCTGCACAGCACTTTCACTCATGGCTCTACTTGGGCACGGCATACTTCTGTTGCTTCGGCCATGTAGGCTGCCTCCTCCATTGGTTTGCCAGCTTTCTGAGGTCAGTACCTGTTTTTATTCATCCTTGATACTCAGTGTCTAGAGAGAGCATAGTACACAGTAGGTATTCAGTAAATATTGCAATAAAGGCATAAAATTAATGGATGCAAACCCAACTCCTGTAAAGACCCAGAGAATTTAAGCTCAAGCAAATTGGCAATAGAAGTACATAAACAAAACTATAGTAAGTGCTTGTTCCTCTTTATCTGCTAAAGCTCTCTTTGGAGGTGATTTTTTTTTTTTTTAATAAATGGAGAACTACATATAGGCGAATGTATAAATGTCCTTTTGTCCAGAAATGAACTGGGTTTTGTTGTCATCCTGACAGTACTTTCCTGGGTCAGTGTTAAGGAGACATGAAAAGTTTCTAGAAAAATCCAACAAATTTGTAATAAAAGCTTGTCGTTTTGTTTTATTTGTTGCTGTATTCTTTTTGTCTGTTTCTTTTGGTTTTTATTTTATATACAGAGAGAGGCTGTTAGAAAACCAGAGGCAAGCTGTTTGGTTTATTGAAGTATTAACTGAGTGAATTCAGGATCCAAGGATCCTATGCATTAAAGAAAAAATCATCTGCCATCTCCCTAGTGTTGTTGGCTTCTGAACCTGGCTGAGTTTCTCAGCAGTTGGTAAAGTGATAATCCTGTTTTTCTCTGTCATCCATCTCATCAGTTTACAGGTCCTCATATCCTCCTTTCAACTCTGGCAAGGAGAAAATTCAGGTGCGCTTACAATCACAAAGGCTCACTTTGTTCTTGAAGCTAACAATTATAATGTTTTTTAAAAATCTTTTTATAAAACCAGTTAATTCTAGTATTATCTGAATTTCATTACATTATCAGGGGTATAAATATTTCCTTTTTTCAAATGAGGATCCAGTCACAACGCATATGCTGCTTCCTTTAACTTGCCTCACCTGCTGTGCTTACTCCCTTCCCCACTGCCACCCCCATCCCCACCTCCACTTATACCACACCGTGAACATTAAACAGGAAAAGGAAACGGCTTTAATTGTATTTTCTGAACATGTTGAACATCCAAATGAGCTATAACATATGCAGATATATTTTAGACTCCTTTCCTGGTGCATAAATCCATAATGTTTTCTCTTGAGTTAATATTATGACTGTGAGGTTTCTCATGGGTGCAGAATTTATTTCATAGAGCCACCTCTTGGAATGTGAGAGAAGCATTGGCCACTTGGGGGCACCCAGGTATTTATTAAATGAAAAGACTGAAGGAATTGCCAAGGAAAAGTAATCTCATCTCAAGAAAGAAGGGAAAAAATGTCCAGTGCAGATAGTCCATCCGAACATAACCACTCCAGCAATTAGGCCTGTGTTGAACACAGATGGCAGTATCCCAAGGAAGGAAAATTTATCAGACAGCCCAATTTACTTTACAGAGACAGTAAAACCCAGCCCTGACTTCTGAGCGGGCCTTTTCTGCCAGCTGCCTGTTTGTTAGTGGGTAATTCTGCACAGGCACGAAGTCTTGAGGCCCCCAGAGGGAGGCCAGAGATGGAAAAGAGCAGAGTGGCCAGTGATTGCCAGGAGATTTCAACTGTAAACTTCCCGAGGGCAGGGAGCACGCTCATTTTTTTGTTGCGTGCTTAGTGGCTAGCACTCTGCTGGAGATGTGGAGATGTGCACTCAGTATATAATTATTTAATGAATAGCTGCATAGATTAATTGACTCTAACAAGGAATGGGTGGACAGAAGACTGGAAGGTTTAAAGCCATGATGACCTATTAATGAAGGGAGCTACTTAGTATGAGGCATTGGATGCATTTTAAGGCATTGGATGCATTTTAAGAGGTATTTGTTTGGCTAGAATATTTGAGTGGGGGCAAGAATTGTAGGGAAATTTCCATGTCACCTATTTTAGTTGGAATTTTGTCAGGTTGAGATATTGTTTTGTATATATAATAGACACTCAATAACTACCTGTAGTTTGGTGTTTTGAGTGAGTAATCAAACAACATGGAAATTCAAATTACAATTTCTATGATACCATCAGTGCAAATGTATGATAAAGATGCTTTGAGGCATAAAAGATTCTGCAATGCCTTTTGAATCCTCAAATTCTCAATTGTTAAAATATTTTTAGTGTTCCTAATTCTTTATCTTTATACTAATGTATTCTAATTCCTTGAGAATTAGAGGCCTGCGTAACTGCTTAGGTAACTCAGTTGCTTCATTTACCCCTACACTGGGCAAACAGGATTCTGTAATGTAGAATGGTTCTGACCAGCCGTTTCTAGGTAGACTCAGAGAGGCTGCTCTGTAGCTCAGAAAGACAAGCTTTCTGGATCTCTTCTTTAGCTTTGTAGCTTCAGAAATTTACATTCATTGATTCAGCCAGAGATGGATGAACCCTACGCATTTGCCCAAATCACACTTGCTAGGGACTGATGAAGACCAGGATACTATCTTATTTTATTCTGAGAAATTATTATTTTCAAATAATCTGGAATAGTTTGTGAGTAAAATATTCTTCTACCAAGAAAATCTGCCATGCAACCACATTAAGGTCACAAGAGTCCTTGGAGAGTACTGAACAGAATAAAGGGAGCTTGATGGTCTTAATCATAGAGGACCATTTCCACTGTGGAAATGCAATCCCAGAAACATTTATGGAGTATCTCTTATATGCAAAGGGAAAGAAGCCAATAGTTGAACCCTTTCTATGTGGCAAGTGCTTGGTGCTTTTACACACTTGTTGCATTTTATCTCATTTAATGGATAAATCACGGTGGAGATTGTAGGGATAAAAGAAACAGTCTCTGCCATTATAGACCCGCTCTGTCCAGTTCCATGTCCATTAACCACACGTGGTTGTCAAGTACTTGAAATGTGGTCAGTCGAACTGAAATGTGCTGTAAGTGTAATATACACACTGGATCATGAAGATAGTAGAGAAAAATGTAAATATCTCATTCTTTTCATCACATGTTGAAATTACATAATATTTTGGGTAGATTGGGTTAAATAAAATGTATTATTAGAATGAACTTTCTTTTTACTTTTTAATGTGGCTAATAGCAAATTTAAAATGACATCTGTAGCTTACATTTGTATCTCACATTGTATTTCTGTTAGACATTGCTATTATAGAGTTAGGGTGTGTACATAAATTGCTGGATTTAGGCTCTCATCCAAGCTCATGACAGGCATTTAAACTGAGGCAAATATTTTAACAGGATAAATTGGTCATATCCCACAATGATAATATATGGATCTCTCTATGAGTGACCCTAGTATTAGATACAGAATGCCAATCTGAAAATAGGCATATTTAACACTGGACTTAAATTTCCTTATGACTTCCTCTAAAATATATATTTGTACTGTCAACACTTGTTTACTGACTGGCATTGTGTTAGTCATTCTGTTTCTAATACAAAGATTAATCATGCAGAGTTCCAGATTCAAATATTAGAAGATCCTAAGGGGGAGATTCTACAGGTACCCAATAGCTATGATTCCAGATACACAGTGATCCATATCCTAAAGGGAACAGGTCAAAAGCTTTGGGGGTTTCAGAGGAGTGTGGTCAATGTTTGGCTTGGAGTCTGTGTTTGAGCTGGAGCCTGGGGATAATAGGATGTGGATGGGCAGGGGAGGAGGTGGTCCAGGTGGAGAGAACAAGAGCAAAAGCTCAGAGGTGAGGCAGGAGGGGTTTTGTAGGAAGAACAGCAGTGGTTCATTTGTCAAGGACATGGTGTGTTCGCAGAGGAGAGGCAGGAGACTGGAAGGCCATCCTAGTATTGAAATACCATTGAAAGTGTGGTGCTTTAATATGGTTTCTTAAATAGCCAACTAGCAGTACTTCTGAAATTCTGAATGCCTGAGTATTGACTTAATGCTTAAATGTTTTAAAATAAATTCTCATTAAATAATCACTTTTAATCTAGGTTTTTTTGTTTTTTAGATCTTTCAAAATGTGGTATTTATTTCAAGTAGCAGCATGTTCTCTTTAGGGGTTGAAGGATGTGCTGAGAGACAAGGGAAATTTTTTTCTTTTGTAGCCAATTTGTTGAGATGTTTGGGGAAAAAAAAATATCACACCAGCTCTTTATGTCTTATATTTCCTATTCCAGGAAATAAAAACTGCCTTTTAAAAAGCCATTTCTAGGGAACTAGGGCAAATAAGAGCACAGTTTGTCCAAACAAAGAGATTTATAGAGGCCAGAAGTGCTGAAAATGTTAGTTAAAAGGATGAACTTCCGAGTCAGCCATCTGAGTTCAAACCCCAGCTCCACCATCTACCAATTTTTCTGCTCACTTCTTCTAATATGCCCAGATCAACAGTTTTTCAGCCCACCTAAGCCTTCAATCCTTTGACTCTACTACAGTTTCACTTTCCTTCAGCTCCCCTAGTAGTCTTTCCCCTCTACTTAGTTTATATTCCTTTTGTGATCATTCTCCTCCTGCTATCATACTCTCCCGGAAAACCTATCCCTGCTGAAAATCAGCTCTCTGCCAACTCTGCACTTTTCCCCAAACAGCTGAGCATGGCTGGAAAACACACACACACACACACACACACACACAGCTCTGATGACATTACAATAATCCCACCCCCCAGGCCTGCTCCGTCCCTTTATGCCCCAGCCACATCTTGCTGGCCCTCAGCACTCGGGCAATCCTACCACATGCCCTAGTCAGCTCACCCTTACCAGTGGCCATTCCACATCTTTGTCTTTTTCCCCAAACCTCGAACATCTCCTCGTGATCCCCTAGAAGCAGCCTGAAGAGAATCACCTTATTGAGTCACTACCAAACCTTCCAGCATCCACCCAGAGTTCTGCCTGCCCAGCCCCCACCGTTTACTATGGATCAACTGCGTGTCCTCCTGGCTGAGGACGACTCACTCCCCAAATGAGGGATCCCTCCGCTTAGGCTTCTTTTGAACACTTTCCACAGTATCCTCCCACTAGCTTAAAAAATGCATCTGTTTACTGGATCGTTCTTGTTAGTCGAACATTCTGTAAATCTTCCTTCTTTAAAAATATCCTCCTTAATCCCCTCCCGCTTCTCCCTCTCTCTCTGTTCCTTTTTAAATCAAAACTCTTTGAACAAGTTGTCTGTCAGTGTCTGCAGTTCCTCTCCTTCCACTCCCCCCGCCCCAATATTTTATTTTGAACATATGCAAACATATATAAAGATTGAAAATTTATAAAGTGAGCACTCATATAACCACCCCTAGACTCTGCAATTTATGTTTTGCTTTAGTTGCTTTAACGTATCTCCCCATCTATGCCTATATACTTCCATCAGCCACATTTTAAACATTTTAAAGTAAGTACCAGGCATCAGGATACTCACTTCTAAATACTTCAGTGTGCATATTATTTGTTAGAATTCCATATTTGTTCATAGTTCTTTTTTCTTTTGATGTAAAATTTATATACCCTAAAATGCACAAATCCTAAGTGCACCAAAGATTTCTGATAAATGCATACACCATGCAACCCAAGCATCTAACAACTTACAAGAAGGTGACATCGCCACAGAAAGCACTCTCATGCCCCTTCCCAATCGATCCCCAGAACTCTTCTCTACCTTCTGTCAGAGGCAAACACTATTTTGATTTTTTGCAACCACATATTCATTTTGCTGGTTGTAAAACATTATCAAAATGGAATCATACATAATCTTTTGTGCAAGATGTATTTCACTCAGCATGTTTTTGAGATTCACCCGTATTGCATCAGTAATTCATTCCTTTCTGTTGCTATTATTCCATTGTTTGACTTACCTGTTTTCCTATTGATGGACACCCAGGTTGTTTCCTGTTTGGGGCTGTTACGAATAAAGCTGCCATGAACATCTTTGTACAAGTCTTTCTGTGGATATATGTTTTCTTTTCTCTTGGATATATAACTAGGAGTGAAATTATTGGGTCATAGTGTAGGTGTATGTTTAGTTTTATAAGAAACTGCTAGAACTTTATTCAAAATGGTTGTGTTATTTTACACTTCAACCAACAACGTATGAGTTCTGCTTGTTCCATATCCTGGCCAACATTTGGTTTTGTCAGTGTTTCTAATATTTATCCATTTTGGTGGGTATGTTGTATCTTATTATTTTAATTTCCCTGATGAATATTAAATCATTGAGCGCTATTTCATATGCTTATTGATCATTAATTTATCTTCCTTTGTGCAATTTGCAATCAAATCTCTTGTTTACTTTTTACTGAGTTGTAGGCATTCATAGTATCAATTCTTTGTCAGATATATGTTTGCATATATTTTCTCCCACGCTGTGGCTTATCTATTCATTTTCCTAATGTGTCTTTTGATGATCAGAAGTTTTAAATTTTGATTGAAGTCTATTTTTTTCCTGTTATGTTTCTTGCTTTCTGTGTTAAGTCTAAAAGCTTTGTAATTTCAGCTTTTATATTTAGATCTGTAACCATCTCAAATTAATTTTTGTGTATAGTTTGAGGAAGAAGTTGAGATTTATGTATTTTCATAGAGATATCTAGTTGTTTTAGCACAATTTGTTGAAAGGTATTCCCTTTCTCTATTGCATTGCTTTGTCACCTTTGTGAAAAATTCAATGATCTTGTAAGTGTGGGTATGTTTCAGTCTGCCTATTCTGTCTCACTGAACTATTTGTTGATCCTATGGCAGGCAGTACCACACTGTCTTGATTACTTTAGCATTATAGTAAGTCTTGAAGTCAGATAGTGTAAGTCTTCAAACTTTGTTCTTATTTTTTATGCTTGCTCTGGAGACTCTAGGTCCTTTGCATTTCCATATACATTTTATAATCAGCCTGTCAGTTACTAGAAAATAGTCTGGTGAGATTTTGATTGGGATTATGTTGACTCTATAGATCAGCTTGAGGAGAACAAACATCTTAATTTAGTCTTTTAATCCATGAACATAATGGTTCATGTGTTCCTCTCTGGCCTCCTTTCCTGGATCCTTCTCTTCTGACATTTAAATGTTGGAGGGCTCTAAGCCTCAGTTGTCACCGTTCTCTTCTTAATCCACTCTCAGTCAGCCTATGGTTTAAATATGTTATTTAAAGCCAATCTACCATGCTTAAAGCTATCTGCCTCCATATTTTGTATCTTTGGTCCTGAACCTCAGACCTATATACCCAACTTCCTACTGATCTTCATTAGGCTATCTTATAGGTATCTTAAACTTAACCCATATGAAATGGGACCCTTGGGTTACCCTAAAATTTATGGTTCTTCCTCACTCCCCACTACCCACTGTGCTCCCCAGCTCAGTAATTGGACTTTTCTCCCTGTTGCTTTTAGAGTCATCTTTGATGCCTCTCTTTCTTTTATACCCCTACATCACAACCCACATCAGAAAATACGGTTGGCTCTACCTTCAAAATATATCTTAGATCTTTCTACTTCTCACCATCCCTCTAGTCCAAGCCACCATTATCCCTCACCAGAACACTGCAATTTCTCCTAATTAGTCCTTGTTTTCTCTGTCTATTCTCTGCAAATACAACCTGAATAATATTTGAAAATGTCATAGCATTTCACTCCCCTGAAAAAAACCTCCCAGGCCTTTCCATTATATTTAGAATAAGAACCTTGCAAATGGTCTACAAAATCATATGCAAGCAATCCGACCGCGTTTCCTCTCTGACTTAGTTCTCTACTGTTGCCTCTTTCTTTCACAACACCCTGCCTACACTGGTCTTTCTGCTGGTCTTCAGCAGCCAAGCTTGTTTTGACCTCAGGGCCTCTTCTACCTGGAACCTTTTCTCCCATTGTTCACATGGCTTATTACCTTACTTCATTCAGGTCTCTGCTTAAATGTCACCTCCTCAAAGAGGCCTCTTCTGAGCACTCTTATCTAAAGGATTGTCCCCCACCCCCACTCTCCTCACTCTTGATCTGCTTTAGTTTTCTTCATAGCACTTAGCACTATCTGCTTTTACATTTATGTGTTTTATTTGTTGATAGTCTTTCTTCCCCAATAGAATATAAGTGCTCTGAAGATCAGGACTTTCTGTTTTGTATCATTAATGCTGATATGGTACCTGTCACATAGTAGGTGTTCAATGAATGTATTGAATGGACAAATAAATGACATTTGGTAAGTTCACCTTTCTGGCCCCATTTTCTTCATCCGAGAAATGGAGAAAATAATGGCATTGACCTCATAGGGCAGATATGCAAGTCAAGTAAAATATTAGATTTAGTAAGATATTGAGGCAATAGTGTTAGCTGTTGTTATTGTAGTTATTAAAAATATAAATGATTTAGACCTCTTTTAATCATTCAACAAATATGTGAGTGCTACGTAAGACAGAATTTGCCTATTATATGCTTTTTACAATGGTTGATTTCAGAGATATAACTTGTGATCCATGGTTATTGATAACTTAGAGGAAGTAGACATAAATACATGAAAAGTTAAACGGCCTTGAGTATTTAAATTGTCAATCCAGATAACAACAGAAGAAATGCCGCAAAGCATAATCAGTTGTCTATTGAATTTGCTAATGGTGATTGCTCTAGGTGTTGAGAAATAAAAGCAGTTTTTAAAAATCAGGATCGTCTGCGAAAGCTTCATGGAGGTTGTGGGTTTGGGCTTCCTTGTGAAGACAGAGGAGGATTTTAAGCCTTTACTAGAGAGGAAGGGCAAGGACATCACAGCGGGGGCAGGGGTACAAACCTACCGGGGAGGAAGAACTAGGTGCTGTGAAGAACAGAATAAACATGTTTGGCTGGAAGGAAAGGTCTTGTGAGAAAGCATTTTGAGAGGAACTCAAAGCAAACAAAGTAGGAACTAAAGCTGGTGACTTTAGGCTAAAGGACCCAGACAGGCAACAGGAAACCCTCCCTTACTTTTATCAGGCAAGCAAGGAAGGAAATGTTTCTGGGTGATTAGGCAAGAAGGTACAGTAACAGGTCTTGGCACTGCCTGGTTCAGCCCATTCTCACCCTGTGTCCACCACGGACCGTGGATGGCGTGCTGAGTCCATGGAGATGCAGCAGCAGGAGGGCCCAACAACTCTGTCCCTGGTGCCACTGGGACCAATTTTGAACCTTCTTTTTACTCACAAGAATTCTCACTCTAGTTTCTAGGTGACTGTGACTAGAAGACAAATAACAGTTCTCATGATGGATCCTTATTTTTTTTAAAAAAAGAACAGGGGACTTTGGAAATTAAAGACTATAATAACATTTTAACCTGAATAGTGTATACTCAACTTGGTTTTCAGAAGAGTGTATTGTGTCAGGGAATTTAATTTTTCCATATAAATCTATGTTCGCATTGTATGTAAAAGGAAAGCATTTATTATATGGGATGAGGCCAAAGTAACTGTGAACTGATCAGTTTAAAAAAAGGTTATCTAGCCAACCTTGAGATAACATTTAATTGAAATGATATAGTTTTGTGAACATACATAGTAAGTAACCTAACAGGATCCCAGTGCAGGCACCTTTTTTGTTGTTGTTATTATTACCAAGTTGCAAAATTGCCAAGTTGCAATAACAAAACAAAATTTTCCATTATTACCAAATTGCAAAATGTTGCTACATGTTGGAGGGTTAGATAAAATCTCAGAGCAATTGTAGCAAATAAAATGACCCTGTAAAAGCAGATGCAAACTAAAACAAAGTAATAAAATATAGATCTGAGCTATGACAGATGTTGCACAATAGGGAATGGATGTGAAGACAACGAGACATTGTCATTAACGCAGCCCTGGCAACACGCGTCAGAGATTAAATAATGAATGCCAGTTGGAGGGCACAGCGAGGCGAGAACAATTAGCACATTGTTTCAGCTTGTCCATCTAATTTCAAAACTAATTGCTTACGTAAAGGATTCTGCTTTGGTTATAGTCAAGGGAAAATTAAACAGTTGTGCTAGTGTAAGTCTTGTAATTCAGCTTGAATCTCCCATCATAACTGAATAAAATAGCTTTGAGCAAAGAATCTGATTTAATTGTTAACCCTGCCTGCAAATAGAAGCCTGAAGAGAAACATAATTCACTCATTGACTTGGTTCTGTTCTCACTATTCCTCCCTCTCCTGATGATTCTAGCTAATGGGATATAAAGAAATGACTTTTCACGCCCTCTTCTGTGCCGTGACTACGGCTCCATAGAGTGGGGTGACGTGATGCCAGCTTGCACCGTGGGATTGGCACAGTGCACGGGGCCCAGGGAATGGAGCCTCCTTGGGCTGCAGGCCTCTGCCGACCTAGATGCCCTCATGTTTGGGCTGTCTGCCTTTTTCTATTCTAGGTCTTATGATGATCTAATGAACCAGCATAGGTGAAAGTACTTGTAAGCAAATGAAGGGATTGTTATTTTAGGGTGTGGAGGAGGGTGGTAGGAGGAGCACACATCAGAAATCCTGGGTTTGTGTCCTGGATTTGAATGCTGGGTCTTTCTCATAATAGGTTCCCCCTTTTCTGAGTGCCGTTTTTAAGTGTATTCCTTTGGTTCTTTCTTTCACCTCTTAAATCTTCCTCCCGTGTTCCCAGCTCTGTGAATGGTTTTAATAACTGCAGATTGGTATAGGCCCCAAACCTGGCTTGAACAAGGGAGCTAGTGGGCATTGTGGCTGCCATATTTCTTGCAGGATTACATCACCAAACTCTCTAATAAAGCTTGTGAATGTGTAAACTTGGAACTTTACCTGGAATGTCTTCTAAATCCCTGCTCACCCTACAAGGCCTAGTTCTTCCTTCTCTTTCCGACATGCATAGCTAGTCACTTTCTGACTTAAGATCCCTTTATGGCGCCTCTTTGCCTCCGTGATGTAACATCAGAGAACTGCCTTCTCCAGGGTTACTTCTACTGCCCCCGCCAACCCTCCAGCCTCACAAAGCTCCCTGCCATCTCTCCAGTGGCCCAAACCCTATCATTTGCCTTCACAGGTTGAGTGCCCTCTGCCTGGATAGCCTTACTTCCCATATCTGCGTGACTAATTCTCTTTCTCATCCTGCATGTCTCGGTTCTGTCGCTGCTTCTCTGGACAGCGTTTCCCAGCCTGCGCCTTCACAGAGGATTGTCCACAATGTTGTCATTGTCCACCCTTTCTTCCCAGCCTCCTCTCACATTTGACTAGTGTCTGGCACGGTTTCATACAGTGAAGGACACAGTTATTAAAGGACGTGGTTAGAAGCTCTGATACCAGAGCCAAACTGCCTGGGTTCATATCCCAGCTCCCACTAGCTGTATGACCTTGGTAAGGTACTTGCCTCAGTTTTCTCATCTGTAAAACTGGTATAATAATAGAGTTGTGAGGTGTAAGTGAGTTAATAGTCTCTGTAAAGCATTTTAGAAGCATGCCTGGAGCATAGTAAGAGCTCTGTAAATATTAGCTATTATTATCAGTTTTACTTTCAGTAGTGTGGCTTAGACTCATTTAAAGGTAACCTCCTACTATACTTTTATTTTTGCTGGGATTTTATTAAAGAGTGTGGTATAATTTGGGACTCAATATTTAACTGTTTTTCATCTCCACTGAGGTGGATATCAGTTGTTTATTTCAGCAGAAACAATGTATGTGAGAAGAGAAGGAAATAATTTTTGACAGAAAGGGAAAATCCTGGGGAGACAGACATTTAACAGAATGGTGGTGATGCAGTCCCACTAGTAGTTAGCTGAGCTGCGGATTTCCCCGTGTTTCTTCCATTTCAGACATTATGTTGACCTGACAGGAATTTTTCCTGCAGCTCTTTGGGAAAAGGCCAGATCAATATTATTTACCAGAGAATTTCTTTGGGAATGCAAGTCATCATATATGTCTGCAAACCAGATCCACATAAAAGAGGTCATTCTGAATATAATTACCTTTTTTTTTTTTTTTTTTGCATAAGCACTTTCATATCCTTTAGAAATATTCCACTCTTATAGAAAAACTTTTAAAATGATCTTTACCATACATCGTATGTGACATTAATGTGCTCTTATGACTAATCCTTTTTGTTTTTCTTCCAACATTAAAATAATAATATTTCCCCTAGTATTTGTTCAACTGTTCCAGCCTTCTCTCTGTTTCACCACCAGATGGGGTCCTGGCGCCTTTTAGGGTGTCAGCCACTTGCCTTGAGGGAAGTTTTCTTTTCTCACTCCAGTATTTGTCTTGCTGGCCTCATTCTAAAATGACTTCATGGGAAACTGTTTAACCCTTGAACTGTTGTTTTTTTTCCCCCATACTTTTAAAAATGTAATATATATTTCATAATCCCTGGAACTGTACAATAGCTTTGTTTTAAATTTACAGAATCAAGGGAAGTATTTTAAATATCAGAATTTACATGCTGAATGTGATTTAGCATATAAACACCAAATACTGTGTGAAATGGTCTCTGGCTTTTCAGGCCTGACTTTGTTGAGCTAATAGGCTAATGGATTATGTTTCATGTTTCACAGGTTTTGAGAAACTTCAATTTTACAAGAAATACATGTAAATCTGTTTGGCAACAAGTGAATCAAGGTTTTCTTGGCATATTTGCTCCAATCTTATGGTTTAAAAGAAACCATAATTAAAATTAGGAAAGTCTTGACCAATAAGTTAAAATAGGTTGTATTTAAATTAAATAGAAGTCATGAAAGCAAGCCTTTAGAATTAAAACTGTTCTTAGAATTAAGTATGTACAAGAAATTTGTATATATTGTGAAGGCATTATGTTAAAAAGCTGAGCATGGATGCTTATCTGTTCTTAAGCAATATATTGGAAGATAATTGACTCTTAAAATTTAACTGCCTGAAGGAAATTATTGATTACATTTTCCTAGAATGAAAAAAACAAATTTCTTACTTTGAAACCATAGTGACCTTAAGTTCCCTTTTAAAAGGCAACTGAGTCTTTTTATCTTATAAATGAATCCTGAAAAAAGATGGTGAAACTGAATTATGAATGACTTTCAGATTTACAAACACCCAATCAGAATTAGAAGTCTAGAGGTTCTTTGGTAAACTTTCCTCTTAATTTATATATATATATTTGAATTTAGTGATTGTTAAAAGTTTTAAGCATACTTAATGACAAAAAAACTGAAAATCCCTATACTATGTGCGTTTGAGTCTCAGAAACAATAACTTCTTGTCTCTCTCTTGTGCAGTGTGAAATTGCAGTACTATTTATTCTACCATCACCAACTTTGACAACAATATAAAAGTTATTTCATGGAGCTAAATGTAGGGCAGACTGTATTCTCCTTGTTTAAAAAGAATCTGTCACTTTAATACAGTGTCTGATTGGTGAGAAAGGAGTGAGAGTTCTCTTTAAGTCTGTGCTGAATTTTCTTGGGCAGCAAGAACAAAAATGAAGCATGGAGCCTTTGGTCATTCTGTCTGTGGGTTTTATTTCTCACAGGCGCCCAGTGTCTACTTAACATATGGGGAGTGGTTTCAAGTTCATTACTAAAGCTTATAGGCTAAATTGCTGTGTGGGCTTGGCTCAGCTGGCCGTAAGTTGCCTTTAGGGAGTCATCCTGAACTGGGCTTGAGAACAGGACTTCATTCGCAGTTTATGTGGATTCTCAGGGTAGTAAACTATTGTCCCTTCTCAGCTGTCAGCTGCTTTGGAGATTAGTTTCATAGTAAGGATTCTTTCTCTAATGCAATATGAAGCGACTACTTTCACAGGGTCCTCAGGTTAGTAAATAACGTCTTGAACTTTGTGTGGCATATGTTGGATTTTCTCTCTGTGCTCATGGGGCGATGATGTGACAGAGTGGGTATAGTTATTCTGTGGTTGCCTTTTTAAAGAAAACAATGTGAGATTGTTGATCCTATGGAGATTTAGGGGGTTATGTTTCTCCTATAATGTATGCATTAATGTATACATTAATATTGTTTGACAATATTAAATACAAGTGGAAACCAAGAAGAAATGACATATATGTTTTGGATTTGCAGCCTAGAGATTTGTACTTACTTGTAAGCATTTTCATTTCCTTTTTCAGATGATGTTCTTTGTGGCCTCCCGTTAAATCTTCTAGATTTAACTATGATTTTGTACACAGTTGATTTTATTTTTAGTCTTGAACAATAGGCAGCAGTGTGCTGTGGCCCACCTAGCATTGTCTTACTACATTTGTCCATGCTTGTCTGATGCACAGTTTTCCCTTGGGCCTACTTCTTGTAGTTACAATTAACTAGAATATCATTTTAATTTTCTCTCTGAAAAGTCAGGTCTTTTTCTAGAATGCCTCATAAAATACCTGCATAAGAACTGATTTGTGCAGCATGTACAGGTGAATTAAACTGAACCAAATCTCTCAATTGTCACCGTTTCTATTCTCAAGTAACTTCTCAAAATGCCAGATTCCTGTAGGGGTAAATAATGACTGGAAAAGTGGAGTGTAATTTGTAAAAACATAAAAGTATTGTATAATAGTAATAAAAGGAAACAAATCAGTAAATTTAAATGCCAAGAGGGTATTAATCGCATTAACTTAAAGATCTAGAGAGCAATTTTACCTTTGCTAATTTGTCCCTAAAACAATCTGGCATGACATCGTTTATAAGAATAGTTCAATTTGATGGTGTTTTAAAGTTTGCAACACTTTATGAACTATATATAGCTTCTCTTACTTTTATATTATATTCAAGTATGATTTAGTTCTAGGTAATATACTAGTGTTTAACCAGAATATCATATTAATTTTCTCTCTGAAAAGTGAGGTATTTTTCTAGAATGTCTCATAAAAATACCTTCTTAAGAACTGATTTGGACAGAGTATAGAGGTAGATTAAGCCTGGGTGAGAAAGAAGCAAAATCCCATTGATTAGAAATGGAAATTAACAGTGTGGCAAGGAATATGGTAAAAGGGAAACTCCCTGAACGCCAGATTTAGGGTTTTCCCAGAGAATATTCACACTCAATTAAGTTTCCTCCAAACATTGGGGGAAAGAAAAAAGACAGACATTGAGTATTAAAAATCTGTAGTTTAGAGATAAAGTATCTAAGAAAATCTTAGATTATTCCTGGTTCTAGGTTTAGAATCCACATTGCAATTTTTTTTTCTCATCTTGCTAGACTTGTTTAGTTTTATTACATCTCTGCCTCTTGGCTAAAGTCAAGTAGAGACAGGTATTTTTCTCACGTCATGCCATCTCATTTTAAGTTGAGCCTTTAACTGCTTAATTTTTATCCATCATGCTTTCTTGAGATGTCTCGTAAATCTCAGAAGGTTTATGAACCCACCTGATGACCCAGCAGCATGTGATCCCAATTTTCTTTAAAATAAATCTGAGTTTCAAAGTTGGAGACAAATGCTTAGACAAACTATTTCAACATGAATTGGCCCACACCCTCACGTTGGGGAAAATTGAAGGGCAGTGAAGATAAGGAGTAGGAGGAAATAAATGAATAACTGGAGTAATTGTGATGCTGGACACGGGTTTCTGATAGCTGAACCTTGAGCGATTTCATTGGATAGGCCCTTTCTGCTCACGTGCCTGATCACTGCCATTCCTGCCTGTTGTCTTGGTCATTGGGTGGACAGACCTTTGGGAGGTGTGGATGCTTGATCTGCAGTTTATGGCCTTGTCAGATTCCTGTAATGGCTACAATGAACAGCGCCACACTGCCTTTTCCTCGCTTAATCCCGCAGCTTCCTGCCCTTCATCCCGCCTACCAAAGGTGCCGATGTGCTTGAGTCTTGTGCATACGAACCAGAATGTGGGGACAAGAGATTGTGACGCCCCCCCCCCCACCCCGTGCCCTGGAGATCCACTATAAAACGGCAGTAAACAGTAATTTCCCAGAGGGCTTGCAGATGCTGAGGAGAGATTTTGCTGCCAGAGCTGATCTGACAACAGACTTCCCCAGTTCTCTGTTTCACTATGAAGAACCCGATTTAAGTTTGAGATTCTGGCATTTCTGGGGATGGTGGTAGTGGTGGTCATAGCAGGAGTCATGGTGGTAATGGAAGTAGTAATGATAATTACTGTCATTTTGCAGCATTTCCCAAGTGCAGCCACGTAGGCAGTAAGCCTTTTACTTCATTTTCATGCCAGCCCTAAGAGATCGATTGTCTTTATCATCTCCATTTTACAGTTGAGGAAATTCTCCCAGAAAGGTTAAATAATTCATCCCAAGCCATAGCAATAAGTGGCAGTAATAGTATTGTTCCTCATAGGAGTGCTGTGGTGGGGGAAAAAACTGATAAGAGAACTTGATGCTCTTAGACAATATAAGCCAATATTTATTATTAATGAGAAGCAGCCATGTAAATACTGACATCTGTGCTGCTTTTCATCCTCAAAGATGTTTCTGTTAACCCCCGTCAGCCCGTGAGGCAGGTGGGTCCTTAGTGTTGTTTTTATGCTTGCATGGGGGTGAGCTTCTGCTGCTTTCCCACCTGCTCTGCGGGTGACCAATGGCAGACCAAAGGTGACCAGCCCGTGAGCAGAGTAAACCCGTAACATCGAACACTGTCTTCTTCAAAGGCAGTCTTGGGACTTTTTTTTTTTTTTTTTAAAGATTTTATTTATTTATTCATTTATCCCCCCTTGCTGCTTGTGCTCGCTGGGTCAACTAACCACGCCATACGGGCGGGCTTGCCTTCACCAGGAGGCCCCGGGAACCGAACCTGGGGCCTCCCATATGGTAAACGGGAGCCCTACTGATTGAGCCACAGCCGCTTCCCAATCTTGGGACTTTTAAGACTAAGGCTGACATCATAAAACATAATGGAACTACTAAGGCTAGGAACTTGAAGTTTCTGGTTGTTTAGTTTTAGTTTGACCTGTGCGAGTATCCTCTTCCTTCCTGCCATTATGATTTCCTAGTTATTTTGTCAGGCCTGAAGGCTTTCTGAGGCTTAGTGGAAAGCCAAGAATATGAGATGCATATTTTCTTTAAAAAAATAATTGCATACTTGAAAAATGCTTGGCAAATAACTTATACTAGATTTGGGAAAACTTAAATATGTGACAAATGAACTTGGAACATTTCACAATACCTCAAGTATTCCAGATAAATTAAGGAGCTAATTTAAAAAAAAACAAAAAAAGGAAAGGAAAGAAAAGAAATCAAACAATAACATTGTTGATCTTTGGATGGGAGAAGCAATTTCTCTTCCTCAAACCAATAGAGGAAATCACAAAAGAAAAAGGTCAATAGGTTTGAATTTTCCATGTAGGAGTGAAAAAGCTTTAAGTACAAAGACATTAACAGAAGCATTATTTATAATCACAAATAGTTGGAAATAATCAAAACATAGAGCAATAGAAGCAAATGGTATAATGGACCATTATGCAGCCATTAAAATATTTTTTACGGAAAATGGTAATAATAGGAAATGGTGATGATAGATCTTTAAGTTAAGAAGCTGTTTACATGAACATACTTGTCCATGTTTCAAGTATACCTATCTATGTATATCTATGTATATTCTGTGCCTAGGGAGACAGCAGAAAGGATGGCACTTTTAAGTTAGTAGGGGTTATTTTGATGATGGTATTTCTGGTTTATATTTTCTTCTTTATATATTTTTTGCCTATAAGTGATTTTAAACATGATTACTTTATATTTAGAAAAAAAAAGGAATAAAAAACTTCATGGAGGAATTAAAGGAGAATAAAATATACCAAAATTTAATAGTAGGTTGACACCACCCATAATCTATTTTAGTGGCTGGTTCTAAGAATGATTTTAATTTCTTCTATTTTTGGGGGGTAAATTTAAGGCTTCCTCTAATAATTATTTATTATGGTCATAATAAAAATTAAAATAGATTAGGAGTGATGGGTTAGAGTTGAGGCAAATTCAATTTTTATAAAACCCAGGATGAATTTACTTTGGAGAACAATTATTTTGCTGAGTATAAACATTCTAGGCAATGGTTGCCTTTTGGCTTTCATGCATCAGGTTTAAAATTTTAATCAGGGGGCATGGGGAGTGGGTGTGAGTGCCCACTTCCCATGTACAAGGTTCGGGGTTCAATCCCTAGTGCCTCCTAAAAAAAAGAAGAATTTAGTCAGACCTTATAGTTAATCAAATTATAATGTACATAGCTTATTTTATAAAAAATGTGAAAGAAGGCCCACTTAAATATCTGAAACATCAGTCCAGGAAAGATACTTTCATAGATTTTTCAATGTGTGCAGATGTCTTAGAAGAGATGAAGAGAGAAGAAAACTTTAGGGTCATTGATTTCATTCTTCCCCTTCATTTTACAAATGAAACACTGAAACCCAGAAGGATTGAGTCCCTCAAGGCCACAAGGTTCTAGTGTGTTCTATAGGAGCCCCTAACAGGTCTTCTGGGGTCTTTTGACTCCCCTGGTGTTCCTCTTTCTACTATTCCATTATAGCCTTTTAAAAACATGTATTGATGATTATGAATGAAATTTCCATTTATCCTGGGTCGGTAAAAATCAAAATTTAATACTATTCAGCAGTTACCTAATAACATTTGAGGAAGAGGCTGAAGGCTGATTACTGCTTCCAAGGAAAACCTAACAACTTCACAGGCATTATTCTCACCATTGATGTTTGAACATTTTGTTCTCAGATATGTACAGGCTTATTTATTAACAAGCATCTGGTCTCCATGCTTGTTCTGGAAGTCAGCAGCCATATGGAGTGACTAGAGATCATCTGATACTGAACCCGGGACATTTTTTTTTTAACTTTTTATATAGGATAAAGTTCATCTGTTTAAAGTATACAATTCAGTGGTTTTTAGTGTATTTACAGAGTTGTGAACCATCACCATAATTTACTTTTAGAACATTTTTATGACCCCCAAAAGAAATCTTATACCCACTCTCCTTTTCCTTCTGCCCACTCCTCCACAACCTTAGGCAACTACTAATCTGTTTTGTTTCTCTAGATTTGTCTATTCTGGACATTTCATATAAATGGAATCATACAATACATGAGAACTCTGGAAATTTTAATTTGATGCTCAAAGACCACTCAAACAAACGTGATACAGTTGCTGCATGGGTCCCTCCTTCTTAACAGTGTCCTGAAGTGGGAAATTAAGACCAAATGAACTCAGTCAGTGTTGTCACTATTTCATTAGATTAAGTGGCTTATTTTTATTTTCTGGAGCCACTAAGTCAATTTTCAGAGTTTTTTTTTTTTAATTGTAATTTTAATTTATTTGTATTAAATTTTTTATTAGAGAAGTTGTAGGAGGAACAATCATATCACACACAAATTATTCCAAGTTTAAAAATAAATAAATATGAAAGTGCATACTCATTAATGTGAGATTACTGTAGGCTCTGTTGCAGAATTGTTGGGTTGGGCCACTGATTATACATTGTGACCTTGAGAGACTTATTTGACTTCTCTAAGACTCAAGTTCCTTATCTATAAAATGGGGGTGATAATACTGGTATTCACCTTATAGAGTTCTTGTGGGAGTTAAATGAAATAATGTATATAAAATATTTACCACAATGCTTGGTACATCGTAAGTGTTAAATGCATGTTAGCTATTATTGTTATTAGTATCATTCATAATAAACTTTAGAATGTTATTGAATTCACTTTTTGAGTTCATTTCTGGCCAGCTAAGGATTTGAGTTGTGTACTATTTGTACACCATTAAACACACACATGCACAAAGGAATAAAACATTAAAACCAGGGAAGATAAAGTCAGTGGAAATGTAATAGCAGAGGAAAGAAAAATACCGATAGTAGTGATAGCTAACATTTATAGAGGGATTTTCAATGCACATTTCTTTTAGTGTCTTTTCTTGTGAGCTGAGGGAATGCCAAATTGGAAATGGGCAAAGGCAACCAAGTGAAAGCTCCAGGCTGGGAGGGACCTTTAATAGTCTCTAGTCCACCCTCAATCCCAATGCGTGAGATTTGATTACAGATTACAACATGGTGAGGTATTGGAACTCACAGCACGAAGGTGAGTTCACCATCTCATAGTACGTATAGCTACCATTTATTGAGCACTTACTATGAGCTAAGCTATATCATCTCCATTCATTTCACTGATGGGGAAGCTAAATTGTAGAGTTTAAGCAACTTGAGTAAGTGACAGAACCAGAATTAGTACCCAAACTGTATTATTATGGTGTAAAACTGCCTCATAGTTTTGTTAGAATGTTCCTATACTTATTATACTGAAATGTTCTCCCATTCCTTGATTCTCATTCAGCCTTCTATTTAGAGAATCAAAGGCCTAATTACACAGTCCCCCAGATATCTGAAAATAATTATCATGGCCCTCACCCTGCCTCATTCTCATGTTAAAGCATCCAGGATTTCTTTTATTCTTTAGATTATTGAGATCCCCCACTTCTTTTTCCTGGAATGTGCTTTCCTTTCAGGTATGCTTAGTGGACTCCTACCTGGTCTTTGAGATTCTTTTCCAATGTGCCTTTCCTGGGGAAACCTTCCCCAACCCCCAGATTGAATACTTCCTCTTCCACTGCACATCAATTTACACTCTGAGAATTAACAACTAACAGATTGCCTGCTTCCTCACCGCCCACCACCTGTTCTGCCAGCTCTGGACCGGAGCTCTGTTTACCTTTGTGCTCCCAAACCCCTTCCTGGCACCTGGCACATAGTAACTGCTCAATAAACAGTAAGCAAGAATTTTGATCTCCTTTCATATAGCTTATGGTTTCTCCAAGTCCAAAAGGAGCATCGTCTGGCAATAAGACTTCAAGATCTTTCAGTTGGTTACTGTGCATTTCATTTTTGCTTGGTAAAGGCATCCAATAATACCCTGATGTAAGCAGGGTGCTTGTTTGTTGGGCAAGGATGGTACCCACCACCTTAGCCCAGAGAAATTTAGATAAAAGGATTAAAACATTGACAATGTGGTTGGCTCATAAATTTCACAATAAGCTTAATATCAGTGTTCAAATAAATGCTGATAAGACACAGCCCAAAGTTATGCTTCTGTTTTAATTTGTGATCTTAGCAGTTTTTCATAGAGTGTGGATAGAGGCTTTTCATTAAAGCATGGATAGAGGTTTAATTGAAGAAAAAGCATGTGACTGGAGAAACCAAAAAAATGCTGGCCGTGTAATAGGAATGCCAGTTTCAGAAAAGCTAAAAATATGATTACCACCAAAAAGTATAAATTTTTTTTGGCTCTAGAAACATATTATTAAATTATTTTCTGAAGGTGGTGCATCCATTAACAGTGCTGAAAGTAATGCTGTTGGTTGAACACAACTGTTACTAGTTTTCAATACAATACATTACTGATCCTCCTTGGATTGGGAATTTGGACCTGCTGTGGTAAACTCATGAATTTGATTCTCTCCTGGAATTCCCCGGGCCTCGGGAAGCTCCCATTCTTGGCTGACTGAGGCCCATGGGGTTACTCAGTTAACCTTCTTTCAGTAGTTAGTGTCTCTGTGTTTCTGTGGACTCTGAACTCAGCTCTGAGTCAGAAGCCTTGGACCTGCACTGCCTTAAAATTTGCTCTGCTTCCTCCTTGCCCTCTGACTTTGAGCATGCTCACTTTCCTCCTTTTCCTTTATTGTATAACCTTGGGCTCTCTGAGACAGCTTATGAAAAATCTCTGACAGTAACAATGTAAGAGGGTTGAGAATTAAAAGCAGTTCTTTTTATAGATCCCTGGTGGTTGAAGGAGGAACATCTTGCTAACTATGTAAGAAATATCTGGATGATTAATTAGCAAGAAATCCATTGTAATTGTTCTAGTTCCAGTAGGTGAACACAGGGTTGAAGCAGAAAGTGTCAAGAATATATAATTTAAGGCTGTAAGGAAAAGAACCCACCTAATAGATTTCAAATGACAAAAAGGAGTACAGCTGAACTATAGAATTTCTACTTGTGTGCTTATGTCATTCTTTTTTTTTTTTTTTTAACTCCAGGAGGTATAGATTTTTAACTAGGAAATAAATGTAGTTTATATATTTTTTTAATGGTAATAAAGAAAAAATTCAAATATCTTCCTCCTCCTATTCATGACCCCTTTTATGTGCATGACTTTTACAGATGGAGTTATTAGGGTTTTATAATTCTTTTGAAACAGGTAAGAAATATTGAGTAAAAATTAACTCCATCACAGATGCTACTTTAGATTCTGACTCCAACATAATTCATCTCTCTTATGAAAGGCTGGCTACCATTCTGCACTTTTCAGCTAAAAAATGTAGGCTATTTTCTGTCTGGATAAGGTATACCACTTAAAAAGAAAACCATGAAGCATATTGAAATAACTCAAGTTTAATTCGAGTTTAAGTTTACCTTAGTATTGTGCTCAGAAAATGTGTTAATATTCAAAGGATAAATTTACCTTGCTAAGAAGTGACTCCTGGATTTTCAAGGAAGGTTGTAATATCATACAGTTCTTCAGTTTTACCAGTCCACAAGTCAGCTCTACTGTTTGGCTGATAAGTGATTTGGTATTTGCCGAAGACTTTATGTTTTGTTTTGTTTTGTTTGTACATGATGAATGCTTTTGAGAAGTCATTACTAAAGACAGATCTGGAAACTTTGGAAGGGACTGGAACTACAGATATACTATTGATTCAGTTATTGCCTCTATCATCAGTTCTCCGGGGTTTTTATAAGTCCCTTGTAAATATCCATCTGTCAATACCCAGGTGAATGAAGGTCCTTAGGCAGCTGGTTTTACTCTTATTCAGTCTAATGTTTGCCATCTTTTCCTTCTCAGACCTTTCCTCCTTTCATAAAGTAAGTGTATTACTTTGGGGCTAGTCTAAATCAGTGCCTTTCAAACTGAATCACCTGGGAACCTTGTTAAAATGCAGATGATGCTTCTGGGGTGTTGCCAGGATCCTCCATTTCCAACAGGCTGCTGAGCAGTGCCTGCGCTGCTGGTCCACAGAATACACTTAGAGTAGCAAGAATTGCAAGGTTTTTACTGTGAAAGCTTCCAGGGAAACTGACAGTTGGAAGAAGTGAGCGGTAAAAGAAACAGCAAATGGAGGAGTCGCATGTGTTCATTGATAACTGGGATTACTTTGGCTGGTGACCAGTTGAATTCAGAGAGACAGCAGGACACAGTGGTTAAGAGCGTGGAACCTGCAGCGTCACAACGGGCAGTGACTAATCTAAACCTCAGTTTTTGAATTTGTAACATGCAGATAATATGAGAACCTACTTTATAGGCTTATTGTGATGATTAAATGATACATGCCTCCTAAATGTTAACTATTAATAATAATTCAATGCAAATATTCTCGCTGTCCTGATTTTGTGATAATCAGGGTAAGCTAAACATTCACTATATTAGAAACCAAGCGTGTGTCCCCAGACCTAGTTTTTCTCCCTAAGTCTGGTTTTTAGAATGCTGGTGATAAACTAAGCCTGATTTTTTATATGACCATCCTGTATGGGAAAAGACTGTAACTTTGGGTATCTTTGGTCAACCTTGAGAGCTATAGCAGGGGGACAGATGTGGCTCAGGTGGTTGGGCGTCCGTCTCCCATATGAAGAGACTCAGGTTTGATCCCTGAGACCTTCCGGTAAAAATTAAAAAAAAGAAAAATATAGAAGGTGCCCTGGCCACCAGTCCTCATGCGCGGGTGCGCCTCCTGGCCCCATGAGCCATGCAGCAAATGATGAGGTAACAAGAGTGACACAAGGGAGAGCCAAGACGAGATGCACCAAAAAACCAGGAGCTAAGGTGGCGCAGGGGGTAGGTTGCTTCTCTCCCACATTGGAGGTTCCGAGGATCAAATCCCAGTGAAGACGGGAGGAGAAGGATGAGAAGAGAGGACAGGAAATGGACAAGACAGTTGCCCAGCGAATGGACACAGAAACAGCAAAAATGGGGAGTGTGTGTGTGTGTGTGTAAAAATGGATAAAAGTAAGTAAATAAATAAATCCTTAAAAAAATGTATAGGGGAGGAAGATATGGACTATAGTTAGTAGTAATACTTTGACGATGCTCTTTCATGATTTGTTAAAAAATGTTTCACAACAATGCAGGGTGTTTGTCAGGGGGTGATGTGTGGGAGCCCTGTATGGTGTTATGCATGCTTGTTTTGTAAGTTCACGGTGTTTACTGAACACTTATAGTTTATGTATGTTCATGTATGAATGATATACTTCAATAAATTGTTTAAAGAAATTGAGAAAGCATTTATTGAATGCCGACTGCATGTTTGGCATGTTAAAGTAGATATGTTAAAATTAAAAGCCAACGCCTTGATTTCAGCTGGGATTGAATCAGTTAATATGGGAGTCTCCAGAGTTGAGATTAGAATCTAAAACTTTTGTCTCCAAGGCCAGTGCCCTTTCTGCCTGATTCTGTGTAAGTGCCCATCAAAGCCAGTTTCAGACAGCCTTAACCTATATGCTGAGTCCAGCAGATTCAACATGTTCTAACTTTTAAAACCAAAAGCCAGCTAGTGTTTCGTTCCTGAGGGTTTGAGTGAGTTCTATCTGAGGATAGAAGTTAAAGGACAGGTTTTTGTTTCTTTTGTAGCTGGACTATTTTGTTTGATCAGCTGGAACTGACTAATATAAAAAATATAACATGATCACTTTCTATTCTGATGCATCAAATTCTGAGCAAACTCCTGCCTTCCAATTTTGGCATCTACCTACTAAAGTGATTTAAAAAGAACTCTCTTTGTGCATGACCTTACTTGTTTTTCTAGTAGGGACTAATGAATTTGTATTCTGATTCTTTTCTAGCCAATACCCAGCACAAACACTTACACATGTCTATGATTCCTGCTTTTATCCATCTTTTGCCCATTTCTTTGGAACTCTGTCTTAAAAAGGAAATGACTCACTGACCCAGAATTTATATTTTCTTTATATAATTGTTTTCTCTAGTCATTGAGACTTGCAAGCTTTTTCGGAGCTTACAATACTTCCTTTGTGATATACTTTTGTAATTTTTTTAAAAAGCTAATAGCTCGGGGATAACTCTCCAGTGTGACTTTCGTGCTTCTGAAAATATAATTTTCTCAATGAGCAAAGATTTCAGATAATTAAAACAGTTGAATTAAAGCAATATTCATTGTAGGCATTGACAGGTTGTTTTCTTTGTTTTGACAATGTCTTTTCCCTTGTCTTTTTGGTTACCAATTTGTCTATTTTGGTTACAAGAAATGTAAAAATGATTTTTGCCACTGGTTATTCATCTATAGGATCAAGAAAAAATATTTGCTCTTCTCTTGGGTATTAATACATGTTGATTGATTTTTACAACTCTGCTTATTATTCCTATGTCTTTGAAGTAAAAAAAAAATCTTACTTGGTTATAATTCATATACTATAAAATTCATCTATTTAAAGTTCACAATTCAGTGGTTTTTCAGTATATTCACAAAGTTGTCTTTGCAGATATTTTGCCAGGGAATTTTTCCCTTTTCTTTCTACTGTATATGCCCAAGCCCCTCCTTATTACCCTTCATTTAATGACTATTGTGATTACCTATAGTTTTGGGCAAATATAGTATCATAACAATTAATGTTTAGAAACTACTAGCTTGAGGCACTTCTTGATTAAATTTAAATCATGATTTTTAAATTAACTTTATATCCTTGCTGTTTTAATGAAGAATCAATAGTCTGCCATCTATGCCATGTGTTATTAAGCCTGGCATGTTCCTCATCAATCTTCTATCCTCTCTTTTCCTTAAACCTCACCTTTCACACACATCCATTTTAGCTTGTTTACCTTAAATATTGCATTGTTTCTCAAGCACTGAACTCTGATGGTTCCAGTGAGGTATTACTTTTTACAGCTGAAACCCGTCTGGAAATCATTGTTCACTGTAGTAACTTTATAAGAAGAGAATAACTGGTTTTCTATTTAGCAGGGTAATCTTTTATATTTGTGAAAAAACACACAAACTATGTCAAGTTAGTCAATAAAAAATGACCAAATGAAAGTGATGTCATTTATCCTACAAAATCCCATTTTGGGCAGCTCATACTTATTTTTATTGAATGCTTTTTAGCTCCAGGCCCTCAGCATCAAGATCACTCTGGAGGTGTGTGTGTGTGGGAGGGGTGGGGGTGGAGGGGGTGGGGGGGATGGGAGGGTCCCAACACTTTAGCATTACCTGCAAACCATTCTTGGCCTGCCTCTTCAGCTCATCTCTCGCCTGCCCTCTACCCTATGTCCCACAACACTGCACTTTTTTCATGTCCTTAAGCGTGCCATGGTTATGGGAAGAAAGTATAGTCAGATTGAAGAGAAATTTCGAATTTGACAGGACAGCCCCTCTTCAGGAGCTCGTAGGAGGAGATAGAGGCTGAGTGGAAAGGAATGGAACCAGTGATATCACTTTGATGCTGTTGAAGCACTGAGCGAAGGCATCCAAATCAGCCTAGCAGGTCAGCGGAGGCTTCCTGGAGGAGGTGGCACCCGAGATGAGTCCTAACAGACAGATAATAGTCAATAAGGCAGAAAGGGGGCTGGGGTGGGGCAGAGCTGCAGAGGGAGCGGCGTGTTGAATGGCTGAGAGGTAGGAGAGCACAGGGCATATTTGGTTCCGTTCAGCTAAGCAGAGAAACAATACTTTCAAAAGCTTGGCTATGAAGACACAGGAAAAGAGAAGTGAAAGGTAAAGAAAACATCTCTTTATATTTTGAAATGCTTGAGGATGTTTTAAGTGGTAACAGGAAAAAGCCATGAGAGTGGGAGAGGTTGAGTAGGAAGTTGGTTAATGGAGAGGCAAGAGGAAGGTTGGAGACAAGCACAGGTGGAAAATAGGAGAGGAGAGAGGAGGGGCCCTTTCCCAAGGTTCAGTGGGGAAAGAGGCAAATACAGGGGAAAGGTGAGGGGTTTTGAGAGAGTTCCTTCCTTAAAGCCCACTTTTCACAGTGGAGTAAAATGTGTGGAGTCATTTTATATTCCCAGTGCCTAGCATGATGCTCAGCATACATAATATTTATTATTATCTGTAGTTGTGTATTTTTGAGGAATTTGTGAAGTGAGCTTCGTTATAGTTGAAACATTAGACTCAACTATAAATACCTGCTGAATGAATTACCGCTATCCTGAGAGGCCGCCCAGATGCCCTGCAAGGTGGCACTGCCTGGAAAATCAGCTGGCTTGCCAGTCTGGCTGGCACGCACTGCCTCTCTCCAGTTCATTGAAATCTGGCAGCCTGTCTTTCAATCTGCCTTTTCTTGTTAGCATTGATGCAGCCCATGTGCCTGACCCTCAGGGCTGCCTCCATTCTTTAGCAACAGGCATGGGAGCAGCCATTTCTTTACCAATGAGTACTTTACCAGTGAGGCTGGCATCCTGTCCACACCCACTGAGCAGAGTCTGGCTGAAGCTCAGAAAAAAGCGGTTTTTCCCGCCTGTCTGGTTGTCCTTCTGACACATTATGGATGTGATTCAAAGCTGCATTTTATAAAAAGAATCTGAGCCTGAAGCAGACTCAAGTGGGCACGCAGGGTAGGAAAGAGACCTGAGCTCTATTCTCATCTCTGCCTTTCTCTGCCTGACTCTGGGCCTCTGTCTTCCGAATGTATTGATGGGGGTTGGACCAAATGAATGACCAGATCGTCATGTGTTATCAGGTGTTACTGATTGGGTCCTAAGTCCTACCTAGTGTATGCCAGCAAATACATGTGCCATACAGGTTTACTGAATTGCATTAACCTCTATTCCTTCTCAAAAATAAACAAATATAATGTATGCAAATATAAATGTATGTGTGTAAAATGACATAGTGCCCACTGAGAGATATTCTAATTTATTTTCCTTGTATCAGTCATTTCTTCTCAACAAATACTATGAGATAGAGATGGCAGGTAGCTTTTATACCCCTGAAGTGCAGGGCTGAATGTTATGAGGCTGTGATCACAGAGTGATACCATGGGGATGGCACTGGGGAGTCTGGACACAAAGTTCAATATATTTTCATTAGGCACCCCAAGGAGCTCACAGCTCAAAGGGAGAATGAGATACAAAGAGTTAACTCCAGTTTAGCCAAAAATGTTGGGCTTGTGTGATGGACATGGACAGAATGACAAATGCACTCGCTATTCTACTTTCCACAGCTTGTTTGGCATTAAGTAAACAGGTTTTATTTGCTTCACTTGGCTGGACTATCAGTGCTTGATAAATAGCATATCTTTCCTATTAATGATTCTAAAAGTATCAGCAATACTAATAATATTGACTATATAGTGAGTTCTTACTTTGTGTCCGGTACTGGGCTAAGTACTTTATATGCAGTATTCTACCACCCTCTAAAGTAGGATTATCCTCATTTTGCAAATGGGAAAACAGGCTCAGAGAGGTTAAGTAATATAACTAAAATAAAAGTTACTAGTTACAATACTAATAAGTGGCAGATCCAGGATTAAGAGCTTGTGCTCTTAACCTGTGTGCTTAATCAGAGTCTGTATATGGACTGCAGATAAGCAAGTGGAGTGCATATGATGAATTGGCAGCTACGGAAAGGGATCTTGAGGATGGGGTAAACCCAGTGGATTAAAAGTTCTCACATAATTTTAAATTGACTAGTATTTTTTCTTATTCTATGAAGAGTTTTGAGTGCCTGCTATGTAAACCTGTGGGCATGACCCAGTTCCAGTCTCTAAGAGTTGACAATATCACAGAGTAGGCAAAGCATGCCCCCAAACCCCTTAGATATAAGTGTCACCAAAGACTTATAAACCAAGTGCTGGGAAGCTTAGTCAAGAGAGATGCTATTTGGGAAGCAGGTGGGGGAGAACCAGGAAAGATTTAGTAAGAGAAAGCTCTGAAGGTGTCAGTCAGAAGTAGAGGAGGGAGTAAAGTAACAGAAGATGATTCATGGGTGGAGGAAAGAACAGGGACCAGTAAAGTTCAATGAATAATGATAAATCAAACACCAGTGATCCACTACTAAGGTCAAGATATATAAACTGTGCTAGCCATTGTAGAAGCTCATCTCCTGTGCCCCGTCTCAGCTCCCTCCCTCCCTTACACCTTGTGTTTCTTAACAGTTTTATCACCTGTGTACATTCCTAGATACTACAGTTGAGTCCTGTTGTTTAATTATATTTTGATATGTACTTTGAATCACTTTTATCCTCATGTATCCCTTTCTTTTCCTTATAATTTTTCTGTGAAAGAACCCAGCCATTTGATCTGTAGAAGTTGTCCATTGTATGGGCAATGTGTCCATATGTCCTCGGTGTTTCCTTCCAATTGGCAGCTGGATCCAGAGGCCTGATCAGACTCAGGTTTGATCCCCAGAACCCATTTGATCAGAGAGTAGAGAATGAGTAGAGCTCAAATAGAAGGTTGGGCTCTAAAGGCATTTGGGCCAGATTGTAAAGTGCCTGGAGTCCTATCATAATGCGCTTGTACTATGGTCCAGCCGTGTGTGCGTGTGCGTGTGGATTGGAGAGGTTAAGGGGGCCAATTTTGTAGATTTTGAGCCAAGGAACAGGTATGCTTTCCAACCATGTATATATATGTAAGAGTGGCTCTATTTGTCATCATGTTACTTAATTGATACAGATGGTTGGTTGTCTTTTTCTATAGTGTTATGATATATATTGTGGTTGCTAAGAATTTCCTGTAAGAGATTTTTAAGTGAAACTACGTAATAGGGAATGGTAGGTTCATAGTATAAATACTTTTGTAAGTCGTATTATATATTTTATAAGACTAAATCTAGGGAGAAACATAAAAGTGTTAAATCAAGATGTGACCTGTTAAAAGAACTATTTTAAGAAGGTTGTTTGCTTAAAGAGAGGGGGATTTGCACTTAGTTTGCTTAAGGAAATCCGAAAATGCTCACTGTTTTTCTAAAAGCTTTATTGAAAACTGCAACCACTGGTAAAATTTAGATAGGGATTATTATTTCTTAGATTCTTGAGGAACTTCTTGGTATCATTAATCACCATGATGTTTTGTTTTTAAAAATTGAGAAGGGCAGTTCACAGTAACAGTAACTGACACACAACACTTATGGGCCAGGCATTATTTTTTATCACTTTATGTAGGTTAATTAATTTAACCTTCACAGAAACCCAATAATGGAGGTGTTATTACTCTCCTCATCTTCTAGATTTGGGAACTGAGGCACACAGAGGATAAGTTTCTTGTCCAAATTTCCTAGCTCGTTTGCAGTGAAATGGAAATTCAAACCCAGGTTGTGGAGCAAGTTGCTGCACAGTGCGTCCTGGGAACACAGGCTCAGGCACAACAGAAACTTTCAGCAAATGACTGCTTTATTCTTTACACAGCAGAAAGGGTCCAAAAGAGCAGGGGAAGAGATCCTACCATGGCCGGTCTCCCGGGGAGGCCAGCTGCTCCAGTCAGGATTGGTGGATGGTAGCTCCATTTCACGTTGGAGAGGAGAGACCCTGTGCTGTTTGAGTGTTGAGTATTATACCTTCCAGAGGGAGGGGCCCTGCCACTGAGAGTTCCTATCCCGGTAAGCATCTAGGGCTGTTGGTCCTGGTTTCTGGGTTTAACGTATGGTCAGGCCTTTACATTAGGCCTAACATCTCCCCTGGTCTGCAGAACGGAAACAGATTGAAAGAAGGTAGAGGTGAGGGGTAGGCGAGGGCTGGTAGATGGCTGTTGAGCACTTGTCTGCTTTCCTCAGCACAGGTAGCCATGCTGCTTCACTACATTGTCCCTCAACTAGAACCCAGGTGGTGGCTGTGGCCAGTGGCTTAGGTGTCTCCCTAACAGGGAGGTTAAATATACCTGTGTTCAGTCAGAAATGCCTGCTTTCCTTAATTTCAGTAGGACTCCTGTTTGAGCCTGGCCCTACTGCACACTAGAGCCAAATAACCAGGCACAGGCCCCTCTCCTCTTTGAGCCCCAATTTACTCACCTCTTCTATGGGCATAACAATAATATATGTTTCATAGGGTGTTGTGAAGAGCACATGAAATCAAGGCTATAAGAAGTGAAATAGTATGTATTGGTTATAATCTTAATAATTATTATTATCTGTAGTTGTATATTTTTTAGGAATTTGTGACATGGGCTTCATTATATTTGAAACATTAGACTCTTAGACTAAAGAGAGAGGCTTTCTAATTTGAACAGTTAGGTTGCTTACTGCTAAGGAATGTACCTCTAAAGTTCAGATTTATCATTTAGACATGTCCAGATTCTTAAAATATGAATGAAAGAAAATGTTACTGATAGATTTGAAGTCCTGTTTATGCCCCATCCTAATTGCATTCTTTTCCCATCCTCCCTCCCAAGAGATAACCACTCTTCTGAAGTTATTGTATGTCATTTCCCCAATTGTTTTTTATGTCGTACTTCTACATATGTTTATGTTCATAGACAATATACAATATTTCTCTTTGTTTTTAAAATCCTAATTAAAAACTGTAAGCTTTTTTCCACTAAGCATTGCATTGAGATTTATTCATGTTGATACATGTAATACTGATCCACTTTATTTTCTCTGCTCTGAAATGACTCAGGAAAATATATATTATAATTTATTTATCCATTCTCTGATAGACAGTTGAGTTGTCCAGTTTCTTTTATTACAAACAGTGCTTCACGGCTCATTCATATATGTTTTCTTGTACCCTCATGAGGCTATTTCTTTGTGAATATTCTTAGAGGAAGAATTGCTCTGTGGTAGGTTATATCATCTTCAAGTTTACTAGATGTCACCAAATTGCTTTCCAACGGCTTACAGTATTCCAATTTATCCTCCTACTAGCAGTGCATGAGAGTTCTTTTACTTCACCGATACACTGTATTTTGAGACTTGCAATTGCACATTACCCTTACATGTTGCACATACTGAATGTGAAATTGTATCTCATTGTTGTTTTAATATGACTTCCTTGATCACTGGAAAAGTTTAGCATGTTTAAAGATTTATTGGCCATTCAGAACTAATCTTTAGTGAATTGCCTATATATGTCCTTGGCCTGTTTTCTAAAGTGTTTTGGGTCTTTTTCTTACATATTTATATGAGTTCTTTATACATTTTACATGTCTTTTCCCAATCTGGGCTTCTCTTTTTAACTTTGCTGCCATTTGTCTAACAGAAGTTTTACATTTAATGTATTTGGATTTATTGGCTTTTCCTTTATGGTTTGTGCTTTTTATTTTTTTATGTCTTGTTAAGATTCCTTCTTGACCTTGAGACGTAAAGACCTTATTCTAAAGGTTTTACATTTTGTTGTTCATATTTAGACTTTAATCCATATGGAAATTATTCTTATGGGAACTGTGAGGTGGTAGGGGACTAATTTTATTTTATATATCTTTATAGATTTCCAGTAGTTCCATCATCATTTATTGAACAGTTCATTCTTTCACCACTAACTTTTTTATACCACTCTGTCATATACCAAAAACTCATATATGCATAGGTTTCTTTCTGGGTTCTCTTTTCAGTACTATTTGCCTGTCTATTTCTGTGCCAAAACTATACTGTTTTAATTTCTCCAGTTTTATAATAATTCTTGATATCTGGTAGGGCAAGTGTTATCTGCTATTCTCTTATGAATTTAGGGTCATATTGTCACGTTCTAAGAATAGTTCTGTTGCAATTTGATTTAATAGATTAGTTTGGGAAAAGGAACATTTATTCATGCATTCAATTCCACATTTATTGAGTTTCAGGATGTTGTTTCACTGTTTTCTGGCATCCCATTTGTTTTTGAGGAGAATTTAGTGGTCATTAATATGGTACTTCTGAATGAAATAAGTCATTTTTCTCTGGCTTCTTTCAAGATTTTGTCTTTCTCTTTATTTTTCAGTCACTTGACTTTGATATGTCTACATGTGATTTTGTTTGTATATATTCCTGCTTGGGGTGCACCCAACTTCCCCAATCTGTAAATTGATTTTTTTAACCAAATTTTGGGGCCAAATTGTGTGTATAGTAGATTTTTGGTATTATCTCATAGGGCGCTGAATCTCTGTTAATTTTTTTCCCTCTGTTTTTTTTTTTTTTTTTTTTTTTTTGGATAATTTCTATTGATCTACCTTTGAATTCACTGAATCTTTCTTCTGTCATGGCCATTCTGCTGTTAATCCCATCCAGTGATATTTTTCATTTCAAATAGTGTGTTTCTCAGATCTAGAATTTCCATTTGGCTTTTTTTCATTTCCATTTGGCTCTTTTTTATACTTACTTTTTTCGCTGAGCTTTCCTATTTTTTCATTCATTACAAGCATATTTTCCTTGACATTCTTGAGCATTGTGTTCATAGTTACTTTAAAATCCCAGTGATGTATTTCAACATCTAATTGATAGCCTTTTCTCTTCAGAATGGATCACATTTTCCTATTTCTTCTACGTCTAATAATTTAAGGTTGTATCTTAGATATTGTGAATTGTATAGTGTAGAGACTTTGGATTCAATTATGTTCCTCTCATAATTGAAAACTCTCAAGAGTTTTTTTTTTTTTTAATAAAATTTTATTAAAATATTCATACATGAACATACATAAACAATAAGTGTATAGTAAAAGTTGTGAACTTACAAAACAAACATGCAAGTCCTCATACAGGGCTCCCATACATCATCCCACTACCAACAGCTTGTACTATTGTGAAACATTTGTTACAAACTATGAAAGAGCAAGGTCAAGATATTTCTACTAACTATAGCCCATAGCTTACATTTAGTGTATTTTTCCCCAAACCTATCTGATTATCAGTACCATTTATTAGTATTAAACATTTGTTATAGTTCATGAGACAACGTTCTCATATTTGTCTTGTTAACCACAGTCCATCTTCCTCCACTGGATTCCCTGTGTTCTACAACCCTGGGTTTTGTGCAGTCCATTCAAAGTGTACACTCAGTGGCTCTCATTTTCTTCACAGAGTTGTGCTGTCATCACCTCAGTCAATTTTAGAACAAATCCTATACCTCCTTATACACCCCTATAGTTGTCCCATAGAATTGATATATCTTCTTTGCCATTGCTGCAAAATATTACAATATTACTGTTAACCATCATCCATAAGTTACATTTGTTGTAACTATCACCATATTCTTAACACTTTGTAAAAAAACATTCTTATATTTATACTATTATCCTCAATCTTTATCCACCATTGAAATCACTGTTTTACATTCCCTAGATTATTCTCTAGTTTCGTTTCAATTGACATTTATGTCTACAAACTATTCCTTTCAGGCACAATCTCATTTATAAATCTGCAGTGTTATACTCACTATAATGTGTTACCAACTCTATTCATTTCCACATTTTTACTATAAACCTTATTAAAAATTCTGTATACATTGAATATTTACATTCTCCCATTCCCAACCCAAATTCTATTTCCTAGTAACCTATATTCTTGAGTTTACCTCTGTGAGTTTACTTATGTACTTAGTTCATATTAGTGAGACCATACAATATTTGTCCTTTTGTGTCTGGCTTATTTCACTCAATATAATGTCCTTAAGGTTCATCCATGTTGTCGTATGCATCCCAATTTCATTTCTTCTTATTGAATAGTATTCCGTCATGTGTATATACCACGTTTTGTTAATCCATTCATCAGTTGATGGACACTTGGGCTGGTTACATATTTTAGCATGTGTGAATAATTCTGCTATAAACATTGATGTGCAAATGTCAGTTCTTCTGAATATATTCCTAGTAATGGGATTGCTGGCTCATACAGCAGTTCTATATTCAGCTTCTTGAGATAGTGCCAAACTGATTTCCACAGAGACTGCACCATTCTACATTATCAGCAACAGTGAAGGAGTGTTCCTATTTCTCCACATGCGCTCTAGCACTTGTAGTTTTTTTGTTTGTTTGTTTGTTTGTTTGTTTTGATGATGGCCGTTCTATAAGGTATGAAATGTCTCATTGTAGTTTTGATCTGAAGTTCCCAAATAGCTAGTGATGTTGAACATTTTTTCATGTGCCTTTTGGCCATTTGTATTTCCTCTTTGGAGAAATGTCTATTCCAGTCTTTTGTCCATTTTTTAATTGGTTGCTTGGCTTTTATTCTTGAGTTGTATGATCTCTTTATATAATATGCTATCAAACATTTCTTAGATATGCGGTTTCCAAATATTTTCTCCTATAGAGAAGGTGCCTTTTTATATTCTCTACAAAGTCCTTTGAAGAACAGAAATATTTAATTTTGAGGAGGTCCCATTTATCTAATTTTTCTTTCATTGCTCCTGTTTTGGGTGTAAGGTTTAAGGAACTACCACCTGCCACAAGATCTTGAGGGTGTTTCTCTATATTTTCTTCTAGAAGTTTTATGGTTGTTGGCTTTATATTTAAGTCCTTGATCCATTTTGGGTTAATTTTTGTTTAACGTGTGAGATAGAGGTATTTTTTCTTTCTTTTGGATATGGATATCCAGTTCTCCCAGCACCATTTATTGAAAAAACTGTTCTGGCCCAGCTGGGTAGGCTTGACTGCCTTGCCAAAAATCACTTGACTGTAGATGGTAGTGTCTATTTCTGAATTCTGTATTTGTTTCCATTGGTCAATATATCTATCATTATTCCAATACTATTCTGTTTTTACCACTGTAGCAAAGTAATATGCTTTAAAGTCAGGAAGTAAGAGTCCTCCAATTTTGTTCTTTTTTTAAAAAACATTTTTGGCTATCTGAGGCCTCTTATCCTTCCAAATAAATTTGATAATTGGCTTTTCCATTTCTTTTTTAAAAAAGGCCTGCATTGAATCTGTAAGTAAGTTTGGGTAGAATTGACATCTTAACGATATTTAGTCTTCTAATCCATGAATACAAAATGTCCTTCTATTTATTTAGGTCTTTGGTTTCTTTTGGCCATGATTTGTAGTATTCTGAATATAGGTCCTTTATGTCCTCAGTTAACTTTATTCCTATATATTTGATTCTTTTAGTCACTATTATAAATAGAATATTTTTTCTGACTTCCTCCCCAGATTGCTCACCAGTAGTGTATAGAAATGCAACTGATTTTATTTAAACAAATCAATTTTATTGGTACATATTAATAAAGCATACAATTCATCCAAAGTGTACAATCAATGGTATTTGATATAATAGTCGTGTGAAATGCTACTGGTTTTTGCATTTTAATCTTGTATACTGCTACTTTGCTGAATTTGTCTATTAGTTCTAGTAGCTATGTTATGGATTTTTTGGGATTTTTCTAGATATAGGATTATATCACCAGCAAATAGTAATAGTTTTACTCCTTCCTTTCCTATTTGGGTGCCTTTTATTTATTTATTTTTTTTCCTTGCCTAATTGCTCTAGCTAGAACTTCTAGCACAATATTGAATAACAGTGGTGACAATGGGCATCCTTGTCTTGTTCCTGATCTCAGCAGGAAAGCTTTCAGTCTTTCACCATTGAGTACAAAGCTGTGGGTTTTTCATATATGCACTTTATCATTTTTAGAAATCATCCTATTTTCCTATCTTCTGGAGTGTTTTTAACAAGAAAGGATGCTGTATTTGTAAAATGGCTTTTCTGTGTCAGTTGAGATGATTGTATGATTTTTCTTCTTCGATCTAGTAATGTGGTTTATTACCTAATTGATTTTCTTCTGTTGAGTAACCCTTGCATACCTGGGATAAAACCCACTTGATAGTGGTATGTAACTCTTTTAATGTGCTTTTGGATTCAGTTTGCAAGTATTTTGTTGAGGATTTTTGCATCTATATTGACTAGAGAAACTGGTCTGTAATTTCCTTTTCTTAGTATCTTTATCTGGTTTTGGTATTAGGGTGATGTTGGTTTCATAGAATGAGTTTGGTAGTGTTCCACCCTGATCAGTTTTTTGGAAGAGCTTGGGCAAGACTGGTATTAGATCATCTTTAGTTTTTTGGAAGAGCTTGGGCAAGACTGGTATTAGATCATCTTTGAATGATTGGTAGAATTCATCTGGTCCTGGGCTTTTTATTTTGGGAGGTTTGTGATGACTGTTTTAATCTCTTCACTCATGATTGGTTTGCAGGCCAATCTGGGTGAAAGAAACCAGTGTCTTCTGTCACTGTGATTTTCAGTCAGGCCGGCTTCCCCTCATGCTGAGGGTGGAGTCAAAATGGAGGCTACCAGCCTCTTTCTGATGTGGACATGCTCAAACTTCAGCTGTTCTTAGGGTTATACTTTAGCCAGCCAAATTTACTAATCATTAGCTGAAATCAGTGGCCAACCGCCTCTTCCTCCGCTGTTTTTGGGAAATGGAGCTTCCAATTCCTGCCACAGAATAGCTCCTGGGGTGACTTGTGCCGCCAAAGTAAGATGATCATCGGCCTCCGCGGCATGGCCTATAATTTCCCGGAGAGGCTGGAGCAGCTCACCCCAGCTTCCTCCCTGTCCAAGGTGGGCCTGGGGCTTAGGCTAGAGCAGCAATCTGATCTAGATGGAAAAAAGCCAATCCCAACCAGCACTGTGATTTTCAGTCAGCCCTGCTTCCCCTCGTGTCAGGCACAGAGTCAAGATGGCGGCTACTGGCCTCTTTCTGACTTGGACAGGTTCACACTTCAGCTGTTCTTAGGATTATACTTTAGCCTGCCGAATTTACTAATCAGTAGGTGAAGTTGGTTCCCAACTGTCTCTTCCTCCCCCATTTTTGGGAAGTTGAGGTTCCAATTCCAGCCACGGAACAGCTCCTGAGGCGGCTTGTGCCTCCCATGGAGGATGGGCAACGGCCTCCGTGGTGTGTAGTGCTCTACTTATGAATCTTCTCTGCAGATGGGCAGTCTCCTCCTTCCATTCTTTCAAGGATGTTGCAGGATGCACTTCTGGCCTCCTGGAGCCCCCAAACAAGTGCCCTAGATAGCTCTGGGTGATCACCAACTGCCCCGTAGCAGAAGCTGATTCTAGGAGCTATTTACTTTGTCGCCATCTTGCTGGTTGTCCCAGTCTATGTCTTTTGATTTGGGAATTAAGGCCATTAACATTCAGTGTTACTACTGTAAAGTCATTAATTCCTTCCTTCATTTTATCTTTTGGCTTTCTATTGTCATATATTACTGTTGTCTGTCTTTTTATTTTTAAGCTACGTTTATTAATAATCGTCATTTCTACATTCCTCTCTAAGCCTCTCGTCCTTGTTTTGTCCCTTCAGGCTGTAGCATTCCCTTTAGTATCCCTTGTAAATATAGTCTTTTGGAAACATACTCTCTAAGATTTGTTTTTCTGTGAAGATTTTAAAACTCACCCTTATTTTTGAAGGACAGTTTTGTCTGATAAAGAATTCTTGCCTGGCAGTTTTTCTCTTCTCTTTCAGTACCTTAAATACATCATACCACTTTCTTCTTACTTCCATGATTTCTGATGAGAAATCGGCACTTATTCTGATTGACGTTCCCTTATATGTGATGCATTGCTTTTCTCTTGCTGCTTTCAGAATCCTCTCTTTATCTCTGGTATTTGTTATTCTAAATAGTAGGTGTCTCAGAGCAGGTCTATTTGGATTTATTCTGTTTGGGGGTGTGGAAATATGGACAATATAAAGGTGCAGGAGTTTTATAGCTCTTAGAGCAGCTGGGGCATAGCAACAACTAATGTTATTTCAGCATCTATTATATCCCAAGCTCTAAGTAACCTACTTTATATGATATAATCCTTAAAATCCTATTTGAACTCCTTATAATTCTATTTTTCATGTTAGGAAACTGAGGCTTACAGAGATGTAAATAACATGTTTTGACATAAGGTGAGTTGGATTTCAAGCTGTTTGACTCAAAATCATGTACCTTCCATGATTTTTATGATTATATAGATCGGTAAAAAATTGAGGCTTTGCTATGTTTATCAGCAGTTGTGACAAAATTTGAGGGCTCATTAGCCTTGGAGAATGTCTGGAGTTTACACAAGTGTGTTTGCTACCTTCATTCCTCTCATGAGTGACTTCATGGGACTGAAAACACTCTCTCTGCTGCCTAAACTCACACTAACAGAGGTTGCTTGCCCATTTATGAAAGGAAGTAAAATAAAGGAATCATGGAGTTTCAGACACCTGGAAAGAATCTTAATGAGTAAGAAAGACTATATGAAGAAACCAAGGTTCAGCCATAATAAGATACAAGACCAATTTTGAGATAAAGAAGCAGTGATAATGAGTAAATGATGAAATTAAATATCTTGTATTAATACCTGTATCTTCTTGTTCATCATGTGTTCTTGTCAACAAAATGATTTAATTTAATACTCTGAATGAGTGAAAGAAAAAAATTTTCAGTCATATTAATATAGAATAACCCTATTTTGAGACAAATATTTATTTTGCTCATATGCTACTCTCCCACTGAATCATAGGTTGTCCAAATCCACTTCAGTGAGATAAATGTTTATATCACTTTATTTAGCATAACTTGTCTGCCAAAATAAAGTTTATGGATATAAATTCACATGCAGTTATCTTCTCTTAGATACCCATAGCAATGCATGCATGTTTTATTCTTGGCCAAAAGAAAAAAAAAAGGATTATTCATTTAAAATGGAGGTTGTATTTTTTTATCTGACCACAATTTTTTTTTGTCTTTTTTTTTTTTTTTTTAGGAGGTAACCAGGGATTGAACCTGGGACCTTGTACATGAGAAGGAGGCACTCAACCACTGAGCTACACCCACTCTGCTAGAATAGATATTATTTTCCATTGTTAGATGAGGAAACTGAGCAGTAAAAAGTGTGCTCAGGTTAGTCAGACAAAAAAAAAAATTAAACAAAAAAATAAAAAAATAACATGTAGGGAGAAGAGCTGGCTCAAGCCATGGGACACCTCCCTCCCACATGGGAGGTCCCTGGTTCCATGCCCCATGCCCCGAAAAAAAAAGAAGACGAGCACACAACAAACCGACTCAGAGAGTAGACAGTGAGAGCAAAACAACGAGGGGGGAGGAAGAAATAAATGAATACAAAATAAAAATAAAAATTAAAAAAAATATGTAAACCAGGCAGTTGACTCCCATTAAGTGACTGTAACTATTTTTTTTTATATTCTAGACACTTTATTAGATATCTTATATATGCCCACTAATTTGTCTTTTTTTATATAATAATTTTTTTTTATTTTTTAAAGGATACCTTGATTACATAAATGTTACACAAAAAATATAGAGATTCCCATATACCCCACTCTCCACACCTCCCATACCCTCCCACATAAACATCTTTCATTAATGTGGCACATTCATTGCAATTGATAAACATATCCTGGGGCTTTGCCATTAAGCGTGGACCATAGTTCACATTGTAGACCACACTCTCTCCCACACAGTTCTGCATGTTATATGATGATATAAAATGGCCTATATCTGTCATTGCACTGTCACTCAGGATGATTCCCAAGTCCCGAAAAAACCCCCGTATTACAACTGCTTTTCCCTCTCCCTGCCCAAAGAGCCTCCAGTGGCCACTGACTCTACATCAGTGTTGTAATTTCTTCCTTGCTTGAATCACAATATGTCTATAGTAGAATACCAGTAAGTCCACTGTAGTCCATAGCTCTTCCCCCCATCCTGAGGAGTCTGGGATGGTGGTGTCCACTCCACCTTCAATTGAGAGGGGCTTATATCCCATGGGGAAGATGTATGGGATTATCCTGCCTGCAACTGCAGACTCTCTCCCTTCCCTGGGATGGCTGTTGTCCATCATCATCTCCCTGCCAGTTGTCCTGGGTGAGTCCAATGAGCTGTAGAGTAGGAGTTGGTGCTCTACCAAGATTCCAGGTCCAGCTGGCACATGGACAGCCCAGAGACTCAAGTCTCTGAATGTACACCTACAAACTCCAGCACCAGACTGTGTAACTTTGAGCAAGTCACTTAACCTGTCTGTACCTTCAATTTCCTTGTCTATATAAAAGGGGATAAGAACAGTATTCACTTCATAGGACTAAAGTGGGAACAGATTAAGTTAATACATGCAAAGCCCTGGGATCATTCCCTGGTGCACAGTTAGCACTATGTAAGTTTGCTTTTTATTATTATTGTTAACTTCTAAACAAAATGAATGTCTGCAAGAGGGCAGGATGGTTCAGTGGAACAAACCTGGTCTTTGGAATCTTGGTTTCAAAACTATCCTAATCCAACTTTCCTGGATAATGATGTCTGAGCAGAGATTGCACGGTAGGCTTTAGTGAGAGTAGTTGTAATTCCAGAGGGACAAGAGTGAGGGAAGAAAAGTGAGACAGGAAAGAATGTGAGCTGGTGCATTACCAATTGACCATAGCTTCACAAAAACATCAGCCAGTTTGCTTAGTCCCACAGGACATCCTCCAGATAGGCTGTGTGGTCCCACTGAGCCTCAGAATAGTCAGGGTGAAGAGGAGAGGGCATTTGCCAGCTCCTTAACTCCCCCAGTCTCACAGGCTGTGCTACTTGATTTTCTGTGTTCTTCTCCCCACTCCAGCGCACGCGCGTGCGCGCACACACACACACACACACACACACACACTGTTCCTGAGGAAGTCAGATGGCACACCCCTGGTGGAGCACTTCATTTAGATCCGGATATGTCTGGAGAGCTAGAGCTGCTGCAATTCTGGCCAGAGATCATGTTGAGCCTGGGTGCTGGGGCCATGGTAGCTCCTGATGTGCCGTGTGCCATGGGGGCTGTGCTGAAACTGTGCCCTCACCCAGGGGGAGAATGAGAGCGTGGTGTTAGGAGAGGTGAGAATGGCCATGGCTGGGGATCTCCATAAAGAGAGTGAGGCAGGTGAAACTCAGAGCACCTGGGGTAGTGCACGCACTGAGACCAGTCCCAGCACTTCATACTGTGCAGCCTTGGCAAGCTGCAGTGGCTCAGTATCTTCAATCTTAAATTAGATTGTTGTGAGGATTAGAAATGATATATGTAATGTACCTGTCAGTGTGTGGCTCAGAGTAGGCGCTCAATAAATGACAGGTATTATTTTCCTGGCCACCAGATTTTGAATTAGATGCTAATTAATCTTAACACTTGTGTTTGCCTCTGGAAATAAACATTTGTTCGATTTTAAAGATATGACTAAGATGGACCAGAAGAAGCTGAGAACTACTGCTAAGAGGGTACTAGATTTTAACCCTGGGATATGTCAAAGAAAATCACTAACAAAGCTAATGCCAGAGAACAGAGACCTTGGATGTTTTTAAAAGTCCATCCAAAAAGATCAAAGGATTTAGGGAAAATCATGAGAATCGAAAAATGATTTGCATGCTAAAAGGATGTGAGTTATATCCTAAAGCAGTACTGGGTAGTGAAACAGCTTTCTGGAAGGCTATTTCTGCTGGAAACCATTACACGTTGTGGAGGTGGCTTATTCTTCTTTGTGATAAAACTACTACCCTGGTTTTCTTGGGTTAGTGTTAAAAAATAGCTGTACCAGTTAAGATTAGCTAATGGCAGAGATTATGGAAAATTTTAAGGATCATGTAGGTATTTTGCTTTATGTTCTTGTAGATTTGTTTTTGTTTTTAGCTATGGAAAATAGAGATAACATTGTTTCTGTGGTTGTAGTGAGTCCTGATTGTTTAGCATCATCATCTCCAAAGTAAATGCCTCACAGAGAAAAGCAGAATTAGTGTTAGGACAAATGGAAGCCTTCATCTGAAACTAAAAAAGAAGGATAAGTGGAGGATTGCTGGGCTGTGGGGACCCTGATATCTGATTAGAAGTGGATTTCGGGGAGAGTACAGGGTTTAGGAATCAAATTTTCATCTCTTGGAACCACAGGAGTACAGTTGATCCTCATTTGGTGATTCTTTATTTGCGAATTTGCCTACTTGCTAAAATGTATTTGTAACCCCCAAATCAATATCTGCGGCACTTTTGGGGTCACTTGCAGAAACGTGTAGAGCAGTGAAAAGTTAGAGCCCCCCGATGTGCACAGTCCCAGCTGTGGCATAACAAGGTGAAGCTCTGCTTTCTTGTTTCAGCTTGCACACTGTAAACAAGTGTCCTTCTCACAGGGTATTTAGTGCCAAACATTTTTGTGATTTTTGTTGGTGATTCCAGTGTTTAAAATGGCCCCCAAGTATCATTCTGAAGTGTTGTCTAGTTTTCCTAAGTGCAAGAAGGCTGTCATGTGCCTTATGGAGAACATACATGTGTTAGGTAAGCTTCGTTCAATCATGAGTTATCGCATTGGCGGTAAGTTCAATGTTAGTGAATCAACACCTTAATTGATGAGCTCCAGTTATCTGCCACCCAATGTGATTTATGATTAAACTTGCTTAAATTTATGTTCAGAGGATTTGTTTAAATATTGCTCTAAAATATTCTGAAGGCAATGATACTGTTTGTGGATGGGGTTCCATGGGGCAGTTTCCAAAAGGCTGATGAAACAGAGAACTTCCTGGAGAATCATTGCATGCAAATCTAAGAAGGAAGTAAAATATAGAAGATAAAGGCAACACACATAAAACATGGTTATGTATTAATCGGTTGAGAAAATGTGACCAGAGGCTCGTAGGAATAGAGCCTGTATCTCCAGTGTTTTCTAAATCGGTTGGCTTTATAGGGCACAACTATTGTGAATAACAAGAATTGATGGACTCAAAGGCTATGTGTAGGAGAAGGGATACATGACTCCACATGGCAGAGCATCTCATTTTCTTTGATGTGGGCAAGTGGGAGATAGAGCTGGATCTGGCGTGTGGCATTGGAGTCAGCCGGAGCTGGGTTGAGACTGGCAGACTAACTTTCTGACTTGGTCACCTTGCTCAGCCTGCCTCCTCATCTGTAAAGTGGGCATACTGACAGTGCCTCCTTCATAGAGCTGGTGTGAGCATCACATGAGCTGGTGCCTGGGAAGCCCCCAGCAAAGGCCCAGCACACTCTGTGCTGCAATAACAGTTCTCTTTGTTAGCTGCTCTTGTGTCGCTGGCCTAAACGATTTCTTACATATTGGGAGTTCTTTTAACCAGAAGGGTTTTACATCTGATAGTATCTGTGGTATATGAGGGAAACAATATCTCTTTGTGGCATTTATTGGATGACCTGGGGCTGTCACTTCACTGATAGATAGCTCACTGATTAAGCCATATAGTCCACCAGTACTGGCTGAGCAGGTGTTCAGCTGGATATCCACGGTGAGTAGCCATGGCTCTCACTCCCAGAACATCCCCATCTGCCACAAAGATGGGCCTGTCAGCACACGGTTGCAACTCTGTAGACAGGGCTTCTTAACCCAACGGTCTTGAAGGCATATCCATGAACTCAAAAAATTTATGTAAAATGCTGTGTCTGAGAATATGTTCATTTTTCCAGGGGTTGCGGGTTCACAGCTTCCATCAAAATCACAAAGCAGACTAGCCCCAAAAGGGAGCAGGAGGCAACGTAGTAGAAACAAGTGTGCAGTGTTGTAACGCGGAGGAAGTAATGACAGCCAGCCGGGGAGAGAGGGGAGCTGAGGCCAAAGGGACTTGCAAGACCGAGGGGCTTTGCAGGGAAAGGAAGGGCATTGACTCGGTCTGACTGGTTAATGACACAGATGATTGTCTCGGCAGGAGAAGGCTTACTGCTTTCTCTACGAGTAGTATAGCAGAGTCCAGATTTTCAGGTCTGGTTGGATGGGAGAGCCTCATTCTTAGAGTAGACCAGTCAGAAAGTCACCTGCTAGATGGTTTTGAGAGCTCAGTAAGACATAAAAGTCAGGATACTTCCCAGTGTGTCAGCCCTGAAAAATAGTGAAATGAAAGAAACTCTCAACATTATATATTTTTTTTTTTTTTTTTTTTTTTACCGGGAGGTCCCAGGGATCGAACCCGGGTCCCTCCATATGGGAGACGGACGCCCAACCAGTTGAGCCACATCCGACCCCTCAACATTATTTTTTCAAGGCTCACTCTTTAATTGAATTAGCTATGGGCGATACTAACAACACAGATTACCTTTGCCTATAAGCAACTACCAGCCTCCATGGTTTCAGCTGGGTCCTCTGTAAAAGGGAACTAGTACCCTACACCAATGACATTTAATTGTCTATCCAAAGCACATAATAGGTTGCCTTTTGATATTTGTGAAACTGATGTTTAAAAAATAAAATTCAATGATCCAAGTAAATACCAAGTGCTTTTTAAAACATGCTATTCTTTTAAAATATATATTCCAGAATGTAAAATATGGTAATATCATTTTCTTTATTCAAAGTCAGCTAAACTCAAAAGTGTTTATCCAAAACTTACTATGTCACTAGAGATTGAGTTCAGTACTTGAATCTACATTTATGATTTTTGCATTTCAGGGAATATCAAGTCACTTCCAGACAAATAATAGTGTTATAATGTGTTTTGGGTTGTTATAAATTATAAATCCTCTAGTTAATTTCATCATAAAAAAAATGGGAAAACAAAAAATCCTCACAAAGTTTTTAGATTGTCTAATTATAATTTGTTTCACATTCATACATTATGATATGATTGTCAGCTTAGAAATCCAATGCTTTTATATTCTCTTGGTGAACACAAATAATATATAGAAAAAATCTAGGGGAATTTTGCATGTTATACTAGAAAGGGAAGCAAAAGGTAAATCAATTATCTTCACAGAATGAACATTGCTTCTCTTTCTCTCTTTTTACAATTGTTTTAAGAGTATAAGAAAATAAGGAGTGAAAATCTTTTCAGTGTCCATCCCTCCGCCCACTCCCAATCCCACCTCCAGTTGGTTAAATAGTTAGAGCAACCTGGATCAGGTCCAGCTCCAACACTTCCCAGCCATGTGATCCTGGCAAGTTTCCTAAACTCTTCATGCTTCTCATCTTCAATTGGGGTTAACAGTGGGACGCAATTCATCAGGTTGTTGTGAGGATTAAATGGGATCATGCAATTAATCTCTTTGTATAGTACCTGGCATATAGTATAAATTCAGTCAATGTTTAGCTAATATTTTAATAAATAATTATAGTTGATAATATTATTATATTTTGGCTAAGGCAATGTTTATGTATTTATTATCTGGAAGGAAAAAATATCTGCTTTTTTATGAGGATCTATTTCCCAATCTTCTTGTTGAACATTGAGATCAGAAGAAAATTCTAGGTTTCTCTGTTTTCACAACTGAATAAGTAGTGGGCATTAAATGTACCCTGAAAAGATTTTTAAATTCTTATATTCAAAACCAGAGGAAAAAACCTATTTGCTTCCCAGATGCAGATGCAAAAAGAAAAAAAAAAAAACACAGCTTCTGTTCTCTCTCATGGGCACCATCTCTTCTTGGTACCATAGGAGATAATGATCTTGCAGTATAATATCAAAAGGAATGTAACAAAATCAATTACATTATCTCAAGTGTAAACACTAAGGGCCTTATCCCCTTGCTGGTTAAGATAGGCTGTAATTGTGGCAGCTGCTCACCCACTATTATAGATTATTTTAGATGAAAGAAAACATTGACTAATAAATGAAGGTTTGACAACATAGGATGTAGATGGCCTTATAGTTTGATATTAAAAAAAAAGAAACTAGCAACACAGTTGGTGGATGCCATGGACACAAATGAAGGCAGTGATGGACAAATAATTTGGTTCATTTTCCATTAGTAAAGGCAAAATTTTCACAAAAGCCTAGACAAATCTGCAAACCCTTCAGGCCTCCAAAATTCCTTGTGATCTTACAAAATATTATAAGCTACAAAAAAAAAAAAAAGCTAAGAAGAACTTCAATAAGCATTGGAATATGTTGTTTCCATAACTATGACGGTGGGACTAGTATGATCCCTTCCAAGATATGGTGATTAGAGAACTTCTTTTGTTGTCGCGGAACTTAAACTTCATATAAAAGATTAATTAATCTATAGCCATCCAAGCTCATAAAATAAGACCAATAATTAAGACCTATAACCAAGGCCATGAGATTTTAGAGCCAGACAAATCTGCTGTATAATCACACACTGACACTTAAACAAGTTGAGCAGCTTTGCACAAGTTGCTTAACTAAATCTCTTAGAATAATCATACTTACCTAGGATCTTGGGAGTATTAAATGTGCTAAACTTGTGCTTAGCATATAATCAACACTTGATAAGTAAGTGGTTTCCTCTCTTTCTTTTCTCTCTTCCTTAAGAGTATGAAAAGTTAATGTGCTTCTTTTCTCTCTATCTGAAATTTGTTTTAGCCTGATCCACTGGCACTGTCCTATATATATCAATTTTTGTACCATATCTAGGTTGCTCTAGTCTCTGTATATCTTAAAACGATTATACTTTAAAAAATATTAGCACTTTGTCCAAAAAAGCAAATCATTTGGAGTAACCTTTGTTTTTCTTTGCTGTGCTGAGGAAGTTGGCAGAGTTAATCCTAAGTCTGTTTAATCAATAGAAAAGAACTAAAGGCTTTAAAATTAATAAGCAGCAATGATTTTATGTAATCTCTTAGTTGTTTTTCCTTGTTTCATTTCTTCTAAATTTTTCATTATCTTGTATTTTAAATAAAGCTAGCCTGGCCTGTGGTTGGCATCTAATACATTTTTTTTTTCAGTTGAAAGGTAAGGAAATAAATATTTTAATTGTGACAATAGGCAATGGCTCCCAAGACATTGCTGGTTGATTGAGGCAGAATAGACCTCAATTAAATTATCAGGGTTAGAAAACATTCACCACCTGCTTCTCTTATCAACATGAAAAATCATTTAGATTAATTTCCGAGAAAAAGTTTAAATTAATTAAATTTTAAATTAATTAAAATTATAAGGGAGGTGGAACAATGTTGTTGTTTTTTTTTTTTTGGTTTGTTTTTATTTTTATTTTTTAGGAAGGAAAAGTGGCTTTATTCACCAGCAGGGACTAGAGATGTACAATCTCAAATCATCCTCCCTGTTAAGGGTTTTTCTCACAGTTTTTATACCGATTGAAACAAAGGAAGTTAATCATTAGGGTGACATTTCTAAGAAGGATCCAGAAAAATTAGTTTTTGCTCTCTTAATTAATATGCATGGTACAGTGGTCGCCTAATCTTGGTGTGATAAGGCTGAGAGGGTGGTATGGATGTGAAGGTGCAGGTAAGGACACTGAGGAAAGATAATGAGTGAGGAAGTGCATAGTTATACATTTTTGGTGGAGCTAAATCTGGTTAATGTTAAATCTGTAGCTCTGCATGCCTCCTGACATGTGAGTACAAGTTGCACTGAATTTTTCTAACACTGTAAGATACAGTACAATGTCTTAATATCTAAGCCATACTGCATTTTTCTAGTACTACAAATTCCCCCTGATTCAGAGATGGAACAATTTTATGGCACTTTAAAAATCTACAATCAGATTTGAGTGTAAAAGGTACTCTAAAGATGCTATGGCTCATCCTCCTTAATTTATAGAAGAGGAAACTGAGGTACCAAGAGTTTATGTGGCTTGCCCAAAGTTATTCATCCTATGGTGGCTGAGCTGCAAGGGGAATTCATCTCCCATTCTTTCCTTTAGAGAAAGCTCCAAAAGGAATTTGCCCCAGGGTACTTGTTTATATTAATACTTCTATCTTTTCCAAAGGGGCTTACATCAATTGCAATGGATGTACCACACTAATGAAGGATGTTAACGTGGGTAAATGTGGGCGGTGTGGGGAGCGGGGCATATGGGAATCCCCTATATTTTTTATGTAACATTTATGTAATCTAAATATCTTTAAAAAATTAAAAATTAAAAACAAAACAAAAACCAAAGGGGCTTACATATATACATAAATATACAGCAAGATAAAGGCCAGTGTTGGGAACAAATCCTTGCTCCACCACTTAATCAAATCTTGGTTGAGTTGCCTAATCTCTCTGTGCCTCAGTTTCCTTGTCTGAAAAGAGGGGATCACACACGCTCGTCATCTGAAAAATGTAAATAACAAACATTCATATATTTATTATTGGTGATAAATGTGATAATCCATATCAAGAATTACCACCAAAGCAAGTGCATACTGAGCAATCAGTACATGTTAACTATTATTATAATATAAAGTGTAAGTAGGAAAGAAAGTGGAAGGGAAGCGATATAATTAAGAATAGTCCTATATTTTGCTAAGAGTAGATCACAGATTTGGCTCCAAGCTTCCTTACAGCCAACGTGGAGAATGAAACATTAATGATTACACATTCACAGGGACTTTGGTTATATTTATTATCCGAATGTATCCAGATATATCTGGCCAAACCAAACAGCCTCTCTCATCTACCCCCACCTTTTGATTTCCAGTCTCTTCCCACCAGACACAGTAGTATAGGTTTTGAGACTTGTTGAGTTACTACAATGAGATGCCCAAGTTTGACGGGGCTCCCACTTAACATTTCCCACATGGCCACCCAGCTCACTGACAGCACCTGTGGAGAGCACCCAACTAAGTGTCTTCCCTTGGCATATCCCATTTTCCTCCTAGAGGAGGCCAGGGAAGAACTTCAAGTTCTGTAGCTTATTTTCCTCAACCCCATCAGGAGCTCCTTAATCACAGGGACCAGCCTTATTCATCTTTACATATCTATTCATTGCATCTCACACTGGGTGGATGCTTAGTAAATGTTTGTGGTTTGAAGTAATAAATGAACATGTGCTGACGAGGTAGTTATAAGAGAGCCCTTCCATTTTAAATCCTGTCGTAGCAGAGAGATAATTTCTACATCAGACAATATAGATGACAGTGCTTAAGGCTTAAATTTCAGTACTTTAGATGAAAAATAAAATCTATATAAATTCTTATTCTCTGGGTACTGATGTGCAATGCCTTGTGTTATTAGATATTGGAATGAAACAGAACTAGTTTTCTTAAAGAAGGAGAGAAGTATAATTCCAGTACCTCAGGTATCTTTTGGAATAGGTATATTAATCAATTTCTTTTCAAAAAACATACCTCATTTTCATTCATGTTACTGCATGGTCAAGACCTCATATCTCAAAAAATAGCATACACCTTGCTTGGGATATCACCTATAGATGTAGAAAACGTAGAAAGGTATTTTTAAATCTGCATCTTGAAATTGCTGTAAAGTGCCCTAAATTTTCTTTAGAAAATAAAGTTGCTTATTTTAAATGGTTTTCTTTCTTTACATGCATTTATCAAAGTTAAGAATCAGTTTCTTTCTGAACAATCATTCCCAAGCTAATCTCCATCCAAGCTAGAATTAGATGAGAGATATATCGGCATTTATTCAATGCTGTGTTTCTTTTACTTTCTTGCCTCATTCCAATTTAATTTTCAAGCTAGGAATCCTTTAAATGTTGAACAGTAAAATACATTAAAAGGTTGTTTGAAAGAAGTGGGGCAAGTAACTTGTTTCCGTATGCTATATCTAAGCCTGAATTCAAATTGTATAAGCTGGTTTTATTTGGCCAAAATAATAATAAATTCCTGTAACCCTATTTCTTTCCCAGCCCCTTGGCTTTTACCCTGTCAGAAGTTACCATGTCACTGAAAAATGAGCCACGAGTAAATACCTCTGCATTGCAAAAAATCGCTGCTGACATGAGTAATTTGATAGAAAATCTGGACACGCGGGAGCTCCACTTTGAGGGAGAGGAGGTGGACTATGACGTGTTCCCCAGCGATCCCAAGATACAGGAAGGTAAAGACTGATGATCTGAGTGGGGAGAAAAGTATTTATCAGGGTTGGTTGGCAGAGCACAGATGTGAAATAACCAGTAAATGACTGATCTTTTCAGACACCATTACATTGGGCTGAGGCTGCTTTCTTGTTTTAATATATTATGACTCTTAATGCTCATAAAAAGCAAGTATGCTGAGATCACTTATTCTTGCAATAACTTTCTTCACTTATTTATTTTTTAGTGTACATCCCTTTCTCTGCTGTTTATAACACTCAAGGATTTAAGGAGCCTAATATACAGACATATCTCTCTGGCTGTCCAATAAAAGCGCAAGTTCTGGAAGTGGAACGCTTTACATCTACTACAAGGGTCAGAGCATTTTTGTACTCACTTTTCATTTGTCATATAAATGATTTAATACATTGATTTTCATTCTTCTTCCTTCCAGTCATGGCCATGTTTTAGTTTTTGTTTGTTTTCTTGTTTTATCTGTCATTTCCAAGTCATATTTGCCCCTCAAGTTTTTTGCTTCCTTCCCCATTTGGTCTTTACTCTTATACTTCTCTTTCCTCATTCTGGAAAATAAATGTTCTTTTTTTTTTTGAAAGGTGATTTATCAGTTTATTAAATGGCAAAGGCCATTCATATTCCTCCTCTCTCCCTAATTTTCTATTTAATTTGGACTCTTGGGGCATAGGTATTCCACCCAGCGTGCCAGGTAAAGGTCAAGGAAAATTTAGCTTTCCTAATGCTTGTTGAGCAAGAAAATGATGATAGTACCTGGCTCTTAAAGCCAAAGGGGGAGGGAAAGCCAGGCCTATTTGTTCCTAGTACTCCATCCTTTAGGGTTTAAAGGATGATATTTCTTCCTATTGAGCACTGGAAGAATTCCTATTGAGCACTGGAAGAATTTCAGAGTAACATGTCTTCATCAAGCCAATCAGAGTTGTCTCAGGGAAGCCACCAAGGTAGCCATGTTTGATTTTGCAGGTTTCAGATCTGCTGGGTGTGGGCAGCTGCTGCAGGAGGGTGGCCTTTGTCCTTTCTGGCCAAGCTCCAGCCACAGCAGAGTCACGTGGCTGTTGGCTCTTGCCTCAGGGAAGCATGGAATAACCTTTCAGTCAGGACTAGACGTTGCCTTCCCTTTTCCTTGTCTTTTGGGGGATGGAATGTGCTGCCTTGGTTTCTTGGTGGTGTTTTTATTTTTTTATTTTTTTATTTTTTTATTATGGGTAAAAATCAAAATTCTCACAATACATACAAACATTTGCAAAATGATACATAAATATATATGCATATATGTGTATTTGCTTACAAAAATGTTATATATATATATATACATATATTTTAAGAGGTGCTTAGATTACCCAAAATATTACACGGAACCCACTGGGATTCCCATGTTGCCCACCTCCCACACCTCCCACCACATCCCACACAAACATCTCCCACAGTGTTGCCCACCACTCTCAATGAACTTACACATCCTGGAGCCTTGCCACCAACCATAGACCACAGTTCACACTGTAGACCACACTCTCTCCCACTCAGTTCTGAGTGGTGTGTGCTGATTTAAAATGGCCTACATCTGTTGCCACAACAGTACTCAGGACAACCTCCAACTCCCAAAGAAGCCCCTGTATTTCAACTGCTCATCCCCTCCCTACCCCAAAAGTGTCAAGTGGCCACTGGCTCCACCTCATTGTTATAATTTCTTGCATTGCTAGAATCACCATATGTGAACAAGAGAATACCATCAAGTCCACTCTAGTCCATAGTTCTTCCCCCAATCCTGAGGGGACTGGGATGGTGATGTCCACTCCAACTCCAAGTGAGAGAGGGCTTATATCCCATGGATATGGTGGGTGGGATGATCCTGCCTGCAGATGCAGGCCCTCTCCATTCCCTGGGATGGCCATTGCCCATCGTTGTCTCCTCACCAGGTGACTTGGATGAGTCCATTGAGCTGTAGAGTAGGAGTTGCAGCTTCTTGGTGGTGTTTTTAAAGCTCTGTCCCGGCTTACCTGTGCATCTGCTGATACCCCCACCTTGGTGCCTTTGCTTTAGGTTCCTCCTCTTCTGAGTTGGGTCTCTGTCTCCTCGATTAACTGCTGCACACAACCCACCCAGAAATGTCTCTAAGATGACTTTTACCTTTTTATTTTGCTCATCAGCTTTTACACTGAGAAGCAGTACTGTGTGATGGTTAAATGCCCAGACTCTAGAGCTAGACTGCATGGTTTAATTGTGACCTTAGGCAAGGTAACTAACCTCTCTGTTCCTCAGTTTCCCCTTCTGATTAATGGGTATAATAGTGCCTACCTCATAGGTTTAGTATGAGGATTTAATAATAATAACAATAACAACAATAATAAATATTATTATTGTTAGAGATCTCCTACGGCTATTCATGAAGATAAACGCTCAAGCCACCAACCAGGCGTTGCTCATCTGTTAGTCAAAAAGAGTTTGCTTTACTTCTGCTTTAAATTTTAGTCTGTGTTAGAATGCTAAGGATTATTCCTTATCTTGGTGTTTTCTGAGGAATATGAACCAAATTCGTGCAGTTTGAATGTGACTCCAGATCAATCAGAATGATACCATTTCTAAATATTGAATGCATTTTATGTGCCGGCCCATCGCTAGGCACTTCTTTTTTCATGCTCATGACCCCCCTGTGAGAAAGACGTACTCCCCCTGTGCTGTGATCTTCCATCTACTCCTCCAGGTCCTTTGCACCTTCTCCACCCTGCTCTCTGCCCCTCCAGGCTCCTCTGTTTTTATCCTCTGATAGGGCACAGCCCTTGAAGAGCCCAGGTAGGAGAATGGGGTCAACCTGGACTGGCCATGGCCAAAGGTGCCCCTCGACCCCCACAGATGGCCCTCTTTACATGGCTCTCCCCTTCCAGATCCAATGGTCAGTCCTGGCTCTTGTCCATTTAGGACTAGGAAGATGACAGCTCTGCTGTCACAAGTTCCTGTTACTGTCCTCTCCCTTGTGGTTTCACTACCTTGCCACACCTTTATAGGAAAGTCCCTTTATTAAACTCCTCGATTTATTCCAATTCCAAAGAATTCTAGTAATTCTCCTGAGATACTCTCTGATAGAATTCAAGTCACATGACTGAATTGTCACAGCTGAGAAACTGCCCGGCAGAGGTTCAGACCTTCAAAAGGGACATGATATGTATTTCCACTGGGCCATAGTGCTTCACAATTGCTAAGACGTTTAATGTATTAAATTTCTGATTTATGTGTCTGGGAGAAATCTTGGCTTTTGCAAGTTTGGGGAAATATAAGCCCAGGAAATATGGTTCGCTTGAGTTGTATAATTTTTCTTATTTATTTGGCTTATCTTAAATTGAACTTTTTTACTTGAATGCAAAGGTCTGAGTTTTCCTGCACCCTTCTCTGTGAAACATGATGCAGGATGGGGCCTGTAATGTTGGTCAAGATGAAAGGCAGTGTCTTAGTTTGCCAGGCCTGTTACGACAAATACCACACACTGGTTGACTTAATCCACAGGAATTTATTGTCTCATGGTTTGGAGGCTAGAAGTCCAGCATCAAGGCAGGGCTAGCCTTCTCCCATAATCTGTAGCTTTCTGGTGATCCTCAGTTACGTGATGATCTCTCTCTCCTTGTGTCTGATTCTCTGATTCTGCTGACTTCTATTGACTGATAGTGTCTGAATTTCCTCTTCCTTATAAGAGCTCCAGTCATGGAGAAAGGCCAACCCTATTTCAATTTGGTCTCTTCTAAATAGGGTCTTCCAAGATCCTATTCACAAATAAGTCCACACCTTAACTAATAAAACATCTTCAAACGTATTTGCAAATAGATTCACACCCACAGGAATGCAGATTAAGACTTGAATATGCCTTTATGATAGGTTCAATCTCCTGCCTGTTTTAAGGCAGCATATGATCTTAAAACCCAGAACCAGGTTTTTCAACTACTGATTGTAGCAACTGTCACAGATTCTAACCAGAGGCAAAGCAAGTGCTAGATTTAAATATTTACCAGTGATGAGGTTGAATTTCAGCTTTAAGAATATAAGTTTCATTGATTCTTGTGGTCATGTTTTCTATACCGCATCCACACATAGTGGTTATGCTTAGAAGCTTGCACAATGTGTCAATCATCGGTAACATATGGCAGCAGACCAGCTGTGGGATCAGGACAATTCACAGTCATCCCGGGATTGCTGACACCACCCAGGGCCTGGATAAAGTAGCAGAGTAGGAAAGGGTAAGAAACATATCCCCACCCTACCCGCTAACATGATGATGCCTAAGCTTCCTGGCATGGACCTTAGGTGGTCCAGCGTGCCCCCCACCCCCCCACTATGCCCTGACACACACATATCATGGAACTTCCTTTAGGATCTCCTGTGCTTTACATATACCCCTCCTTCTCCTGACACCTTCTTCTGTATCACAACTCCTATCTGCTAGGTTTGATATAATTCACTAGTCACCAAGATATATTTGTATTTTGAAAGAAGCGTTTGAATTTTTTTTTAAATGGAGATTCAGCTTTGTTAAGTAGTTGGGGAAAATACCTTGTGTGTTAGAAACCTTTTGCTCCTTTACCTCTAAATGTCTTTTACCTTCCTGGCCACCGCTGATGTCTCAGGCTGGACCATGGACTGCATTTCAGAAGGAGAAGGGGAGAAGGCATGTAGTGAATTGGTGAAGGACAATGTTGGGTCTAAGATGGTGCTTCTTGCATCCCCCCCCAGGCTGTTTACTGCTTATGCTTGTGAACTAGTCCCCTGAAGGCTCTCAGGGCTTTTGCTCATGATCTCCTTTATCTGGTTTTTGGTTTCAGGTGTGTGTATACGTATGGGGATAGGGTTTGTAGGTGTTTGTCTTTAGCATGATTCAAGGTTTGTCTTATGTAGGTTATAAGACAAATATTTAAGAGGTATTTTTTAAAATTAGGGATTAAAAATCAGAATTTATTTTCAAAAATTGCTTCTGTACTTCCACAAAATAAGTAGACTAGATTTAGGGTTACTTCCATGTTACCTGTTAATTAGCTATTGCTCATTGAGAACTTTTGGAATTTTTGTTATCTAAAATACTAACCTTTTCTATTTATTACTGTAGGTACCAAGTATAAATCTCTACACTATTGAATTAACACATGGGGAATTTAAATGGCATGTTAAGAGGAAATTCAAGCACTTCCAAGAATTTCACAGAGAACTCCTTAAATACAAAGCTTTTATCCGAATCCCCATTCCCACCAGAAGGTAACCATTTTGGGATTAATTATATAGTGTTTTCAGTATATGAGTTGGGGGGAAAGAGTATTTCATTCATACTGTAGGTCAACTTGTCCATTGTTGGTAAATATTTTCAAATAAATAGACTCTGCTAAAAATAAGCTATCTCATGAAAGAGATATCAGAGAATCACAGTCCAAGAATAGTCTATTAAATGTTTTCATTGTGTTTGTGTGTGTGTGTTTCAGACACACATTCAGAAGACAAAACGTCAAAGGAGAGGAGCCTCGAGACATGCCAAGTTTGCCCCATTCGTCTGAAAACATGATTAAAGAAGAGCAATTCTTTGGTAGAAGGGTAAGTCCTTTATTCTACTGTTTGAACACAATTTTTCAGTGCTATAGAAACATAGCAACTGCCCAGGAATGAGGTGGCTCTAGCTTCAGCTTTTCTCACACACTGACCCATTTCCCAGGCCGGCTTGGCTTCTCTGGAACCAGATTAGGCCTCTGCTTCTAACCCCAAGGAGTTTGCATTTCTGACTCTAGAGAGGTTGTGTTTTTGAGCCTGGGGAGGTAGCATTTTCTCAAAAGAGGATGAATACTCTTTGTTAGGAGTTACATAATGAAGAAGCTGCCCTCCCTGCAAGAACCTCTCTGAGCTTGCTGTGAATCAGAGATTGTGCTCATCATTGTGGGTTTTGAGATCTATTCTTTTAAAATCATATATTTCCCTATGTTTACCTTCCTATTTGTGATAGCTCATCCTATGTATATGTGAAATCTCATTCCTAAACTATAGATGGGGCAGTTAGGGTCTGAGAAGCGTAGGAGAGAGTACACGCAGGTACAAAGGAGATGGAAGACTCCAGAAGAGGAGAACTTTGCCCACTCTGCTTTAGTGATAGGGCACTGCATAGGGTAGAAGATGAACTTTTTAACTAGAAAACTAACATGTAAACATCAGTTCTGTTTTGTGATCTGAAACATTCATGTTCTGGAGGGGATTTTTTTTTTTTTCATTTAAGGAGCTATTTTTATATTTAGATGTAACAATGATATTGTACTCATTCAAAAATATATTTTTTTGTAAATTTATGAGATGTCTGAGATTTGCTTCAAAATAATCAACTCTGGGATAGAGAAAAATGACTAAAGGATGTTTTGAAAAAATTGGTTGATTATTTTAGAAGCTTGGATTCAGTGTGTAGGAGTTAAACATTCTCCCCCTCTTTCATATGTTTGAATTTTTCCATTGTAAAAGTGTTGTTTTAGTTAAACAATAAAAAAATCTCCCTCCTATCCTTAACCTCAAAAATCCAGTTCCCAGACTCAAAAACTGACACCATACACACACACTGACATAAGCATTAACCTCCTATATATACTTTCAAATAATTTTATGAATTTACAAGAAAAAAACAAATGCTCATTTTAATTTTCCCTCTTTACATGCGATATAGCTACTTTACACACTGATCTACAAGATAGTTTATTCACTTAACATCATACTGTAGCAGTTTGGCAGTTTGATATAGTTATGAATTCCAAAAATAGATATTGGATTATGCTTGTAAACTGTTTTGTTAATCTGGGCATGATTAAGTTATGATTAGGGCATTGACTGGGCCACGTTAATAGGGCATTGAGCCCCACTCCGTGGTGGGTGGGGTCTCAAAGATAAAAGACACAACAAAGGACAGTGTTGCAGCAGTTTTGAGTTGGAGTTGTGATGCTGAGCTGTGAGTTGTGTCTTGAGCTGGAGCCCTAGGAAGTAGCATACAGAGGAACTTGGTTGTGAGGAAAGAGAGAAGGCCCTGGGAAGAGAAGCAAGCCATTTGCCTGATAGTCTACAGCTGGCCTTGTGGCACAAAGCAAGCCTGAGTCCAGAGGGAGGCAAGCCCCAGGCAGAGAGGAACCCAAGAAGCCTGAACCCTGGCAAACGTCGGCAGCTGTCTTGCTCCAAGATGTGGCAATGGACTTTGGTGAGGGAAGAAACTTACACTTTATGGCCTGATAACTGTAGACTTCTACCCCAAATAAATACCCTTTATAAAGACCAACTGATTTCTGGTATTTTGCATCAGCACCCCTTAGGCTGACTAATACACATAGCTTGAGGTTTTTTTCTTCTCATTATATTATAGTGTCATTTCTACCCTTTGGGTACATGATATTTCATTTCATCAGTCTTATATTGATGGAGATTTAGGTTGTTTACAATCCTTTGCTATTAATAGGGAAGGCATGAATAAATTTATACACATACACTATTACACATGTACAAGAATATCTGTAGTATAAAACCTCCAAACTGCTGCATCAAGCAGTACTATCAAGTAATCAATACATTTTTAACATTGATACATATTGTCAACAATTCTCCCTCCGGTATTGTTGCATTTACACTTGCAACAGAAATGTGTGAGTGATTTGCATTATTTTAATAACTCAGCGCCTTTGCAAGGCTTCTCTGCCTGGAATATGCTCCCTTCCTTGGTCACATGTCAACCTCTAGGGATGGCTTCAGGTGTTGCTGCTAAAGGGAGCCCTTCCCCGACAAAATCTCCTGGGCTGGGCTAGGAGGCCATACATGTACCCCTATAGAACTCAACATATATATTTCTCACAGGATTTGTTACACTGTATTGTGATTGCCAGTCTTCTTCATTTTCTCTAATGCTAGAGCACAAGTTCTGTCTTATTTGCCTTTTGTCATCTGTGCTTTAGGCCATGCCTAACCTACAAGGCTAACAGTTTTTGTTCACATGAATAGTAAAAGAAAACGATTGATGTCTCTAAGGATTTTACATTTTCCAAATCAAAAAGCAATTAAATGTACTTTAAAATGCAAAGTCAGGCAAGTAAGATATAAAAGCTAATTTTTAAAATGAGAAAAGCGTAATCAAATCCAGGAACAATGACAGGAACAAAATTAAAAATGTTCTAACAATAATAACTTTTAAATTTTCGATGCAGTAGGAATGGAGCAAATTTCTTTTGGTGATTCTGGTGCTTATAGAAATTTTATTATAAACAATCAGGCTTTTACAGTAATTTTGTAAACAAAAAGTAAAACAAAATAAAATAGATACATCAAACAGGGGAAAGTATATATAAAATAAATTAATAATACAGTTTTTCATATATGGACACAGGACAATTAATACATCATTTTTGTACAATTTTATAAAATTAATGTTCTTAAAAAAAGAAATTCTCCTAAATTCATTCACTGATTTATTGATTGATTCATTTATCAATCCATTCATTCACTCAGTATCTCAGCAAATATTTATAGTGGCTCTATCCTTAATAAAGACTGTGCTAGTGTTATAAGATTCCAAAATTTATTTGATATAAATCATGAGCTCTGTACAATTAGAGAAGAGTAGGAAATAATTTTATTTTATCATTAAATTCCATAGTTGTACTTAAAATATGCCCTGTTGACTTTCATTCATTTTAAGAAAAGGAAGCCAATAAAAATTTTACAGTTACAATATGTTACATATAGAGAGACATTTATTTATAATATATTATTAAATTTTACACATGTTATATTATTAAATCATGCCAAAGGGTTTAGAAAATAGGGAGTTCCCTTTAAGAGAACTTCCTTGTACTAAAAAATTTCTGGGAACCATAAATTTGAGCTGTCTATGTGAGTGTTTCTCTGTTTGGCAAGCAGTATCACAGTCCAAAAGAGGACAGATGACTTGGCCAAATTGCCTTGGCTGGGAAAGCCAGGAGACTCTATCAGCCTCCTTTCCAAAAGCCTATGGGAGAATAACTTGAAAATATTTTGCGTCATCTTTATTTTGCTTCCTGCTCCTTTGTGGCATCTGATGCAATTTAAAAATAAACAAATTTAACATGACAGAAGAAAGGAAAAGAAATCCATCCATTGTGGCACCAATTCAAAGCATTGTGCTAAAAGAACATTTGAGAGAAGAGATTTATCAGAATAAATGTACCAGAAAATCAGAAAGGACCTGTTTTGAAACATAGAGCTGTGACATGAAAATGTTGTAAAGTGAGTCACCTGAGATTGCATAATGAGTTATTAGATCTTTGACTGATGCATTCTCTAAGTTCAAATTACTGGACATAAAGCATCTCTGTGACCAGGACGATCTCCAGTGCTAACTGGTTTGTGTTGAGGCTACCTGTAAAGACTGATTTCTCAAATGATCAATGTCATTCATTCATTAGATGCTTAAATCTGTGCTTAAAGATCTGAAAGTTCATTTATTGTAACACAAGTATCATCACATGCAATAAATGTTCTAAAATCTTTAATAAAAGCTGAGGTGATATTTTGTTCTTTATGTGTTTGTGATCATGTCCAAATAGAATAATTATTTTTTTCATAAGTGCCTCCTCTTCTGTTTACACATTAATGCCATTAATAAATTTGTAGCATATCTCCCAGTAAATTCAGTGTGAGAACTGAGGAAATACTGGTTTTTGGTAAAATCAAAAACTGTTTTAAAAGTACCTACTCTGGGAGAACCCTGTGCTAGCAGTCATGGAGGATAAAGAGAAATATCAGGCTCCTGCTTTGTCTTTAAGCAGTTTATAGAAGACCTAAGCATGTGGAAAGGTAAATAGCAACAAGAGATTTAAAGAATGGTCTAAGAGAACTATGGAAATAATGCCTTAATGATATTCCTCATTCTTTGCCTAGTGATAATAATAATAAAGAATTGAATAACATAAAAATGAGGATGACATAATGATCACATTTTTATTGCTGTTTAAATTTTTCTTTAAGTATGACTGTGTTAACTTTAATGTTTGCATTACAGAAACAACTGGAAGATTACTTGACGAAGTTACTAAAAATGCCCATGTATAAAAACTATCATGCAACAGTAAGTACTATTCAGTGATTTAAATTTTGAAGAAATTTGTAAAATAGTCAATTGTAAGCTAAAATTTGGATCAATTTATTAACACAAGTGTTTGTATCTACGCCTGCATTTTTCCTTTAGTTTAAATTAAATGAATACAGGATTGATTTTATAAAAAGGATTCATTTTATGGTCATATGATGCTATTTTTAAAATATTGACTAAAATGAAATCATCTATAACAATATTTAAATGAGCTTGAAATGGTACTACAGGCTAGATTATCTAGAAATCAACCTTCTTTTCTCCTCAGGCATCCAGACTAATGCCAAAAAGCATTTCTAGTCCTGAAGGAAAAAAAAATTGAGTAACAAGTGTTGAAAACAGTTGAGCAGAGTTGAATACCCAAAGATTATACAAAGCATATCGTGATTGCCATCTGATTGGCCTGTAATGCTATAAAAGACCTGTTTTTCATGTGAAAGTGAGAGGCATGGGAAAAGCAGAGAAAAAACTCTTTGGGAAATCAGAGAAAATAGGAATGAGGTGGTGGGGCTTAGAGGCAGCTGCAGGGGTTAGGCTGAGAGGCAAGCAGCTGGCAGGTAACAGGAGGGCATGGGCTTTAAAGTGTCAGAAATTAAGCTGTCATCTTAGAGGTCCTTGAAAGTGGTGTGTTTTTAAAAGGTGAGCCTTCAATGATCCAGAGGCTGGATAACTGAGAATGCATTGGATTATTATATTGTGTGTGTGTGTGTGGGGGGGCATATATGTGTATATGGTGTATGTGCCAAACTGAAGTAGGCACAGTGAGCCTTTACCTCTTTTTTTTTTTTTTTAAACTTTATTTTGTACATTTAATAATTGAAAACATAAACATTTAAAAACTAAAAAGTAAACACCGATGAATAAATATTTCCATTTCTCAATTAAATGTAATGGATACATGTAATTTTTTTTTTTTTTTAATCAAACAATATATTACACAATATATTTGGTTCATAGTAACGCATTCATACAGTATTTGTCCTTTTGTGTCTGGCTTGCTTCACTCAACATAATGTCCTCCAGGTTCATCCATGTTGCCATATGCTTTATGACTTCATTTCTTCTTACAGCTGCATAATATTCCATCGTGTGAATAAACCACAGTTTGTTTATACATTCGTCTGTTGATGGACACCTGGGGTGTTTCCAACTTTTGGCAATGGTGAATAATGTGGCTATGAACATTGGTGTGCAGATGTCTGTTCGTGTCAATGCTCTCAGTTCTTCTGGGTATATACCCAGTTGTGGTATTGCAGGGTCACATGGCAAGTCTATATTCAACTTCTTTAGGAACTGCCAAACAGTCCTCCATAGTGATTGTACCATCCTGCATTCCCACCAACAGTGAAGAAGTGTTCCTATCTCTCCACATCCTCTCCAACACTTGTAGTTCTCTGTCTTTTTAATAGTGGCCATTCTGATAAGTGTGAAATGATATCTCATTGTAGTTTTGATTTGCATTTCCCTAATCATGAGTGATGTTGAGCATTTCTTCATGTGTTTCTTTGCCATTTGTATTTCTTCTTTGGAGAAATGTCTATTCAAGTCTTTGGCCCATGTTTTAATTGGGTCATTTGTCTTTTTATTGTTGAGTTGTAACATCTCTTTATATATCCTGGATATTAAACCCTTATCAGATATGTGATTTCCAAATATTTTTTCCCATTGAGGTGGCTGCCTTTTCACCCTTCTGACAAAGTCCTGTGAGGTGCAAAAGTGTTTAATTTTGAGGAGGTCCCATTTATCTACTTTTTCTTTTGTTGCACGTGCTTTGGGTGTGAGGTGCAAGAAACCACCACCTACTACAAGGTCTTGAAGATGTTTCCCTACATTTTCTTCTAGTACTTTTATGGTCCTGGCTTTTATATTTAGATCTTTGATCCATTTTGAGTTGATTCTTGTATAGGGGGTGAAATAGCGGTCCTCTTTCATTCTTTTGGTTATAGATATCCAGTTCTCCCAACACCATTTGTTGAAGAGACTGTTTTTTCCCATCAGCGTGGGCTTGGTAGGTTTGTCAAAAACCAGTTGACTGTATATGTGAGGGTTTATTTCTGGATTCTCAATTCTATTCCACTGATCGATATGTCTATCTTTATGCCAGTACCGTGCTGTTTTGACCACTGTAGCTTTGTAATATGTTTCAAGGTCAGGCAGTGAAATTCCTCCCACATTGCTCTTCCTTTTTAGAATACTTTTGGCTATTCGGGTGCACTTACCCTTCCAGATGAATTTGGTAATTGCCTTCTCTAATTCTGTAAAGTAAGCTGTTGGGATTTTGATTGGTATTGCACTGAATCTATAAATCATTTTGGGCAAGATTGACATCTTCACGATATTTATTCTTCCAATCCATGAACATGGAATGTCTTTCCATTTGTTTAGATCTTTTTAAATTTCTTTTAGCATTGTTTTGTAGTTTTCTGCATATAGGTCCTGTACTTCCTTGGTTAAATTAACTCCTAGGTATTTGAGTCTTTTTGTTGCTATTGAAAATGGAATTTTCTTCCTGATTTCCTCCTCAGATTGTTCAGTACTAGTGTACAAAAACATTACTGATTTTTGCGTGTTGATCTTATATCCTGCCACTTTGCTGAACTCATTTATTAGTTCAAGTAGCTTTGTTGTGGATACTTCAGGATTTTCTAAATACAGGATCATGTCATCCGCAAACAGTGAGAGTTTTACTTCCTCTTTTCCTATTTGGACGCCTTTAATTTTTTTGTCTTGTCTAATTGCCCTAGCTAGAACTTCTGGTAGAATATTGAATAACAATGGTGACAGTGGGCATCCTTGTCTTGTTCCTGATCTTAGGGGGAAAGTTTTCAATCTTTCCCCATTGAGTATGATGTTGATTGTGGGTTTTTCATATATGCCTTTTATCATATTGAGGAATTTTCCTTTTATTCCTATCTTTTGAAGTATTTTTATTAAAAAAGGATGTTGGATTTTGTCGAATGCCTTTTCTGCATCTATTGAGATGATCATGTGGTTTTTTTCCTTCAATTTGTTAATGTGGTGTATTACATTGATTGATTTTCTTATGTTGAACCAGCCTTGCATACCAGGAATAAATCCCACTTGGTCATGATGATAAGTCTTTTGATATGCTGTTGGATTCAATTTGCAAGTATTTTGTTGAGAATTTTTGCATCTATGTTCATGAGAGAGATTGGTCTGTAATTTTCTTTTCTTGTGGAATCTTTATCTGGCTTTGGTATTAGGGTGATGTTGGCTTCATAAAACGTGTTGGGTAATTTTCCCTCCTCTTCAATTTTTTGGAAGAGTTTAAACAGGATTGGTGTTAATTCTTTTAGAAATGCTTGGTAGAATTCACCTGTGAAGCCATCTGGTCCTGGACTTTTCTTTGCTGGGAGATTTTTGATGACGGATTCAATCTCCTTAATTGTGATTGGTTTGTTAAGTTCTTGTATTTCTTGTTGTGTCATTGTAGGTTGGTTATGAGTTTCTAGAAATTTGTCCATTTCATCCAGGTTGTCTAGTTTGTTGGCATATAGTTTCTCATAATATCCTCTTATGATTCTTTTTATTTCTGTGAGGTCATTTGTAATTTCCCCCCCTTTCATTTCTGATTGTATTTATTTGCATCTTCTCTCTTTTTTTCTTTGTTAGTCTAGCGAGGGGTTTGTCAATTTTATTGATCTTCTCAAAGAACCAGCTTTTGGATTTGTTGATTTTCTCTATTGCTTTTCTGTTCTCATTTCCATTTATTTCTGCTCTAATCTTTATTATTTCTTTCCTTCTTTTTGCTTTGGGATTGGTTTGCTGTTCTTTTTCTAGTTTCTCAAGTTGTTCAGTTAAATCTTTGAGTTTAGCTCTTTCTTGTTTCTTAATATAGGCATTTAGGGCTATACATTTCCCTCTCAAGACTGCCTTTGCTGTATCCCATAAGTTTTGATATGTTGTGTTCTCATTTTCATTTGTCTCAGTATATTTACTGATTTCACTTGCAATTTCTTCTTTGACCCACTGAATATTTAGGAGTGTATTGTTCAGTCTCCACACATTTGCAAATTTGCTTTTTTCCTGTCTGTTATTGATTTCTAGTTTCATTCCATTATGATCTGAGAAGGTGCTTTGTATAATTTCAATCTTTTTATATTTATTGAGAGCTGTATTGTGACCTAACATGTGGTCTATCCTGGAGAAAGATCCATGGGCACTTGAGAAGAATGTATAACCCGCTGAGTTTGGATGCAGTGTTCTTAATATGTCTGTTAGGTCTAACTTGTTTATCATATTGTTCAAGTTCTCTGTTTCCTTGTTGATCTTCTGTCTAGTTGTTCTATCTAATGTTGTGAGAGGGGTGTTGAAGTCTCCGACGATTATTGTAGAAATGTCTATTTCTCCCTTCAGGTTTACCAGAGTTTGTCTCATATATTTTGGGGCCCCCTGGTTAGGTGCATAGATATTTATGACTGTTATATCTTCCTGGAGGATCGTCCCTTTTGTTAATATATAATGGCCTTCTGCATCTCATCACTTTTTTGCATTTGAAGTCTGTTTTATCTGATATTAGTATAGCTATCCCTGCTCTTTTCTGTTTACTATTTGCGTGGAGTATCTTTTTCCAACCTTTTACTTTCAGCCGGCTTGTATCCTTGGGTCTGAGGTGAGTTTCTTGTAAGCAGCATATGGATGGCTCATGTTCTTTTATCCATTTTGTCAGCCTGTATCTTTTGATTGGGGAATTTAATCCGTTCACATTCAATGATATTACTGAAAATGTACTATTTATTTCCTCCATTTTATTCTTTGGTTTTCATATGTCATCTTATTTTTGTCTTTCTTTTTACTCTTTTGGTTATCCTTTCTGCTTTTCTTTCTTCTATACTCTCCTCCAAGCCTCTCTCTCCTGTCTTTTTCTTTCAGGTTCTAAGGCTTCCTTTAATATTTCCTGCAATGGTGGATTCTTTTTTTGCAAACTCTCTTAGTTTCTGTTTGTTTGTGAATACTTTATATTCACCTTCATATTTGAAGGACAGTTTTGCTGGATAAAGAATTCTCGGCTTGCAGTTTTTCTCTTTCAGTTTCCTAATTGTATCATACCACTGTCTTCTTGCCTCCATGGTTTCTGAAGAGAAATCTGCACTAAGTCTTACTGGACATCCTTTGTACGTGATCGTTTGCTTCTCTCTTGCTGCTCTGAGAATTTTCTCTTTATCTTTTACATTTGACATTCTGAATAATGTGTCTTGGCGTAGGTCTATTTGGATTTATTCTTATTGGGGTACGGTGTGCTTCTTGAACATGTAAGTTCATTTCTTTCATGAGAGTTGGGAAATTTTCAGCTATTATTTCCTCAAATACTCTTTCTGCCCCTTTTCCTTTCTCTTCTCTTTCTGGAACTCCCACGACACGTATGTTCTTGCATTTTGTGTTGTCATTCAACTCTCTGAGCCCCTGCTCAATTTTTTCCATTCTTTTCTCTCCCAATTTTAGCTGCTCTGTCTTCACTATCACTTATTCTTTCTTCTAACATTTCGAGTCTGCTGTTTTCAAATGTATTTTTTACTTCACCTATTGTGTCTTTCATTCCCATGAGCTCCGTTACTTTTCTGTTCAGGATTTCAAATTCTTCTTTGCATTCGCTCAATGACTTCTTGATGTCATTGATCTCTTTAACTATATAGTCTTTCATCTCATTAATTTGATTTTGGAAATGTGTGTTCATCTCACTGATTAGTGCTCTCAAATTCTGCATCTCTTCTAGGACTTTGCTGTATTCCTTTTCTTGGCCATGTCTTCTATTTTCTTAGTATGGCTCGTAATTTTTTGCTGGTGCTTAGGCATCTGGTTAGTTTTTATTTTACTTAGATGCTCTATCTCTTTCCCTTTTGTGGGGTTTTAGTGGCAGGAGGCTGTGAGTTACCACAACTCTTTGATTTTTGGCTCAACCTTGATTGTTAGGATTGTTCTGCTGGTTGCTTGAAACCGGGCACTGGACCCAGTAATTGGTTGTAGTGTCGTTTCCTAGGGCCTTGGGCAGGGAGGCTATAGAGGCCAGGAAAAGCCTCTCTTACTCATTAATTTTCTTATGTCCACTTCTTTGGTCTGCCAGGAGATGGCACTTGTTGGCAGCTCTCAATTCAATACCTGGTCAGAGCGTATTTTTTGTGACACAGGCCAGATCAATGTGATAGAGCTTCCTGTCTGGGGGCTAAGATCCCTGTGATTCAAACTTTCTGAGACAGTTCTCCAGACTTCTCTTGTAGCGCCCCCCTTTTCCCAGCTAGGAAATATTTCCACTCCCTTCTGAATCCTCAACAATCAGTCCTTGTTAGTAGAGGAGGAGATTGGGAGGTTTGTATATCTTTAGCCCCTTGCAGGCTCCAAGGCAAACAATGGCGCAGCCCCACCCAGCCTGCAAGGGCTCTGGGGACAGGGCAGACCCAACCTGGGAGTCAAAAGCAGGGTCAGCCCCAGGCTCTCTCTCCTCTCCCCCCGTGGAGTCCAGGCTAGAAGAGAGGGAGGTTGCGAGGGTCGGATTTCTCCAGTTCTTTCTAGGCTCCCAGGGCAAACCGCTGTGTGGAAGGGTCCGTGTGGAGTCAGCCTAAGGCTGTGTCCCTTTCTCTCCCCTTTCCGGGAGTGGCAGATCCCTGAAGCCCCCTTTGTCTGTGGTCGCAGGCCCAGAGGGCGAGAATTCTGAAGAGTGTCGGGGAGGGTGCCGGCAGCAGCAAAAGCTGCTTCTTGCAACTCACCGTTCTGTTGTCGTGATTTCCCTCTTCTGTCCTTCTCTCCTCTGAGTGGTGTGCAGCCTTCACTTGCTGTCCTAAACCCTAGAAGACCTTTTTTGGGGCTGTTTCAGCTTGTCCTCTAGCTATTTTTCTGGAGAAGAGATTCCCATGTTTTACTAGTCCGCCATCTTCCCGGAAGTCCTCCCGAGCCTTTGTCTCTTGATAAGAGAAGGCCATCATATAGATGCACAAGCAATAAGGGGGGAGCCCTCTGTGTATTTAGGAGAGGAATAAGAGCGCCTTGATGGCTGAGTTTCTTTGTGCCTGCCTGCCTGTATGTTTTGGAGGCTGGGGGGTGCCTCCAGCAGGTCTCCTTTGCACACAGCTGGCCAGGGTCCAGGTCACTGCCCACCTTCTGCAGCACCTTTCACTGTGAGGGTCAAAGGATGTGAAGGAGCTTAATGGCTTGATAACCCCTGGAAAGCAGTTTCTCAGGGAAACCAGCAATTTTGGTTCAACCAGAGGATCTCAAGTGAAGGAAGATGGGAGAAGGATGTGTTCCCTTCTGAGACTTAGGAACCCATACTGTTGAAAGAATAAAATGCATAAAGATACTATTGCTGTTATTACAAAAAATACACTTAACCACTCTGCTATCCTGTCACCTGTTGTGCTCTCTGAAATCAGACATGCTCTGTTTTCTTTAATTGAGAATTATTGAAATGTATGCAGTACCAGTTTGAAATAATTTCCCAATTCTTCTACTTTTTTGCCTGCCTGTGACTGTACTTTCAGTCTTTCTTTTGACTTTACAACAGTACTTGGTGAGTTGTCTTCTGCTTTTTACATACACTGTTACATTTTGGATTCTAATGTTGGTCCAAAAAATGTTTACATTTTTAAATGTTAATTTAAATTATTTTTTTTAGTTGTAAAAAGCTTTCCAATGTTGAACCATATTGTATTTAGAAATTCTAGAATGCCTTGTAAATACTTCATTTGGGATGGAAATCCTACTTAGCAACTGATTGAATATATTTTCCTCCTCATTTTTAATGCCTATTTAGAGTTTTCCCTCCAACAGCTGAATTCTTGTCTGCAAAAAAGGGTATATTAAAAGTTATTCTTATATGTGTACATATAATTAACTTATACTTTTGTATGTGCAAAGCAAAACTAAATTAGTTGGGATCCTTAAGCCAGTAGGATCATGGATCCTAGGTCAAGGAATCAGACAGGATTATGTGCTTAACTTCAATAGGACCATCCAGATCCATATTTGGAATCTGTATTTTTAACAAACAGCCCAGGTGATTCTTGTCATCAGGAGAGTTTGAGAAGCTCTGCTGAACTAGAATGTTACGGCTAGCTTAGACATGTCCTGGTAAAGTTGGAACACTTTAAAAAGTGAAGACAGATTTATCATCATGGTATTTGTATAACAGGATTTACCCCAAAGGAATTGGTTTTAGGCTTCAAAGCCATTTCTTAAATGGCTTTTGAAATTAGACATGGAAAGTTCTTTCCTCTTACTTTTATATAGTCATTGGTTGGGTTTGTATTCAGACAACCACCTTTTTATCTGGGATTATGAAGACTTCCTTTGTTTGTATTGCTTTTTTCCTCCTTCTGGTTCTGAAAAAAAAAAAATCATCCTAGTGTTTTAATGTATTCAGGATCAGAGAGTGCCCTAAGAGATTATTGACAATTCATTCAGGTTTTACTCATTTGCTCTCCTCTAGGCACACATATGTTAAAAAAAAAAAAAAAAAAAACTAAAAAAAAAGCAATATCTAACTCAATGTGTACAATAACCTATACAATATCAAATAGGAATTCCTTTTGTTTTCTGAAATTGTGTTAGTGGTGGCTGCAATACCTAACCCACTAGCTGGGCATTTTAATGAGTAATGAAAATGCTTATCAAGGAATCAAAAGAGGAGGAATTAGGAACAATAAATCTACTTTTTTCTTACTGAAGATTAAAATCTAGATATAGAGCAAAATGCACATTTCTAAGAGTAGGCCCCTCAGCTGTTAGGATCATATCCCTAACTTCTAGTAAATCATTTAATTCCTGTAACATAGACTGTGATTAGCTTGAAATCTTGAATCAAGCATCCCACAGATCAATAATGTTGAGTTCACCTCTCCCTTGTTTTGTAGAATGAATAACTTTATCTTGAGGGGAAGAGTGGGTAAAGAATAAAGATGTACTCATTTCTATCATGCCAACACAGAAGAGCTATACTTCTCTGAACAGCTGCACCTGCAAATTAAAGGATGTGTTGTCATCTTATCATTGAGTCTTTGAGTTGGAGGAAGCTTAGTCCCCCACAGATTAGATATCTTCTCTTTTCCCTGGAGCTGTGTTGACTGTTTTACCTGGAAGGCAGCCTTTCTTGGAGTAGCTGAGCCTACCTCCCACCCTCACTACAAGGTTATGGACCACCCCAATGCTCTTCTCTTCCTTGCTTCTGAAAATTTCCTACTTGGCCACAGGCTTGAATTTTTGCTACCTGAGCAATCGTGGTGGCCTCTGAGGTAGCCTCTGAACATCGCTTTTCTCTTATAATATAAAGGGGTGGGGAGGACAGTTTGTATGGGACTGCCAAGTAATTCCCAGAGTTTGCTGTTACCCCTAGGGTTTGTCCCTTTTCCCTTGGAATGGGAACTTCTTTTGCTTCCCTGTCTCCCTAACTTTCTCAGCATCCAAATTGGTAAGTCATATCTGAATTTTTGACTTAAGACCACTCTCCTAGTACCAAGAACATTATTTAATTGTATTTTCCACGAGTTCCTTTGCCAAAAAAAAAAAAAGGTACCGATGTATTGATTAGTATATTACTCAAGAGATTAATAAGTCCTATGGAATATTATCAGGCTAAATTGATTTTAAATTCTTATGGGAATCACCTGCCTAAATGAAGAATGGGACTCTTATCACTGAATGTTCTGAGATTTTGGATAAATAATCATTGTTAAATTATGTTTGCCTCTAAGTTGACTTTGACACATTTACTTTTAATTTGATAAATCCGTATAAGAAAAACACTTATTGCCGAGAGTCCCCCTCCCCACCCCCCTGTTTAATAGTATTTCTTCCCTGAAATTGTTCATCAGTCACACTTTACTAAATTTTCAGGATGAATTTAAATTTCATGTTGATGCATAGCTTTTAATTTTCTGCATTACTAATGAATAATTTTTATTTAGGTGAACTTCTTTACACTTAGCAGTTTTGTTATGATAATGTAAAGTTACAATTTCTGAATTATTTCAGAAACTATTTCTGGTGTCAACTATTTGATGCTGAGTTGTATGAATAAGAAAATATCCAGGTATTAGATAAATGGTTTCTTGATTTTTGCTTTTCATTTCCTATTCTTCCATTCAATTTTCTGTGACTTTGCATAAATTAGTTACACCCATGTATAGTTTCTTAAAATAACACTAGAATTGACATTTTCTGTCTGTTCCCTAGAGATAAAATGAAAATTATGGTTTAGGATTTTAAAATGTTTTGGATTCCATGGTTGACAGTCTGCTGTGTAATTTCTAATAACCCATGGGTTACTATATTTTCCAATTAGAAAGCAGCCCCTCAAATCAGATTTAAAAAATTGATGGTGCTGAATCACCAAGTTTTATACAAGAAATGAAATTTAAAGATGTTGACTTTCAAAATCCTTATAAAAATATAGGCTATGTGAGGAAATGTTTGATTTGGGGTTTTAAAGGATATTTATGTCCTTTTGAATTTTAAAGACCTACTTTCTATACTCTAATACAAAAGAAAGAAAGGCAAGCATTTAATTGAACCTCACAAGGATTGATGGCTCTGAGAGATTTGTGATTTTTTCTTACAAGGTTAATATTAGATATTTCCAGTCATATATAGAAAACTTTAAAGGAAAACTGCTGTGCTGTCCTTTTCACTTTGTTAATCTCACTTACAGGACCCAGATCAAGTGCCACTTCCTCTAAGACGTCATGTCAGCTAGAAAGTGGCCACCCTACCTCTCCCATGCCCCTATAACTACTTTTACATGTAACCCGTATGGTTTTTCCATAGAATTGTGATGATATGGAGTGTCCTTTTTTGTCTTTGCTCTTCTATCAAGACTGTCATTGATGTGGTCTAAGGACCATTGGCAGATCTGAGCTTACCGGTGGCTGCTTTTAAAATATATATATATATCTGTAAATTGGCAAAAAGATAATGTCTAACTCTAGTTGTCTCAAAGATTATGTGAGGTGAAGCTCCTGCATATGCTAAGCATTACATAATGTTGATTTCTTTTTCCCTCTTTACCCCCACATTTTGCATGTAACACTCACCTAGCTAGAATATCCAAAGAGCTCAATTTGAGTAAGATAAAGTTTGAATGATTTGCTTTTGTAGCTTAGTCTTAAGGGTACCAACTTTGGTCTGACCTGATTCTGCATCTACTTCTTGCCAATTATGTGCCCTTGGACAATTTGCTTAAATTCTCTGAACCAGGGGTTGGCAAAATATGGCCTTCAGTCCAAATCCAGCTCACTGCCTGTTTTATATGGCTCACAAGCTAAAAAAATCAAAAGAAGAGTAATATTTCATGATGTAAAAATTATCTGAAATTCATATTGTACTATCTTTACAGAAAGTTTTAATGCACACAGCCACACTCACCCACTTTTTTTTTTTTTTTTTTTTTTAAAGATTTTATTTATTTATTCATTTATCCCCCCCTTGCTGCTTGCGCTCGCTGGGTCAGCCAACCACGCCGTGCGGGCGGGCCTGCCCCCACCAGGAGGCCCCGGGAACCGAACCCGGGGCCTTCCATATGGTAAACGGGAGCCCTACTGATTGAGCCACAGCCGCTTCCCTCACCCACTTCTGTATTGTCTATGGTGGCTTCCCTGCTACAATGACAGAGTTGAGTGGTTGCAACAGTGACAATTTGGCTTGCAAAGCCTAAAATATTTATCCTCTGGGTGTTTACAGAAAAAAGTTGCCTTGCTCTAGACCACAGTTTCCTTTTCTTTACAATGGAGAAAATAGCACCTACCTCAAAGAGGTAGGATATCACGTGTGTAACTGGCTCGGCACATTGCCAACACATAATAAGCTCTCAGTAAATATTAGCCATCCCTGATATTATCGTTTTTATAGTTTAGATCTTCTAGTAATTTATACAGTGGAAGTGGCCTAAAATCCTCTTCCTTTTTGACTCACTAAAAATAATTTGTTACACCTGAAGTTCACCTTCCCAATCTGCCCTCAAACTCCTTTTCCAATTTAATTTCTCTTATCTCCTTTACCTCTCTTTCACTGTAGCCCAACTGAGCATCCAATGACCTTCTTATCCCTTCTCTGTTTTATTCCTCCCCTCATCTCCCATCTTCATATGCCCAAGTCTAATCATTTTCCGGAACCTGCCACCAAATTCCTTCTTTCGTGCATTCTTTTATTATCTCCGTGTGTGCTATGCCATACATTCCCCTCTCCAATAAAAACAAACACAAAAGAAATTGGAAGTAAACTCTTCCTTTGTCTCCTGGGACATTTTGTCTTTCCACATTAGGGCACACACCACTCTCTTGGTTGTGTTTGAATTATTTATTTGCTTCTGCTCCACACTCTTTGAGAGGGATACCATTGTTAGTAATCTGTACAGTCTGTGGAGTACCACAAACAATGTTAAAACACAGCCATGCCCGGTATGTGTTTTTTTTTAATTTTGATTATTTTTTTTCCTTTCTAAAGTGTGGATTTTTGGCCTCTTTTCAGACAGAATTCCTTGACATAAGCCAGCTGTCTTTCATCCATGATTTGGGACCAAAGGGCATGTAAGTTCCAGTGTGGATCTTTAAAGAGAAGTGTGAAAAGTTGATAAGTATTAACATTTGATTTATTGGCATGCTATGGTGATGGAGCTCCCCTGCCTCTCCCGCTAGCTTCTTTTCTTCCCCAACAGAGTTAGATCCCTAGCCGAGGGGATCTATCCATACAAAACAGAGCATCTCACTACAATAAACAGTTGTAGCAACTGCTCTACTTCTTTCTCATTTGCTTATAGTACAGATTTCCTCTAATCCAACTGTTGTTGAATACATTTGAGAATACTGTGTGGGAGAATACATTAAAAACCAAACATTTAAGATCCCTTTTAATGATTTAGAAAAGTTAATGGTTTAGCATTTGTTTTGATGGCTATTTAAAAATAATACTGTGTAAAATGTATGTTATGTAACAAGATTGAAATTTACTTTATGAGTATTTTCTTACACAACAGTAGAGCTTCCTGTTATAAACAGCTTAACTTTTTAATTTTAGTTCTTTAAGAGCATTCTTCCTTTTTTAAAAAAAATCATTTTGTTTAGCTGCTGTTATTGCTCTTTCTTGTCACATCTTTCAAAAATCAAGATATTACCCCTCCTTTCAAAGCTCGGAGCTTGGCCCTACTTCCTTTGGCACGGCTTTGTCAGTAGAACTTGATGTGAAGAGATGCAGAATTGATCTGGAATGTATGAATGAGCACTTCCAACCATCTGAACAGCAGCTGAACTATTCTTGTGGGGAGATTTGGAAATGTGTGGTAGTGTTTTTGTTTTAGGTTATACCAGTCACTAGTGAGACCGCCCAGCATTTAGAACCAGGAGGCAGGATGCTAAGATCCTGCAGAGTGCTGCCCCAAATGCCACAGGGCTGCACGTGACCAGGGTGCTTTTACAGAGTAGCTGCCAGAGTACCAGCCTCACAAGTTGACACTGAGTATTAGTGGGTAAAGGAGGAAAGAGTGGGGAGGAAAGCCATATGAGAATGAGACCGTTTACATAGTCCCCAGTTGCATAGGCTTCAACTATGAGTTGGAAATTTGAAGAGAAAGGGTAATAATTTGCTGTCTCTTTCAGAGAAGGTATGATAATGAAAAGATCTGGGGGACACAGGATACCAGGCTTAAATTGCTGTGGTCAGGGAAGAGCCTGCTACCGATGGTCAAAAAGGTAGGACTTAATGACTTCTTTGTGTTTGTTTTTAATAAACTGGGTATTTGGAGAGTTTTTACATACTAGTTTTAAATTCTAAATCACCTCTAAATCATTTCAAAGCCATGGCAGAGCAAATTTTAAATTCTATTTTAAGTTCTGAATTTCAAGATTCATTTAAATTTTCTAGCTCAAATTGGACTTGTAGGCAGAATGTGCAAGTTTTATTATAGGTGTAAAAACTCAGTGAACCATAAGACTCAAAAATTGGTCATCCAAAGAAGATAAACAAATGACCAATAAGCACATAAAAGATGCCCTAAATTGTTAATCACCAGGGAAATGCAATCAAAACCATAATGTGATAGCACTTCCCATTCATTAGGATGGCTACAATAAAAAAAGAAAATAACAAGTTTCTGCAAGGGTGTGGGGAAATGAAAACTCTCAGACATGGCTGGTGGGAATGTAAAATGATGCAAATGCTTTGAAAGACAATTTGGCAGTTCCTCAAAAAGTTAAACATAGACTTACCATATGACCTAGCAATTCCACTCCTAGGTATTTGTACATGAATGTTCATGATAGCATTATTCACAGTAGCCAAAAGGTAGAAACAGCCTAAATGCCCAACTGATGAATGGATAAACAAATGTGATATATCCATACAATGGAATATTATTTGGCCATAAAAAGGAATGAAGTACTGATATATCCCACTGCAAGGATGAACCTTGAAAACACTAAGCTAAGTGAAAGAAACCAGAAGTAGTAGTCCATTTATATGAAATGTCCAGAATAGGAAAATCTATAGAATCAGAAAGTAAATTCGTGTTTGCTAGGGGCTGAGGGAAGGGTAGAAGAGGGAATGACTGCTAATGGATGTGGGTTTTTTTTTGGGGGGGGTGGGTTGGTGATTAAAATATGTATGTATGTGTGGGTGGGTGTATATTCCCCCATCTTGAAAATAATATATCAGCTCATTTAAATATGGAATTGAGCTATGTGTGTATTATAAATATATAAATTTAAAATGGGGATCTGTCCTTAACACATTTGTTTAAAACATGATACCAGCCAAAATGCCATTAAGTTGGGCTTTTACTTTCTGGTCTTTGAAAGTATAGAAGAAATTACAAGAAAAATATCAAGAGATTAAACTAAAAATATTAAAAATTTCTGTTACAAAAATAATTTTACTAAAATGAAAAGACAAATAATGTACTGGAAAAATATTTGCTTTCAGTATGCAAAATTAACTTCTGTAACTTGTCTAAATGACCCTGTGAACTTAGTATATAAGTAACATCACAGGAAACCGAGAGACTCCCACTTGAAGTATCTCCCTCTACCATCAAATTGTCAAAAACCCTGAGGACTACTCAGACCAAATACCAATTGAGTTGAGGAATGGAGTATAGCCCAGCCTCCTCCTGTCACTGTTTCTTAGCCCAACACCAAGCCTCTCTTGGAGACTGGTCTTCCCAGCCCCACTGCTGTCTTTCTGCAAATTCCTCTTATCGCTCCTCCCCAGTCATCATGCCAACTACAAAACTACAAGCACCTGTGAGTCTTTGACTGCGTCCTTGCCCTGGGTTGCCAGAGGCCTCCTGCCTGTGAGCAGAGCAGACTAGAAGTGTTAACCGCATCCATGGGCAGCCCTCAGCAAGAACTGAAAAGAGTCCAGCCTGCTTGGTCCTATTGTTGAGATAATTTTAAGGCATGTTCCACACTGTCTCCAGAGATCCCCAGCCAGATTGCAGCTCCATTGCCCATGGTAAACTTCATGAAAACACATCCTTTATGGCTCCATTCCTTGCTTTTCCTTCCAGTCCTTCCCTGCTGGTGCTTCCTGGGATCACCTCAGTTGGAGATTGAATCACATCCCCCATAAAGTCAGGTTCAGTTCCTAGTTCCAGTCCTGTGAGTGTGAGCCCCTCTGTAAATAGGGTTTTTGAAGATATTATTAATGGTTAAGGGGTGGATTCATTTGTGAGGAGGATCTTTGAAGATCTTATTTAGATGAGGCCAAATTGAATTCAGGGTGAACCTCAATCCATATGACTGGAGTCCTAAGAAGCAAAAGAAAGTCAGATGCAGTCAGTCAGTAGAAGCCAGAAATCAGAAGAACCAGAAGTCAGTAGAAGCCAGAAGTTAGCCAAAATCAGAGGAGCAGACACAAGGAGAAAGCGGTGGCCAAGGGACAGAGGATTGTCAGAATGCTGCAGACTCTGGGAGAGAGTGTGGTGTGTTGAAAACTTGGTTTTGAACTTCTAGCCTCCAAAGCTGTGAGACAATAAATTCCTGTTGTTTAAGCCAACGAGCTTTGTGATATTTGTCACAGCAGCCCTGGCAAACTAAGATACCTCCCTAATGAGCTCTTTTATAAACAACTTTCATTCACATCCTTGTCTCAAAGTTTGCTTCTGGGGCAACCCAACCTACATCATCTACTCAGGGAATGGAAGCTTTGACCTGGTTCATTCAGTCATTTATTGACTGCCTAATATACAACAGTTTGTGTTCTAGCCAAAAACAGTGGTGAACAAGACAGATAAAGTTCCTGCCCTCATGGAGCCCTATTAGAAGGGAAAGGCAGGCAATAATTAAGTCTAAATTTAGGGGATGATAAGAACTTTGAAGGAAAGAACTAGTAATGGGATAGGAGGAAGGACTTGAGGACTGGAGAGTTGCTTTAACTCAAGGAGTCAAGGAAAGTCCCAGTAGGAGCTGACGTTTGATTTACACCCTATATGAGAAGGGGGCAAAGAATGTGTGGGAAGACTTTGTTATGTAGAAGAAATTTCTCCCCAGCACCCTTTTTTAATACTTTGGATTAAATTTGCTTCAACCAGGACAATCTAAAAAGATATGATACTTCCTGGAATGAAATGTGTCATTTTAAATTGTGTAAATCTTTCTGTGAAGATTAAAGCCTTGGTTCCATATTAATGAATATATCCTGAGTTACATTTATGGGATTTAAAATACCAGTACCAAATAAAGATGATAAAGTATAGCTGGCAAAATTAGTTTAGAAAGTTTCCCACACACAAGGCTATTGGTGTATAAATGGGAATTACTTTTGAAAGTGACACTTGTTTATAACTCTCTCTCCTTTTCTTGTACCCGGAAAAAACCTTTCCAATCACTTTCTTATTTATTTTATATTGACATATTGAGAAAAGGCAAACAGGACTACTAAGCTTTCAATCAAGTCGCATAATAACCTTGCCTCAGAAATGAGTTGGAATAAAAGAGAGAGACAACACAGCAAACATTTTTTCCCACCATTTACAAAGTCTCCTTAGCACATTTACCAAGCAAACCCCTGCACCTAGTAGTAGGCAGAAGGTTGTTTCTCATCTCAAATAATGTCTTAAAAGAAAGTAGTATATAGATGTTAAGAAATAAATTTAGCATTTCCTATGCTAAACTATGAGCAATACCAAAAATTAGATTTTCAGGGAGTGGCAATGTCTAAATGATTTCATAGGTGGGATGGTTTCTTGGCCTAAACGTTTGCTCTGGGCTGCCAGAAGGTTATTCCAGGCACGCGGCAGACAGTGGTAGATGTGACAGGCACATTCCCTGCTCTCATGGATCTTATTTTCTAGTTAGGGAGACAGATAATAACCAAGCAGTTAAGGTACGGCAATGATGGAGGAGAGAAAGGGTTAAGGTGGCAGCTTTTTTAGATGGTGCAGCCATGGAAGGCCTCTCTGAAGAGGCAGAGGCTTGATTGACAAGATGGGACCTTCTGTGGGAGGATCTGGAAGAAGTGTTTTCTAGGCAGAGGAATAGCAAATTAAGAGTTGTGAAGAAGAACGAGCTTGGCAAGTCTGAAGAGCAGGTAAGCCAGTGTGGTGGGGGAGAGAAGTAGAAGATGAGACCCAGAAGGTGAGGGCTCAGGCTAGCCCAGGGCCCTTTGGCAAATGCAGGAATTCGGTTTTAATCCAAGTGGCAGCCCCTGGAGGTTCTTAGCAATGCAAAGATTTAATGATTCCTCTGGAGAATGGGTGAGAAGAAAAGCAGGGAAAGCAGGTAGGATATGGCTGCAACCAACTGGTGAGAATGGATGGGGCCTGGCCTAATGATGTAGCAGCACGTGGAATGTGTTGAGGCAAAAGCCAACAGATATCTCTTAAGTATTGGATGTGAGGTAGGAGGGATAGCCTGGAATCAAGATAACTCTTAGGTTGGAGCAGATGAAGCTGAGTGAACAGTTGTGTCTTTTATTAAGATGGGAAGACAAGGCAGGTGAAGACTAGGTGGACATCAAGAGTTCTGTTTTGACTACGGGAAGAAAGCTTCTTCTATCTATCTCTGTATCTATCTATCTCTGTATCTATCTATCTATCTATCTATCTATCTATCTATCTATCTATCTAT
>JAKSZT010053887.1:58691961-58791770 GCA_026826555.1 Tolypeutes matacus
TATCTATCTATCTATCTATCTATCTATCTATCTATCTATCTATCTATCTATCTATCCATCCATCCTCCATCTATCTAATCTATCTAATCTACTACCATTCAACCATTTTTATTTGACCAGAAACCAAAGAAGTGTAATCTCTTAGTTTTATAATCCCTGGAATATACGCCCTGATCTGTTTCTTTTCATTCATTCATTCACTACTCAATGAGTCCTCTCTGTTGATACAGTGGGTTAAGCTCTGGGGATACAGCTGTACCCAAAAGTGAGAGCTTGCCCACAGGGAGTTCAGAGGGGTGTAGTTAAGAGGATTTACCTTGTGGTCAGATGTACCAGGCTTTGTGTTTGACTTCTGACACCTACAAACTCTACGACTGAGGTTTACTTAATCTTATTAAAACACAGTTTGGGGGAAGCGGATGTGGCTCATCTACCATATGGAGGGACCGGGGTTTGATCTCCGGGATCTCCCGGTAAAATAAAAAAAAGAAAAGAAAAGGCGAGCAGGTAAGCCACAGGCCTGTGCAGGTGCATGGAGAGCAGAGCCACGCAGCAAGATAGTGACGCAGCAAGGGAGAGACCCACGGGAGAGCCAAGGCGAGATGTGTCGGAAACCAGGAACTGAGGTGGTGCAAGTGACAGGGTGCCTCTCTCCCACATCGGAGGTCCCTGGAATTGAAGTCTGGAGGAGAAAAATGAGAAGACAAGAAACAGACACAAAAGATCACCCAGTGAATGCACACAGACAGTAAGTGGGGGTGGGGTGGGGTTGGGGGGGGTGGACAACTCATAGAACTGTACACCAAAAAGAAAAAAATAAAGTTGATTAAAAAAAAAAAGCAGTTTGCTCTTTTTTTAAATGGGGGAAAATCATAATAATAATAATACCTTATTCATAAGGCTGTTAGAGGCACTGAATAAAACAGTGTATGTAAAGCACTTAACACCGTGCCTAGTGCAGTTACCACTCAATAAATGATAGCTATTACATGTGAGATTTAATTCCTATATAAAAAGAGAAATGCCATTTCATGCCATCAAACCATTTAAAAAGAATGAAGTAGAAGAGGTGGTAATGTAATGCTTTAATGCCACTGCAAGTAGTGGTGTACACAGGAGGCATCTTGTGGAAATGGGCCATAATTTCATGTGGTTTAGATCAAAAGTAGTTGTAACAGCTCATTCATTGGTGCTAGGTACCACTAAACCATTTACATGAATTATTTTAATCTTCCCAAAAACTTATGAGCTGGACATCTCTGTTCTCATTTTATAGATTTGGACGTGAGGCTCTGTTGCTCAAGGTCACACAAGTGGACAAGCGGCAGGGCTGGAATTTGAGCCCAGGGAGCTGTGGGCCCCTTAACCAGGGTACAGCCTGAGCTATTCCCAGAAGGCTGGGTGAAGGATTCCTTTCTTTTTTTTTTTTTTTTTTTAAAGATTTTATTTATTTATTCATTTATCCCCCCCCTTGCTGCTTGTGCTCGCTGGGTCAGCTAACCACGCCGTGCGGCCGTGCGGGCGGGCTTGCCTTCACCAGGAGGCCCCGGGAACCGAACCCGGGGCCTCCCATATGGTAAACGGGAGCCCTACTGATTGAGCCACAGCCGCTTCCCAAGGATTCCTTTCTTGATACACATCTGCCTGTTAAAGGAAAAAAAAAATCTATTGACAAAGGAGAGCAAGGGGAAGAAATCAAGAGTTGTAATGAATGGCATAATTAAAGGAGAGTTTTAAATAGAGGCCAGAGGTCAATTTATCCTGATGTCTAATGACTGTTAAAAAGAGCAACTCATCATTGTCAGAACAGAAAGCATTATCTTTTGCATTCAGTTTTCAAAATGCATCTGATGTTGCTAACAGACAGCTCCGTATTTTCAGGCTGCCACACTGGGGAGGAGGAGGAGAAGGGGATGGGGAGGTACCGTTGACACAGGAGACAACGTGAATGGCACCTCCTGGAGCTGAGCAGGGCTGTCCATGGCCCTGCAGCACACCCAGCCATCTTGTTTGGTTGCCGAGCAAGGCTGCTTGTAGCTGACTCAGCGTCTCTGTGCAATTTGCAGCAAAGTGCCCTTTCCTGTGGGGTGCTGCAGCCTGAAGCAGAGCCCTCCCTCAGCAGGGCGTCCTTGTGCATGGCACACCTGGTGGCCCGTTCCTGAGGGCATGTTTTGCAATCTTTGGCCCTGGTGGGTATGCCACGAGCCTGTGCTCTAAGGGGCATTTTGGAGATTTGTTTTCTAACACCAAAGATGGGAGCTGGTTTTCCCATTGTCGTGCCACACCCTTGTCCCTGGTGTGGAGCTCTTGACTTCCAGGCAGGCAAAGTCACAAGTCTGGGCTGTTTGGCTTTCTTTTCAGACTGTCAGCCTTGCTAGCTGCGGTTTTCAAAGCCTGAGGCTACTTTACTAGTTGGCAAAAGAGCACGTCAGCGCTCTAGGCTTTCACTACACCATCTCCTCTCTAGTTTGCATCAAGAGCCAAACTGGGAGAAGCACCTGCTGCTAAAGAAGGAATTTTAGCAGACATGTGATCCATCTACTCCCTTTTCATCTCAACCAAGTTTTATCAACAGGCAGCTACATGTCTAGAGGCATAACTCAGCCCCGCCAGAATCACAGTTACTCTTTGATACCATGACCTTGGTATTTAGATTGAAGATCATTCTAAGAATTCCTATAAAATGTATAATTTATACATTTACTGAAAATTGTAATTAAGATTATATTGTTATATCATTCAGTTGCCTTATGTTAGGTCCAGAATGAGAAACTTCCTTTGGAATTAAGCCCCAGCAAACAAACAAACAAACAAACAAAACACAAAACAAAACCTTTTATTTCTTTAATGTATTCATTCAGTAAGAAACAGCAGCACCTCTGCCCCACATTGGCTTGCCATTACTGTAATTATATTAACATTTGTGGTTAGATATTTTCTTTCTGAGATCTTGGTGTTTTCCTTTTTATTAACCATATCACGTGTATATCTTTTATGTAAATAATCCTAAACTCACTCCCTACCCCTTCCTTTTATTGGAAAGGAGGTAGGCGCTTATTAAAAAAACGAATGAAAGGAAATTATGTGTAGATTTGTCTATTTTAAATCCAAAATTATAAAGCCACTAAAATATAATGTGGTTAGCACTTACTAAAGAGTTATCATAGATTTCTTTTAATAATCAATTCCCACAGTTCACTTACAATATTACTTAATTTATGTTCACATGTTCTGATCTTACCTATTCTATAATGTGGAATTGCCTAGAGTGCTTTTTTTTGATATGTGATGTTATGCCCACTGTTACTTTATTCAGTTATTTGCTGCTTCATTTTATCACTATATAGTTACAGGTAAAGATGCATATATTGTGTTCTCTGCAGTATGATAAAGTTACCTTTAGTATTCACTTTAAATCAGTCCTATTTCTTCCCTTTTGCGCTTCCCAGTGTCAGTGTCATGCCTTGTCATCTCCATCCTTACCCCCCAAAATGCAGTCCTAGCATGGCATCACCTATGAGCTTGTTATAAATGCAGAATCTCAGGCCCCATCCCACCCCAGACCTCATGAATCAGAACCTGCCTTTTAACAGGATCCCGAGGTGATGCCGGTGCACATTAAAGCCTGAGTAGAGCTGTTCCGTGTCATCACCATCGCTTGCTAACCTGCCACGCAACATCCCTGTTTCTCCTTCCTAACTTTCTTTCTAAAACATAGCTCCAATGAAATTATTCTCTTGCCAGGTCATGAGAATTACCTTATTTAGTTTTTGTTAAAAAAAAATACAGATGATGGGGCCATTCCACTGATGGATCTGGGGTGGGATCTGGGCATCTGCTATTTTTAACAATCGTCTCAAGACCTACTGAGGATCGGGAAAGTTTAGGAAACATTAGCTCAGGGTATAAAGTCAGCATCCATAGCGTGGCCTCCAGATGCCTTTGCCCATCTCCCCCACTATTCTCTTCCTTCATGACCCGAGATCTTGGCCAAGCCACACGCCACACTGTCCTCCCAGCACACACGCCTTCCCACCTCTCGGAGGCCTTGCCACCTCTTCCCTCAGTGTGGACGTTGAGCTTTCCTTGCTGGGATCCTTCCTGGCCTTGCTCTGGCACCACTTCTTCAGGAGAATGATGCTGGCTCATTCTCCTAGTCTGAACTAAGGATGCCCTTTGCTTTTCTCTTCTAGTACCTATCCCATTCTGCCTAGAATGATCCTTCTGTGCCCCCACACATCTTGCCTCACTAGCCTAGTGAACTCCTTTTAGAACATACTTCTATATCTGATTTACCTTTGTGCTACTTCCACCTCTTCCCTAACTCCCAACTTGTACTTTTTTAAACAAATCAATTTTATTGATATATATATTAATAAACCATACAAATCATCCAAAGTGTGCAATCAATGGTATTTGGTATAATCACATAGTTGTGTGTTCATCACTTCAATCATAATTAGAGCATTTTCATTATTTAAATAATAATAATAAACAGATAAACAAACAAGAAAATTCCTCCCCTCTCAATTTCTCTATTTCCCCTGCTGTACATAGTTGCTATTTCTGGCTATTCTTGCACAATTATTTATTTGTTTATTAAGCAGTGTTATTGAGATATATTCACTTACCGTATGATCTATCCAAAGTATATAATCAATGGCTTTTAGTATAATCACACTGTTGTACATTCATCGTCTCAAAAAAATTTAAAACAATTTCATTACTCCAAAAAGAATGACTCCACATCCCTTAGTGTTCCTTTCTCAGCCCTACATAACCACTAACCTAATTTCATCTTTATAAATTGATTTATATTTAAATTTTATATAAATGGAATAATATAATATGTAGTACTCTGTGTCTGCTCTCCTTCACTTAGTATAATGTTGGTTTTTTTGTCTGATATTAATATTTTGTAGTATTAACCTATATTTGTTCAGCTTCAAAGAAAAACAGTCTTATAAATGCAATTTTACCCATATTTATATTTCACATAACTTTTTATATTTCACATAATATATTTAGTTCATAATAGGGCAATCATACAGTATTTGTCCTTTTGTGTCTGGCTTGCTTCACTCAATATAATGTCCTCCAGGTTCATACATGTTGTCATATGTTTCGCAACTTCATTTCTTCTTACTGCTGCATAATATTCCATCGTGTATATACTCCACAATTTGTTTCTCCATTCATCAGTTGATGGACATCTGGGTTGTTTCCAACTTTTGCTATCATGAATAATGCTGATATGAACATCGATGTGCAGATATCTATTCGTGTCACTGCTCTCAGTTCTTCTGGGTATATATCCAGTAGTGGTATTGCTAGGTCCCATGGCAAGTCTGTATTCAACTTCCTTAGGAACTGCCAAACAGCCGTCCACAGTGGCTGTACCATTCTACATTCCCACCAACAGTGAATAAGCATTCCTATCTCTCCACATCCTCTCCAATATTTACAGTTTTCTGACTTTTAATAGTGACCAGTCTAATAGGTGTGAAATGATATCTTGTATTTTTGATTTGCATTTCCCTAATTGCTAGCGATGTTGAATATTTTTTCACGTGTTTCTTCACCTTTTGTATTTATTCTTTGGATAGTTGTCTTTTCAAGTCTTTTGCCCATTTTTCAATCAGATAGTTTGTCTTTTTATTGCTGAGTTGTATGATCTCCTTATGTATCATGGATATTAAACCCTTATCGGATATGTGATTTTGAATTCTTTGGTGCCAGTACTTTTTAGAAAATCACAGTGAAAAGTTTTTTTGTTTTCCTTTTCACAATGACTTTTAAAAAATAAATCCCTCGCATAAAAAAAAAAGACATTGTATCTATCGCCTGCTAGAGTGTTCACTTAAGACTTGTCATAATAATTTTTCTTTTTTGTTTCAGCAATTCAAAACAACTTAAAAAATACTTGTTACCTTCTTATAGGTGGTTAATAGTGAAAGATTCCTTTCTACTGTACATGAAACCAGACACTGGTGCTATTGCCTTCGTCCTGCTGGTAGATAAAGAATTCAGAATTAAGGTGGGGAAGAAGGACACTGAGACCAAATATGGACTCCGGATTGATAATCTCTCAAGGTAGATATTTCAAGTATTTTTAAAGATTTCTGCTAAAATCGCTTAAAAACATTAAAGTTTTGCTCCCAACTTTAAGTGAAGAAGGAAGTAAAACAATTTAGATGTCAAAAATTTGCTATTTAGGACTCATTTTCCATCCAGAGTAATGAAAATACCTTCTCCTTGTATTTATATATTTTAAGAACAGAATACCCCATGTGCAAGAGAGTCAAAATAAATGCTCCCAAGGGAAAATGTATACCTATTTTAACAAAACTTACTACTCAACGATGCCATTGTACCAAACATAAATTTAGTGGTGATAATTCACATTTAAAAATAAAATTTTGCTTTATATATTCATATCCTTTCATTAACACTTTAAAAGTGATTTGATTTACAAAAATTCTGTTTATATGTAGATTTTAAGAAAGATGTCCTGAAAGGATACTCAAGTGTGCATTTGGGTGGATTTTATTAGTGAGTGTGAGTATGTGTGTGTGCATGTGTTTATATAAATATTTCTTTCTGGAAGACAGTAATTATACCATGTATTCATGTCCTTCTCTGTGTGTATTCATTTGTCTCTCTATAGTTCAACCTCATGTATATGAATATGTATTTTGCTTTTTACACACTGTTATATACCAAGACATATATACTACTGCACGTTTGTGTATGTATATGAGCGTAAAATGATACTGAAATTCCTGACCTTCTCTAGCAAGCAGAAGGTTCAGGATTGGTTATTGGAAATATAGTGGTATGTCATTAGAACTTCTTCCTGGTGCTGCATTCCTGTTTTCTGGAGGGCAAGAGAAGTCAGGCCACAATTCTCATTGGTCTCTATAACAGTTACTTTCCTGGCTGCCTTATCTCCATTGCCTACTGTCACCCACTCTACTTCACTGCCAAAGGAATCCATCCAAATCGAGATTTCATCAGCTTCCTTCCTGGTATAAGTACTCCCCACCATTTTATCAAATAAGTCCAAATTCCTCCATTCCTAATCTAAGACCCTTTATCTTTCTGAATTTATTTGCAATCCCTCCCTAGTGCAGCCTCTCAGGTTCTGTGGGGCAAGTTCTCTTTACTTCCCTTTCTCACACCTTTTTTTCTTGCCTTTTTACTTTTGCTCTTCCTGTCTCCTTGTTTGGAATGCCCCACCACCACCCCTCATATCTGATCTTCCTCCTGTGACAAGGCCTCTACTTGTTACTTACCTCTCCCAGAAATCTCAGAACTGGTTTTTGGAGGTACAATGGTGCAATCACCTTCCACGCCCTCTCACCCCCACCCCAGATACTCCTCCTGGCCACACCTGGTGGCAGGTGTTTTCTCCTCCCAGCCCCACCTCGCCTATGCTGCCCCTCTTTCCACACCCCAGCAACAGCAGGCACTCCCATGGTTCCAGACAAGAGCTGAGCCTCAATCTCTGACATATTGAGGAGAGCAGTTTGGGAAGCCCAAACCTTTATAAAGAATTATCTTAGGGTCTGTGAACATGGCCCATTCCCTGCTTCTCATTAGGATCATTGCATTCCCCCCAAAAGCAATCTCTCCCTCCTTAGTCATTGGGGTGTGAGTGGATTTTTGCCTAAATGGCAGGGAGATAGCTGGTTCCAATGCTTTATTTTTCTCTGAACTTCAAGTTTTGTTAACTCATCTTCCCCCTTGGCATTAGTCACCAATTCTGACAGTTGGCATCTAATAATGTTTTATAATCTCTTACCCTGAATTTTTTCAGCACTTATAAATCTGTAACAGTTTAGGGATAGTTTAGTCGTTAATTACAGAAAAAGCCCATGCAAATTGGTGTATACCAGAGACACAATTAACCAGTTGCATTGTCTTCCAGCTTGTCTGATTCAGATGCTCAAATTAAGTCACTGAAGTACATTTTCCCTGTGCTTCTCATCTCAGCCTTCTTTGGTGGATCTGTTCCATCCTCAGGCTGGTCCACTTGGGGTAGCAAGTTCACATAATCATACCAATTCAGTGGAACGACCATGGATCCTCATTCTCTCTCGTTGGGTAGAATTGGATCACATAATCATCTCCAGACAAGTCTTTGGGATCAGGGTGATGGAATAAGCCATTTTATTTGGCTTTGGTTGACTCAATGTAGGGAAGGACTTTTAGATTCCCTAAAGCACAAGTAGGATGATGTTTCCAAAAGGCAAGGAAATGAACACCAGGTGGCAGAGAGGTAAATGTTCTCTGTAGGAGCCAACAAGCCTCTAACCAATACCTAGAAGTAGGACCTTGCCTTACACGTCTTTCATTATTCCCCTCACAGCCTTCCACAGATCTAGGTTTTCAGTAAGAACCTTTATGTGTGTTTATGTAAGTGAATGAGTGAATAAATAACCTGAAAAAAAATTTTAGGGGGTATCAGGGATTGAACCCGGGACTTTGTACATGAGAAGCAGGTGCTTAAACCACTGAGCTACACCTGCTCCTGAACATTTATTTATTTTTTTAAGAATTTATTTTATTTATTTATTTCTACCCCCTCCCTCCCTCGTTGTTTGTGTTCACTGTCTGCTGTTCATTGTTTGTTGTGTGCTCTCTGTGTCTGCTCTTCTTCTTCTTTTTTTTTTTTTAAGGAGGCACTGGGAACCAAACCAGGGACCTCCCATGTGGGAGGAGGCACCCAACACTTGACCCATCTCTACTCCCTGCTGGTTGTGTCTCTCATTGTATTTCCTTGTTGTGTCTCCTTGTTGTGTCATCTCATTGTGTGTCATCTTGTTGCATCAGCTTGCCACGCAAGCCCATCATGTCAGCTCACTGTCCTGCTCCTCTTCTTTAGGAGGCACCAGGAACCAAAGTTGGACCTCCCATGTGGTAGGTGGGTGTCCAACTGCTTGAGCCACATCTGCTTTGCCTGAAAATATATTTTTAATGCACTGAATATATTTAGAAATTGTACCAAATATTTTTAGTAGCCACTTTTTTTTTAACATAAATAAAATATTATTTGTCTAAATTTTTTAACTTATATTTGCTGCGGTACCAAAACAAAACATGTTTAATCCTTAGATTTGTTTTAAAAGTAGAACACAGGGTGACCATATTTTTCTACATTTTGCTTTTCTTTGAAGGACACTGATTTTAAAATGCAACAGTTATAGACATGCTCGATGGTGGGCAGGGGCTATAGAAGAATTCATCCAGAAGCATGGCCCCAACTTTCTCAAAGAGCATCGATTTGGGTCGTATGCTGCTATCCAAGAAAACACTTTAGCTAAATGGTAAGATCTTTTTGCTTTAAGACAATTAAGGTAGCCATAGCATCTAATATTACAGTAGTCTAAATTCACCTGGAACCAATTTTCAAAATTGTGAAAATATTATGCATTATTTTAACAAAGAAGCCTTTCTTTTTGAGGCAGTTATAAGGCTACCTGAGCATAGATTAATTTTCCAGTTTTTGTTTTTAAGATTTTTCAGTCAGCTTAAGATAGCTAGCTTTAGATTTTGAAGTCTAATTGTTAAAAGTGTCAGTGACTTGCTAACTTCACATACTTTTTGACACACATAGAAGGTTTATTTAAGCCATTAGTCATAATTTAGGAAGGGGAATTTACGTGGTAGAGATTTCTTTTCTGAAAAGTCACATTTAACATGTTTTCCTATCTCTGCATTGGAGATTAGGCTTTTTTAAGTCATAGAAGAGCAGCCCATGTGTGAATTTAGCAGTGAGAATTCATTTGGCCCCACAGTGCTGTTGAGGTTCAATTAATTTGTCATTCTCTAAGCAGAGAAGAATCAGATTGCTAACTTCTGTCTACTTACCATCCTTCATAGCTGGCAGATGAAGGTATTTTTAATTCTTGTCTTCCAATTACACAAAGTAAACTAGCAGTTAAGTAGAAGCTCTAAGCAGTGACTTCCATGATTTGCTTTATCACTGGACATATTTATATTCTTTTTTTAATATATAAAACAAAACAAAACTTGTCTTTCAGGTATGTTAATGCCAAAGGATATTTTGAAGATGTGGCAGATGCAATGGAAGAGGCAAAAGAGGAGATTTTTATCACAGATTGGTGGTTAGTATTTGTCCATGGGAATTTTATCTGGAGGCCTCTATGTTTAGAAATTTTGACAACAGAGTAGTGCTGTTCAAGAATCCTACGTTATGAAAACTGGCAGTACCCACAGATGGTTTGGCCAGAGTCTCAACCAATTAGCTGTGATAGACTCCAGTCAAAGGCCTTTTCAAAAAACTTGGCGTCCAAGTATACTCTTAAAATATTTAGGTTGAACAATTTTATTTTTGTCTTTTCATTTGGAAGGAGACAACCAAATATTCATTTTAGTAAAGATTTCACTGCAATGCAGTTGTAGAAGGCTATGGAAAATAATCTTTCTTGGACGCCTTCCCTCATGTCGGTGTGTTGGTCACCAGGTCGAGTGAATATACTTCTTCTGGATTGTGGCCCTTTGATGCTGAAATAGTTCCATTTGCCTATTACTGTTAAAATGTGCAGCTTTTCTGGCAATACATTTGGTTTCAACTTTCTGACCCCTTTAAAGTCCATGAGAGTTATGAGGCTTATTAAAGTCACCAGGAGTCTCAGAGCTAAAACTCGTTTAGCTCTCGGGACATGTTATTCCTGGAATTGATGTAGGCTTTGTAGTCTGACTTCAGTTCCAATTGCCTGTCTGCCTGGACGGTTAAAACCCATTTCAGATGTCAAAATTGGCTACAGTGAAAATAAAAATGTCTAAAATGTGTTTTCCTTCTAAGAATTCAGTTGCCTGCAGTGTCCCTTGTTTTTCTCCATCCTGTTTCTTTACAAAAGGTTCCTTGTTTGTGAACTGTAAAAATGTCTTCATAACTTACTACCGTCAAATTCTAGATTTTTGAGGCAGGGGAGAGTAATAGGAAAGTGAACCCTTCTTTCTCTGCTGTTCTTCAGTGGTGTGTAAATCTGTAATTCCAAAACAGGGTTTCTCAGCTGTAGAACGAGTAGCATTCTGACCAGATAATGTTTTGATGTCGGGGGCTGTCCTGTGCCTTGTAGGCTCTTTACCATCCCTAGCCTCTACCCCCTTGATTCCAGTGGCAGCCTCCCAGTTGTGACAATCAAAATTGTCTTCAGACATTGCCAAGTGTCTCCTGGGTGGTAAAATCTCCCCTGTTTGGGAATCACTGATCTAGAGCCAGTGTACAAAGTATGTGATTATCAGTGTGTCTGTGCACCTGCTCATTCTCATGCTTGTGGAGGAGCTCATACTGGCCTTTTTATTATTGCCAAATTTTCTCTTTACCCAGTTACTGGGAAGGAAAAGTGTTTCATACTTAGGAGCTTTCTCCTCTGTTGAATGTTTTGTAAACATGTGTGGGAATAAATTCAAACTTAATATGGCAATATGTTCCTTTTAAAAATATTTCTGAAAGTTTGGCAAAGACACGAGGGGGATTGAACATAGTTTTTTCCATTGAGTGCATGTTTTCATGCTTTATGCAAGAAAATAATACCTCTTTTGAAGATTCTGAACACTAAAACACAGGCACTCATTTCTACATCTACAGAGATGAAACCCTGAATGTTTTCACTAGGATGACGTCTTGTTACAACATGTCTCCTGAAATAAGACCTTCACAGTAACTTCCTTCATAACAAGTGAAGAAAACCCTGGTCAGGCACAATATATTGCAAAAGGGAGTGTTCAGAAACTTAATCCAACCCTGATGTGTCTGGATCTGAGAGAGTGAAAAGCATAGTTAGGGGATGAACTCGCCTTTAAAAAGCTTCTAATCTAATTCAAGAAATATCATGTACTTAAGTGAAAACTGTGTTAATATGCTTCCAAAACAATTAGTTGGCAGCAAGGGCAGGTAGAATGAATGAGAAATGCCCTGCTTAGTTCTGTTTGCTCATTAATTCATTTAACCTTCATTTGTGTCATTTGGTGTTAGCACCATTCATTGATGAATATATTCGCTCTCTCGTTCCTGAGCTTCTTAATGAACAATTACTCTGTGTCAGGTATTCACTGCGTCAAGTACTGAGCTAGGCTGTTTGGATATAAAGATGAATGAGAATCAGCCCCTACACTAGAACAATACAGAGTCAGGAAGCCAGGCATAAAACAAAGGGCCGGGGAAGACTCAGAGAGGAGGCCCAACAGAGTAGAAGGCACAGAGGAGGCATGGGCAAGGAGTAGCAACTGAGCCTGCAGGAGCTGTGGAGGCTTCACAGAAGAGAATACTGGGCTGGGCCTGGGTGGTGGGTGACCAGGTGAGGACAGTCAAATGGGCATTTTAGGCAGAGGGATAGCCAGGACCAAGGCACACAAGGGTGAAAGAGCACAGCATTTGGAGGAGAGTGGGGGGAGAGGAGAAGTTGTGTGTGGTTTAAGAATAGGATCTGTTGGAACTATGGGTGGAGACAACACTCTAAATATAGGTTAGGGCCATGTTGCTAAGGTCCTTGGGTGAACCGCTAAGGAGTTAATCCTGTGAGCACTGGAAATCCCTGAAGATATTTAAGCTTAGGAGTTGTAATCAGATTTGTTTTCTAAAAGGGACCATTTTGGTAGTGGTGTAAAAGATGAATTCAAATGGGTTCTGGAGACCACTTAGCAAGCTACTGCTAGTTTCCAGGAAAGAATTAGTGAGGGTCTCAATTCAGCCCACCTTAGGGGCCCTTGCCCCACCGTTACTAACTTTGGGCAAGTCATTTGCCCTTTCTAAGGGACAGTTTCCAGGGTATAGTTGAAGCAATATTAACAATAATAGGTGCTAGTTATTGAATTCTTGCTAGATGTCAGGGACTGTGTTACAGATGAGAAAAGCAAGACTCAAGGAGGCAGGTTAGGAAACTGCCCAAAGTCACAGAGTTGCTCAAAGCCTATGCTCGTTTTGATCCAGGTGTGTCTGCTCCAGCCCACATGTCCTGGAGCTGCCCCTCAGCTAGTGGGGGTATTGCGTGATGTCCCAGGTCCCTTTTAGTTCTAAGATTCTTCTGAGTCAGATAGAATTGTTTAAATATTCTGGTTAAAGTAGTAATCAGATTTGAGTAGATTTAGTCAGGAGAAATGTTCTGCAGGAGGTGCATTCTGAGGTAGACTCTTAAGTTAGAGAATGATTCGTTAAATGTTAAACAGCCACCTTAATCTGAAAATAATGGCGAAAAGTAAACCCTAGCTAGATGTTGAATTAGTGAATATTCTTCACTTGTTTATCCATATCAACTAATTGAACACTTGTCGTGCGTCTTTCTGTGCTGGTCACCTGTGAACTAACTAAACAGTGTTCACTGGACTAAGTCCAAAAATGAGTTAGGAAGATGGCATTAGTGTAGGAAGCACACACTGCAAGCTCCCAGAGCAAGGCGGGTTGTGGACGGGGTCCTGCCTGGGGGTCTGTGCTGTGCATGCGTGGAATGAGAAACTTGGGACATCTATCTGCACGGATCAACAGCATGGACGGAACAGTAGAGATTCGTGAGTTTTAAGCCTGCCGGTGGTGGTTGGCATGGACGGCTGAGCCCTGCAGTTAGGGAGAAAAAAAATAAAACAGCGGGTTGGAGCCACGAGTGGGGCTCGGCAACCGGGAGTCAGGGCCTGGCCGGAGGGGGCACTCTCTGAGGGGGGGCTCTGGTAAAAGGGCGAGAGAGTTTTATTTTCTGGGGATTTGGCTGCCTGGAGCCCCTTGGACCTTGGGTGGACAGAACAGCCGGAGCGAATCGGCACCCAGTGGAGGAGAGGGGTGATTCTGTTTGGGGAGGGAGTTGATTTACCTAGCTGCCCAGGGATAAGCCCCGGGCTGCCGTGGAGCCAGGAAAAGGAGACACTCTCCAAAAGAGGGAGGGTTCTGTTGGAGGACAGGGAAGGGAATTTTTTTTTTTTTTTTGCCATCGATCTGGCTGCCTGGACCACCCTATAGCTTTGGGGAACAGATAAGCCGACCTGAAGCAGCATCAGGCTGAGAGGAGAGGCGAATCTACAGAGTCAAACTGATTTACATAGCAACCTGGTGACACTGGTGCTCGGCTCCAGAAGGGGTGGAGTCAGCCATCTTTAGCACTCTGCACTGACTAACATCAGAGCTACAGCTACCCTGGGGAGTCCAGGAAGTGGGACGTGCTTGATTAATTTCCACGGGGTCCCCTCCGTAAGTGGGTTGGTCTAGAGGAGGAATCATTATGGGTCCTGTATTTTGCCAAAAAAAAAAAAAAAAAAATGAGAAGGTCACTTCAATTAATGAAAAATAAATTCTTTTTAATTTAGTTTAATAGCTAAAAGCTGTTTCAGGACCAGCATATAGAACTCTGCAGGGAAATTGATTGATAAACACAAGCAGGCAGAGAGGATCCACGTGGACCCTAGGGGAATCATTGACCCTCCTTAGCTCTGTTTGACTGCTTGCCTGTGTGGTTCTTTGGTTTTTCTCTGTTTATTTCTGGTTTCTTGCTTTTCCTTCCTCTTTTCTCCCCCCTTTCTTTTTTCTTTCATTTTTTTAAAATTAGGTGCTGCTAGCTTGTCGCTTCTTTGCTGTGCTGCTTCTTCAGTAATTTTCCACTCGCTGTCTATATTGATTTTGTGTTCCAAACTATCGCTTATCCTTCCTTCATCTTTCAGCCTTCTGCTTTCTGTTGTGGCTCTTAGATACAACATTTTTTTCATAGACCCACAACTTAAGGGTGTCAATTTCTATTCCATCTATTTTGTTTTCTTTTTTATTAGTATTAACTTTTTCCTTTCAGCCCTTTCTTTACTATTTCTCTCCCTCCTCATAATTCTAGCCTTCTAAATCACTATATATATATATATATTCCTCCATTTGTTTTCCCAATCCATTGTAGGAACTCCATTTATTTTCCTATTACTCTACACTGCCTACACAAGTTAAATATTCATCTCATTAAGTTTCATTTGGCCCCTCTTCTAACTTTTATCAATATGACTATTATCCTTCTGTCTTCATTACATCTTTTGATTCCTCTGGCCCTAATCTTTTGCCTTCAAGTGAACATAGAAAGAAGCAAGGAAATAAAATGAGAAGAAAAAGTGCCAAAGAGAAAACTTAACTCACATGCAGAACCACCAGCTAAATAAAACTCTAGAGCATAGAGAAAAGCTAATCAATTGAACAAACCCATCAAGATAATATGATGACCAGAGGGCAACAAAAAAATACAAATGACTCTGAGAAACAGGAAAACATGGACCAGTCCAATGAACAAATTAAAAACCAATAAGTGATACAGAACATCGAACAACTAATCAAAGCTATCCAAACAAATATCATAGACCAACTTAAAGAAGTGAAGGAAGAAATTAAGGATATAAAGAAGACACTGGGAGAACATACTGAAGAAATTCCAAACATGCCTAAAAAGATAATGGATATGATGGTGAACAATGGCACAATCAAAGAAATAAAAAAGATGCTGGATTCACATAAGAGCAGATTTGAACAGGCAGAGGAAAGAATTAGTGATATGAAAGACAATACAGCTGAAATCAAAGAGATAGTAGAACAGATAGATAAAAAGATAGAAAAAATCCAGCATGGACTCAGGGAATTAACCTATAACACAAAACGCACAAACATACGCATTATGGACATTCCAGAAGGAGAAGAGAAGGGAAAGGGAACAGAAGGAGTGTTGAAGGAAATAATGGCTGAAAACTTCCCAACCCTATTGAGAGAGATGGATGTGCAGATCCAGGAAGCACAGTGTACCCCAAATAGTATAAATCCCAACAGGCCAACTCCAAGACATATACTTGTCAAAATGTCCAATGCTCAAGACAAAGAGAAAATACTCAAGGCAGCAAGAGAAAAGCGAACCATCACATACAAGAGAAGCACAATAAGATTAAGTGCTGATTTCTCAGCTGAAACCATGGACGCAAGAAGACAGTGGTATGACATAGTCAAAATACTAAAAGAAAAAAACTTCCAGCCACAAATTCTCTATCCAGCAAAACTGGCATTCAAAAATGATGGAGAGTTCAAAATATTCACAGATAAAGAGCAATTAAGAGAGTATGTCAAGAAGAAACCAGCACTTCAAGAAATACTAAAGGAATCTCCACACGTTGAAAGGAAAAAACAAGGGAGAGAGAGTTGGAGGAGAGTTTAAAAACAACTGAGAAGACAAAAAGAGAAACAAAACAACATATGACATACATTAACCCAAAGAAAAAATGGCTGAAGTAAGAAATTTGTTACGAGTAATAACACTGAATGTTAATGGATCAAATTCACCAATCAAGAGACACAGATTGGCAGAATGGATAAGAAAATATGATCCATCTATATGCTGTCTGCAAGAAACCCACCTTCGACCCAGGGATTCAAGGAGGCTGAAAGTGAATGACTGGAAAACCATTTTACGAACTAACAATAGCCAAAAAAGGGCAGGAGTAGCTATTCTAATATCAGACAAAATAGACTTTAAATGCAAAACTATTTTAAGAGACAAAGATGGACACTACATATTAGAAAAGGAGTAATCTCTCAAGAAGAGAGAACAATCATCAACATTTACGCACCTAATAGGGGTGCCTCAAAATACCTGCGGCAAACTCTGGAAAAACTAAGAGGAGAAATAAATGCCTCTACAGTTATAGCAGGGGACTTCAACACACCACTATCATCATTAGACAGAACATCTAGATGGAGAGTCAATAAAGAAACAAAGGCACTCAACAATACATTAGAAGACCTGGACTTAATAGACATATACTGAACACTACACCCAAATACAGCAGGATTTACATTCTTCTCGAGTGCACATGGAACATACTCCAAAATAGACTACATGCTAGGGCACAGAACAACTCTCAATGAATTCAGAAAGATTGAGATTATACAAAGTAATTTCTCTGACCACAACGGAATGAAATTGGAAATCACTAAGGGCCAGAGAAACAGTTTAGGCACAAGGATATGGAAGTTAAACAACACACTCTTAGACAAACAGTGGGTCAAAGAGGAAATCTCAAAAGAAATCAGTAACTACCCTGAAACTAATGAAAACGACAACACAACATATCAAAACCTATGGGTTGCAGCAAAAGTAGTCCTGAGAGGGAAGTTCATAGCTATTAAAAAAGAAGAAAGAGCTAAAATTGAAGACCTAACTGCACACTTGGAGGAATTGGAAAAACAACAACAAACTAAACCTAAAGAAAGTAGAAAGAAGGAAATAACAAAGATTAGAGCAGAACTAAATGAAATAGAGAATAAGAAAGCACTTGAAACAATAAACAAAACCAAAAGCTGGTTCTTCGAGAATATCAATAAAATTGGCAACCCTTAGCCAGACCAACAAAGAAAAAGAGAGAACAGATGCAAATATATAAAATAAGGAATGAGCAAGGGGATATCACTACTGACCCCACAGAAATAAAGAGTATCATAACAGGATACTTTGAAAAATTATATGCCAACAAGAACTATAATTTAGAGGAAATGGACAAGTTTCTAGAAACCCACAAACAGCCTACATTGATGAAAGAAGAAATAGATGAACTCAACAGTCCAATTACAAGTAAAGAGATAGACTCAGTCTTCAAAAACCTCCTAACTAAGAAGAGCCCAGGACCAGATGGCTTCACAGCTGAATTCTACCAAACATTCTGGAAAGAGCTAACACCAATTCTACTTAAGCTCTTCCAAAAAATAGAAGTAGAAGGAATATTACCTAACTCATTCTATGATGCCAACATTACCCTAACACCAAAACCAAATAAAGATAACACAAGAAAGGAAAATTACAGACCAATTTCTCTAGTGAACCTAGATGCTTTTGCCTTGGGCAACAAGAAACTCAACTAAAGGTGGCTTAAACAATTATTTGTCTCACTTAATGAGAAATCCAGAATTAGTATATCCTAGGATTGGCACCATGATTTAGTGATTTCAGGATTCTGGGCCTTCCTCTTAGAGTTTCAATGTGGCTGCACCTCCCCAAGCATCAGGCTCCCATACCACATCCACCCCAGAGCCCAATGTAGAGGCACAGCTTTCTCCTGCTGTGTGTGTCAAGGAGGAAAAACGTTCACATAAACCCCACCTATAACTCCTCATATACCCCATTGTGCAGGATTCTGTCATGTCATGCTCTAGCTGCACAGGAGTCTAGGAAAGCAAGTATTTAGAATATTCAGGCTTTACAATAGGAGGTAAGCTCTGACAGCAAGGATCGAGAGAGTTGAGAATGGCTATTGGGTGGGCAAACAACAGGATCTGCATGTGTATGTATGCATGTGTGAGAGAGAAATTGATATTGATAAAGGCTCCTTTCTGTATGAAGTGTAAGTGGACTCATGCCAAAACTTTACATGACCAACCACAATGGAGGATGGTGATGGCATTTGGGTTGAAATTGCCTTTACTTCCTATGACAATCACAACTTTATATATTTTTTTAGTTATTTGAAATCTTGGTTTTGTGATTTCAGGTTGAGTCCAGAAATCTTCCTGAAACGCCCAGTGGTTGAAGGAAATCGTTGGAGGTTGGACTGCATTCTTAAACGAAAAGCAGTATGTATTTTGCAGACAAATGATGTGATTTTTAAAAATCTTTTTCCCTCCTGAAATACCTTTTCATTTTCAAAGTCTTAAATAATATACCTAATGACTTTTTCATTAGGGTTTATAAAAAGTATGAAACGTACTGGTTTCTAGTTCATTTGGTTCTGATATCTTTCTATTACTTTTGAGTACAGAAATATTTTAGCCTCATTCACTTCATAGATTATATGAGCAATCCTAATTTGTGTTTTTTAGTCACTAATGAACAGTTAATTTTACTGTTGTGATTAAACAAAAAAGTTGTGATAAAATTCGCAGTTGAATACTAAATGAAATGAAATATAGCATTTTACGTTATTCATTATTTTGTCATTTGAGCAAAAGACAATGTCACATGGAGAGAGGTTGTAGTCAGATGGAACCAACCAGAATAGAAGAATATCAAAGAGAGAGGACATTAGGAATTGGTGGTCTTTTGGTTCCAGTTTTGGGGCAGTTCATGCGATAGAACTTTTTCCTATGCAGTTGACCCCATAGATTTTGTGGGAGCATTGTGTGTGTTCAATTTGTTATATTAAAAAAATAAATAACTGCAGCTGTATAGGCTCACCAAGAACTACTTTACATTCATAATTCTAATGAATTATTTTTATGTAGTAGGCCCTCCACCAAATTAAATTGAGTTAAATTAGAATACATTTAGATTTATTATTGGGTCCAAATCTGTGATGTACTAACCATTTTACTACTATTATTTGAAACAGTTTTAATTTTTTTTTATTCTACCATTAAACATTCTAACAGAATTTGTAAATCCTAAGTAATTGCTGTTATTTTTCTACTTCTGACAGCCTTCACTCACTTCTCCTTTCCTATACTCTATATTATACTACTCCTTTCCCCACTTGCCTTTCCCCTCTTCTTTCAGTATCTTTTCCCCATGCCTTTACTTTTGGATTTCTGGGGATATCCATAGATATAGTCAGACCTCACTGAAGGTCAAAGACGTTGATAATGTTTATTTCAGACATTAGTTCTGCCAAATAGCATCATTTTCATGCCTAGTCTAATTCATTGCTTCAGCAGGATCTCATTCAGAAAAGTGGGAATCTGATTCTGAAAAGTATTCTTTATATATCCATATATTCATTTATTAAATAATTCTACACATTTACTGAATGTGTGCTATGAGCCAGGCACTCTGCTAATCTTTAAAGATGCCACAGTGAATAGAATTCTGTCTCTGGCCACCAAGCGCTCCTTAAAGGCCTCAGGTCCTGGTCTCAGTCCTAGCCTTACCAAACTACTTCCTACCTGTTGAATGCAATGTAACCTTCTCTGTGTTTCTCTTGGTCAAATGGCACCTTTCCCAGTTCTCCTCAAAATTCCATTTTAGTTAGTTTTTCCAGCCTTGCCTACAGTTTTCAATCATTGTAGTAAATCATCTCTCCATAGTATTTATCCAGTACTTAATTGTTTTCCATTTTAATCAACATGTATTACTGAATGCCTAATATGTTAGGGTACTTTGCTAGTTATATGGGGATGTACATAAATAAGTGACATGATTCTTGACCCGAAGAAATTTGAAAGTCTACACTAGTGTCGACTGGGTACAGAGACAGTGCCAAGATTCAAAGGCAGGAGGGAGAGCATTGGGCAGGTGTGATCTGGGAATCCCCTCACAACATGAGGTATTTAGGGCATTTAGAATGGGAAAAAGTTTTTTAAAAGAAGGAAACATTTTTAGGTATAGGAAATGTGAGGAGATATTCTGGAGACAGGAATGCAGAAGGCTTTATCAGTTCCAGTGAGGTGACAAGGTAGATTACAATTGTACAGGTAGGTGGGTGTCAAGCTGGACCAGCAGGTTGGAACTAGGATGTGGAGGCTTGGCGAACCAAAGTGGTTTGGACTTTACGGTAGACAGTGGGGACTCTCGTGAGTGTGGGTATGGTGGGAGAGGGGCAACTGATCAAAATGGCTGCTGGGAAGGTGAATCTGGCAGTGGGAGAACATGGAGTTACAAAACTAAATTTTAGATCACTTGAGTATGAGGTGCTTACAAGATATCTAAGTAAAATCCAGAAAGCTAATAAATGACAGAGCAAGGTTTAAGAGGAAGATTCTGCAGGGCTGGCCCTCCACCCCCATTTTAGCTGGTATTTGTCCATTCCCCTTGCCATGACTATTGACTTCTATGTCATTAGCATGACTTCTCTCTGCTTTTATGCCCCATGAACCCTGGTAAGGTCTCTGGGAAACAGTCCAACCAAGTAAATGTTATCCATATTTATATATTGTTCCCAAATTTCCTGAAATTTGTAGTTTTTAAATTGTGGGTAATTATTTTAAAATTTTCCTGAGGAAATAATAATACTATTAAATATTAATTTCTCAGTGATATATTTAGAAGAGATGCCCTTCCTTACACTAACTACATAATATTATTACTTTGGTCATTAATTTTTAACACTCAGATCATTCCAAATTGACGTTTCATATGCTCATAAACACTATTTCACATAAATAATTTAGTTTCTGAAAGCCATACACTAGATTCACAAAGTAGTAGGTTGATAAATAATATTTATTCTTGTGTTGAGTCCCAGAAGGCCAGAAGATTGATAAAAATGACTGCTTGTTTTCCTTTATCTGATTGTACAGGTTTTTTGAGAGGAATTTAAGAAGCATCTCTTCCTTGTAACTAACATATAGGCAAACATCTTCTATAATGCTTGTTTCTTAAGAAAAAACACAATATTTTGTTTCTTTGGTAAAATCAAGTTGCTATTTTTGTGTTTCTTTGGCCTTCTGATATGAAATGTTATCATTTAAAATGGAATAAAACAATATTGAGAGGTAGGTTGTTTACAACTTAAAAAAATTAGCATCTCAGGGTTTTCCACAGTTCTGCCTTTAGTGCCTTAAATGGTGAGATGCGTTGCATTAGTGTTGGTAACCGTATTCCTGCACCTGGTTACATTTATTTCAGCCTTAGAAATATGTGATATTTCTCATGAGACCTACATCAAAGGAGTCTTCAAGTACAGCAACCTAGAGATGTTAAGAAAAAAGGGTAGGTCTTCAGGGAGGGAAATTGCCTTCAGGCTAATTTCTTTCTGTCCTGGACCATAAGGCACAATATAGAATTGTAGTCAGTGACAAAATAGAAGGGAAAGATGTCCAAATTTGCCAAACAAAATGAATAATCACATCTCTGCACAGAAAATCAAATTAAATCTTACCAAAGTTGGTAGGCCAAAAGGACTTGGCGGGGAAGGAAGGTTTCGGCCTTGAGAACTGTGCTTTAAACAAAGGGGAAGGTCATGAACATTTGTACTCTCACCTCCCGATGCTGCCTGCTTTTAAATGGTGAGGATAAGATTTCTTTTTATCCTTTACTTTTCCTTTTCCTAAGGTGTTGGGGAAGTCCTTGCCATTTGATAAAATTAGTGATTATCCTACAGGGGTGGGGGTGTAGAGGGGGGTGGGATGTTTACCAAGTCCTTTTCAGGCACTGGACAAAATTGGCCGCATTTAGAAAATATTTTAAGCAATCAGAGAAGAAATTGGCTAAGGAACAAAGTCATTGATTTCAACTCTAAAATATTTTTATTTTTTAATCATCTTCACATCCATATTATTTATGTAAAGCTCCTAAAAACACCTACTGTTTACAGTGTTGGATTTGTTCTACTTTATCGGAAAGTAATTAGAAAAGAGGATAGAACTTTAATCTTCAAAACTCAACTTTCAGGAAGCTTATTCTGTGGGACTTTCGGGTTAGTTGAGTTCAGCAGAGATATCAACTCTGGCTCACCTCTTTTCCTACTCCAGTTCCCCTCTTCACAGTTTCTTTCTTCCTCTCTAAGTAAAATAATTTTCCCAATTACCAAGGGACACAAAAATGCATTGGTAAAATGTTGGTTGTTTCAAAAAGTGTATTTTTGAAATTTAGAATTAACAACAGACCTTTATGTTGTTTTTTTTTAAACTTGGCTTTCATTTTATATAAACATTTTCCATGTTCTGTAAAATGTGCTATTACAACCTAGACAAATGCCTTTGTTCCCAAGGAGTGTTTTTACTTTACCCTTTATAATTGATAATTTATCAGAGTGTTATAATTCCTTCACAAAAAGTAGAAGAATTTATTACTTTATTATCACAGAGGTCTTATCACTAATTAACTTTACTGTGGATCCAGGTGCAGGTAAATAGTTGTAAACCAGATCACAAAAAGTTAACTTTTTATATTTAACTACTTCCTGATAAGTCATTTACATTTAAGCTAAAAGGACATGAAAGTTTACAATCTATTTCCTTTCGAGTTCATTTAGTTCAGTGAGAAAAGACATAGCCTATAAGAAAATGCAAGGTATTACTAGATGGAGGGTAATAGTATTATCCATTAGTATCAACATCTCTGTTATTTCAAAACTCCATTAGCTATTCAGGTAAATGGAAAATTGTAGGAGTCAGGCCAAGTTCCTAATTTCCAACTATGCCCTTCATGACTAATAATGTATTAGCCTAAGAAGCAGAATTTCATCCATTTAAAACAAATGAACCCTGATGAAAGATGTCAGGTGTAATGTTCTATAATTTAGATTGAAATTTTGTGTTTTAAGCTTTGTATTATTGCTGTCAAAGAGAGGCTATTTAAAAAAAAACAAAAAACAAAAAAAAAAAACCTGTTACTCCGTCCTAAATCTGAAAATATTCAAATAGGAAAATAGATCTGAACAGTAGAGGAGAAAAATAAAATAATCTTCTAGTTTTCATTTGGAGCCTTCAATCAGCAATTCGTTGCAGAGTGTTCACTGGCCAGACCACTAGGAATTAATCTGCTCACTTCTTCCCTTTCCTTATTTCTTTACTCAAATCTGTGCTTAGATACTTGTTGGCAATAATAGTGGAATCACTTGGAATAAGTACTGAGTTCCAAAAGTCAACTGTTAACCAGAGAGATAGAATGACATGTATATTCTTTTTGATCCTGGTTTGTTTGTTTGTTTCCAGAGCAAAGATGGGTCTTCCCCTACTACTCAAATCCCCTTAATGTTTACAAAAATGTAAATCTAGTGTTCCATCCAAAAACGTACATACTTTTTTTCTATTACTAAGACCTACATCAAGAGAGGTAGGGTGTTAATATTTTGAAATGATGTATTATCATAAGGAATTTAGGGGCCAAAACGTGCCTCTGAGTATTGGCTGAGAAATATTGGAGAGCTGTGTATGATGTGTTTGGTTTGCAACCAAGCTTTTTTGTTGTTGTTGTTGTTGTTCTTTGTTTTTTTGGTCTTTTTGTTTTGTTTTGTTTTATTTAGTTTTTTGCAACCAAGCTTTTATATCCTGCAATTTAGAGCCTAAAAATATTAACTCCTATGTTGTTTCACGTTTTTTTAGCATTGCAAAAATATCCAGTTCTTATAAACTGTACGTGTTCAACCCAGTAAGACTTCTTAAATTTCTGATTTAAAGTTTTCTTTATGAACAATGCCTAATTTCCATGAATTATTCATTTAAACTATAACCATACCATCCTTTATCACTGTAGTTTATTAGATATGCCTGCACCTCTGATATTCTAGAAAGTATGATGGGAAAATTTTGCCTTTAAGGTATTAAATGCCTAGGTGTGGATACATAATCCAGTATGTATGGAATATGTTTCAGAGTGCCTTCAGAGCTGCTGGGTTAAAAGAATGTAAATTAAAATGGTGCAGATAGCACAGAAATACTGAGAATATAAACCTAAGTAGTAAAATAAATAAAATCGTTTACTGGAGAAAATACATTCTGAACTGTATGTTGGAAGGGAGAAGCTTATGTGTGGGGCAGGGAGAAGGAGACAAGCATTTCAGGTCTGGGGCAATTTAGCTTAGGCTGAAAGCCTGTCACTACCCAGAACTAACGTAGAAAGTGCTAATACTTTTCTCTACTACCAGCTGCCAGCTATTGAACATTGTCTTTTTGGTGCTTAATAATTATAATAAATGCTACTTACATAGCATGTAGAATTCCCTGAGCACTTTTGATTTAATCTGACCCTCATAAAGGCCTTCTGAGGTGGAGTATATTTTCTTTTAGGCCCGAAGTCTATGGATGGATCAATTGTTGATTTGTGTGCCCATTTTTTACTAAGCCTCCACTAAAATTCAGGGATTTTTAAATGTTAGAGAAGCCAACTTCTGAAGAAGTCATTTCACTAGTGAAATAGACATTAATGATCTAATTAAAGGTTAGCTGGATGAAACAACACATTCATCTCTGAAGAGTAAGAAATATTTTTTTCCACTTAAATAAAATGAAAAAAAAAAAAAAAAATATATATATATATAAAGAAGAATTCGAAGAAAATTATCCCCTGAACATTTAAAGGATATTTAGCATAACTTACTGCATCCAAGTTTCTTATCACTGTTATTTTAACTAATTTATGTATAATATAAATAAGCCAAAAAATTCTAATCTTGTAACATGAATCACGTCAAAACATTTCTCAATGACAAGTGTTTTAAAATGTTAAAACGTATACAGCTATAAGGAACTTTTAGCAATTGGGGCTACAAATTCAATGTTCTAGTCAAATAGTGTCACTCTTTGTGTAATAAGATGAAATGAACATCAGATAAACAATTTTTTTTCTACTTGTGTCTTAATATACACTTATATTTCATCTTCTCATATTGCCCTTTTCTTTAAATATTTTATTATACTTGTTTAATGAAGAAAGATTAGAAAGTACCATTCACAGCAAGGAAGAAGAAAAATAAAATCATAACCTACTTCCAAAGAGACTCACTCATGCCTGTGTTTTCTTCTGGGACAGCAACAGGGGGTAAGGATTTTCATCATGCTCTACAAAGAGGTGGAACTTGCTCTTGGAATCAACAGTGGATACAGCAAGAGGACTTTAATGCATCTACACCCCCACATAAAGGTATCCATGTTCCCCTTGGTGAACAATGTGGCTTCTTTAAAGTTCTGCACCATTTTTTCAAATGTGTTTGCTTACAGCAGAGGTAATCTGTAGAATTCCCTAGTCTATATTTCGCCTAAATGGCTTTATGTCTGTTTTCAGAAATAGAAGACAATGCATACTTTCTTATATTCCCTACATTGGTGGGTCAACAGAGTTCACATGTCTGCTTCTCTGACCCTGATAATTGGAAGTGATCGTTTAGCCAAAAACAAGCTTCCTAGAGTTGTTTTACTGTTCGAGATCCCTGTCAAGTTCTCACACTTCCCGTTGAGAGAATGTGGAACCTCTTAGACATGATCTTCCTGTGACATCCCCTGAACACTGACAGCAATGGAGACCTCCTCTATGCTTCAAAGTGCTTTTCTTCATAATAGGACCTAGTATAAAAATACTAATAAAGTAAACAAATATGATAAGCAAGTTTTAAAACTCTTTGATACTTTTCCAAGGACTTGAAAATTCTCAGTTATTATCACCCAGTCGCTGAGATACATCAAGTTTATTAAATCTGCAGCAAGCTTAAAATAGATAACAATCGTATATTCCGTTGATTAAAAATAATGAAAATGTTTTCCTCCTAGAGACTGAGTTTTTGAGTTGTAACATTTCTGAAAATTATTCACTCTTTTGCCACCTTTTTATCAAGCACCTACTATGTGCAAGTAACTCTGCTAGAGTGAAAATATCTTTAAGTAATATAAAACAAGTATAACTTATTCACTAATAACTGAAAATATGGGGTTGATTCTATAGACCACTGTACAAAAAAAAAAAAAAGGAATCAGAGATAAATTTGAAGAGATTTACTTATTCAGGCTTCATCTTAGTAATTCTGGTCTGACACCTCACCCCCATACACTAAGAGTAGTGTTAATTAATGTTTTGGTGAATGAATGAATGACTACTAATTGGAAAAGAATCAGTGAGAAGTTTAGAAAACTGATGGATTAAATAATTTGGCTCTATGAAGAAACATTAAGGAAATTGGGGATTTTCAGCTTAGTAGGTAGAAGTCTTGCAGGTGACTTAAAGATTGTCCACAAATAGAAAAAGAATTATAAAAAGGTATATATCCTTTAAGGACTTAATGAGATAAGAAAAGTTTATATAAAAGTTTTTATTTCAATGTAGCATATTAAAAATAATTTTATGTAATTATAAATTATGGCCAATTGATTTTTGACAAGGGTACCAAGTCCACTCAATGGGAAAAGAATAGTCTCTTTAACAAATGGTGCTGGGAAAACTTGGTGTCCACATCCAAAAGAATGAAAGTAAATCCCTACCTCATACCAGATAAAAATTACCTCAAATTAGTCAAATACCTAGATATAAGAACAAAACTATCTAACTCCTAGATGAAAACTTAGGGGGAGAGTTTTCATAACCTTGGATTTGGTAGTGATTTCTTAGATATGACAGCAAAAGCATGAACAACAAAAGAAAATATAAATAAAATGGACTTCAAAACTAAAAGCTTTTGTACATCAAAGGACTCTATTAAGAAAGGTAAAAAACCACCTACAGAATGGGAGAAAATAATTGCTAATCATATATGTGACAAGGGTTTAATATCCAGAATATATAAAGAACTGCTACAACTCAATAACAGAAAGACAAATAACCCAACTTAAAAATGAGCAAAGGACTTCAATAGACATTTCTCTAAAGAAGGTATACAAATGGCCAATAAGCACACAAAAAGATGTTCAACACATTGGTCATCAGGGAAATGCAAATGAAAATGACAATGAGTTACATTTCATACCCACTAGGATGGCTACTACTAGAAAAACAGAAAATGATAAGTATTTATTATTAAATAAGGATTTAAAGAAATAGGAACCCTTATATATTGCTGGTGAGAATGTAAAATGGTGCCACCACTATGGAAATTAGTTGACGGTTTCTCAGAAAATTGAAAATGGAATTATATGACCTGACAACCCCACTTCTTGGTGTATACCCAAATAATTGGAAGGAGGGACTCAGATATTTGTACACTAATGTTCATAGCAGCATTGTTCACAATAGCTGGAATATATCCAGAAAAACTGAAAACTGTGACGTGAACAGACAGTTGCACACTGATGTTTATAGCAGCATTATTCACTATTGCCAAAAGATGGAAGCAAACCAAATGTCTATCATTGGTATATGAATGGATAAACAAAATGTGGTATATATATATACAACAGAATATTATTCAGCCCTAAAAAAGGAATGAAGTTCTTATGTATGCTAGAACATGGATGAATTTGAAGACATCATGCTGAGTGAAATATGCCAGACACAAAAGGACTAATATTGCGTGATCTTGCTTATATGAAATAATTAGAATATGCAAATTTGTATAGCCAGAAACCAGAATGGAGGTTTACCAGGGGCAGGGATGGGGACAAGGAATAGGGAGTTAATGCTTAGTTGGAATAGAGTTTCTGTTTGGGATAATGGTATAGTTTTGGTAATGGTGATGATAGTAGCACATTGTGAATGCATTTTTTTTTTTTTTTTTTTTTTTTTTTAGTAAAAGGCAAAAGATTTATTCTATCTGAAGAGAAACCAGAGCATGTGTGAATGCATTTTACAGCACTGAATTGTATACTTGAGAGTGGCTAAAATGATCAGTTTTAGGCTTTATAAAAGTACCAGAATAGAACTGTAGAACACAAAGGACGAACCCTAATTTAAACTATGGGCTGTGGTTAAGAATATAATTATAATAATAAAGTTTCATCATTTGTAACTAAGTTCCTATACTTAATAATGGGGAAAACTATGTGGCAATGGTGGTAGAAGAGTGTATTTGAGAACTCTGAACTCTCTTCAAGATATTTCTGTAAACCTACATGATGCTCTAACAAAAAAATTGCCAGAGATATCTAAAAGTTTTAGAGTTTTGTGCAATACCAGATATAACATAATTCCTATAGTGGGAAAACGGAGCCGGCTGTCAAATTGAGCTGACATTTACAAAAATGTGTTGCCAAAATTCAAGTTAAATGGCAGCCACCCCACAATATAGTATCTAAGGGAGGCCTGTAAAGAGTAAATAAGAGTCTTCTGCTATATACTGAGAATAAAATTAGAAGCTTGGGAATTTCTTTGTTGTATACATAACACATTTTGGTATTTGAAATATAGGAAGTGCTTTTCAGGGAAGAAAATATATGTCTTTTATTATAACATGTAGGACATTTTAAAGATAATTTATGCTCCCTGGTGTGACAGAGTGGACTCAGTTGTGGTTTCCCTACACATGGCTCTTCTGCCCCTTCTATTTGAACCTATAGTTAGTACTAGAGTTGATAGGTTTATGCAAGAGACTTAAATCTTTGGGCTGTCCATGTGCCAGATGAGTCCTGAATCTCAACAGAGTTGCAACATCTCCTCTCCAGTTCATGGACTCACTCAGGACAACTAACAAGGAGATGATGATGGACAATGACCATCCTAAGGAACAGAGAGAGTCTACAGTTGCAAGCAAGAGAGTCCCATCCATCTGCCCCATGGGATCTAAGGCCCCTCTCAATTAGAGGCAGAGTGGGCATCACCATCCCAGAATCCTCAGGATTGGGGAATGAACGATAAACTAGAGTAGACTTACTATTATTCTACTATATACTTATTGTGATTCTAGCAGTGGAAGAACTTTTATCATTGATGTGGACGCAGTGGCCACTGGAGGGAGAGGGAAAAACAGGTGTAATATGGGGGCACTTTTAGGACTTGGGAATTGTCCTGAATGACATTGCAACGACAGATACTGGCCATTATATATCTTGTCATAACTTACAAAATTGTGCAGGAGAGAGTGTAAAGTACAATGTAAACTATAATCCACACTTAATGGCAATGCTCCAAAATGTGTTTATCAATTGTAACAAATGTATCACTAATAAAGGATGTTGTTAATATGGGAAAGTGTGGGAGGGGGAGGGAGTGGGGCATATGGAAATCCCCTATATTTTTTATGTAACATTTATGTAATCTAAGTATCTTTAAAAAAAAATTTAGAGTATATTTTTTTAAAAAAGAGTATATGAGGCATGTTTGTTTATTTTTCTTTCAAGGTAGTGAGGCACCCGGATCATGTGTCGTCCAGCGTCTATCTGTGGGCTCACCATGAAAAGCTCATCATCATCGACCAGTCGGTGGCCTTTCTGGGTGGGATTGACCTGGCCTATGGAAGGTGGGACGACAATGAGCACAGACTCACGGACGTGGGCAGTGTGAAGCGCATCACTGGGGAACCGTCTCTGGTTTCACTCACAGTAAGATCAATTTCACTTTAATGGAACTGTATAAAATTAATATAAGTAGTATAAGCATCTCGTAGAAGGGTGACTGATTGATTGGTTGAATGAGAGCTAACATGCCCCATAGGGGCAAAGAACAGTGAGCCAGTCATCAGACAGACCTGGTTTAATACCAGCCTCACCACCTAGCTGGCTGTGTGACCCTGGACAGGTAATGTCACATCTGTTAGTCTTCATTTCTTCTCTTGCAAAATGAAGGAAACAAATGCTGGTAACAGAAAGCCTGGCAGATAGTGACTGCCAAGTAATTAGATGCTATAGCATGGCCATAGCTAGTAAGTGAAGTAACAATTGCAAAACTTGGATTGATGTTGGGCATATAGCAGATGTTCAAAGTGATCATTTTTATTAACATTTATTCCTGCCTTATGCTGAAAAAGATTCACTGTGTCTTACAGAAATGCTTGCAATTCCAACAGTACTTTAAAAGACCTAATAGTAATATTAGCATTGTCAGCAGTGGTGGAACAAAGCTGAAGCAGCAGTTTGCTGAGATGCAATATTGCAGCTTCTCTATTGGTTCAGGTTAGACTAGGATGGCTGGTGGGTGAGGTTGAACATTAGAGACCAGAACTAATTCATGAGCATCATTATTGCACCTTACTTTGCCATCAAAGGTGGTGTGATTTTCGTGTTTTATTTTAAAGTGCTTTTTGGTTAGTTTTTTTTTTTTTACTGGAGTGATGTTTGATTTGGTGTTACTTGAATTTAGTATTTGCATGAACTTTTTCCCAAAGTTCAAAAACTTTGATTTTTATTTTGGAGCCTAAGTCACTAATTTGATCCTTTTTTCATATGCCTTCTAAAATTCTATGTTTTGTATATTACAATTAAAATTTAAAGAGATGATAATATTGTATCGCTTATACAGCCCGTTCAATTTCTTTATATTGTCCCTGTCCATTTATGTTAACTCTTCCTGCTAATCATAATCAAGAGGTTAGTACCACGGATCTGGACTTGGATCCTTTATGTTGGAGTGATGGGAATTTCTGCATTTTTTTCCTTTTCTCTATTTTCAAAATGTTCTTTATTGGAGTAATAGGAATTTCTGCATTTTTTTCTGCTACAGTAAAGGATATTTTGAAAATGGAGAAAAGGAAAAATAGCTTAAGAAAAGTTCATAAACAAAAATGTACAGGAATCAGGATTTAGTTTAAATAACAATAAACAAAGCCTGATTAGAAGTAGTTGCCAAAGTTCTTGGAATCTTCCTACTTAAAAAATAGGTTAATAAATATTTTAATAAATTATATTTTCTGATAATATATTTTATTAAAACCATGTATTTTATAAATCTCATATTTATACATATATATCATAAATATCACATGCATATAAAATACATGTATTTTATAAAAATTATAAAAATAGTATCAGTCATTTAAGGGAAATTCTATTTCAAAACAGGATGTTAATAACTTTCCAAAGTACCTTTCACATCAAGAGCTGCTAAAATACCTGTATTCTTATATCCATATGTTTACTATTTCAACTCAATGGCTGCCAAAATATCAATATACTTATTAAAAATTTTGATGGGCTCCATCTGATTTTACTGCTGGCTATATTGGTGACTTTTCTGGGAAAATAGCACTTTAGGGAATAGGTAATGGGGAAAATGTTGACAGAAGTGTTACACACTTAATATTTATCAGAAGAAGTAGTTCACTAGCTCAACAGTGAATGTATTAAATTTGAAATAAAAAGGATAATTGGTTATGCAATTTCAATGTCCTAATGTTGCTCCTGTAATATTTGAACAGCTCCCAAGCATCCGCCACTACTCTATGGCTGACCTGACACCTTATTGTGTGCCCATTATGGAGCTTCCATTTTTGCAAATATTACCCGTCAGCTTTATTTGAATGAAAGAGCCACACTGCTACATGTCTTATGCAGTCTTTTTTTTTTTTTCATAATTTCCTCAGGCTGAAACAGCAGACTCTATAGAATCCTTAAGCCTCAAAGATAAAAGGGAATCTAATAAAAATCAGCCTATGGTGAGGAGTGTTGATATGGACTCAAAACTGAAAGGAATAGGAAAGCCAGGAAGGTTCTCCAGGTTTAGCCTCTACAGGCATCTGCACAGACACGCCCTGCACCCCGAGGACAGCGTCAGCAGTATTGACAGCACCTCCAGTAAGTCGTGGCCTTGGCTTCCACTGATCTTGCCTCCATTCTGCTCCTCTGTAGGCAGGCACCATACCTGGTCTTTGTAAATCTGTCTTCCTGTAATGGGATACGATGAGCAATGTTGAAGGTCGCTATATCATCCTATTCAATGTCATGCCACTTCAGGGCTTTGTTGCCTCTTCTTGGAACAAATTTATTGTCTTATTCATACAAAGTAGTCCTAACAAACATAATTCATGCTTCTGATGGTAGCAGAATGAGTATGGGTTTCAAAAGCAACACCCAAGCTATAAAAGAAAAAGAAAAATAATAGATGTACTTTCTAATCTTTTCTTAGAAGAAATTTCGTTTCTCTTCCCATCCAGAAATACATCAGGCTTATATCATCAAACATCAGATTCTCTACATCTTGTAAATTTATTGTTCTTTTCAAATCTGTCTGAAAGCCCTGCAACTTTCCACTGCACGGAATTTATCACTGATTTCATAGCCTTGCATGGGTTTAAAAATTATCAAACTTGCTTTCCAGTTGAAAAAAAAAACTTGATATATATATATATTTTTTTCTTCGTTAAAAAATAGAACTTCCAACTTTCTCCAGGTTGTTTTAATCACTATAGAAGTCGTCAGAATTTAATCCATGGTTTAAAACCCCACTTGAAACTCTTTCGCTCCTCCAGTGAGTCTGAGCAGGAACTTGCTGGCCCTCACATTGGTAAGTGCTGTGTGAAGCTGCAGACACCTTTAGGCTTCAGCTTTTGCTGCATTGTCTGCTGCATGGCACAGGAATGTGCTTTCAGATGGGCTTTGTGTTCGCAGTTTTCACCCCACACGTAGTGTTGAGAACCTGCTCTGTGCCGAGCACTGGGAAATACACAAGACTTCTTCTCCCTGGGAACCCATTCTCCAGCAGCAAGGATGAAACCTACCTACTAACCATACAGCAGTGGCCCTTGCAATCTGGTAGTGTTGGAGAAGTTCTGTGGAAACACGGAGGACTTCCTATGCGGTGATCCAGAACGACATTCTTGGGAAGGTGACATTTGAGTTAGGTCTGGAAGTAATTTGATTACGATAAAGACCATTGAAGGTAAAGGAAAGGAGTTGAACAAAGGGGCAAGAATGGGAAAGCCCTGAAGGCTTTGACATAGTAGCTAAGAAGCAGTGTTAGACATAGAACCAGGAAGATTACAATGGTCACTTTTGGAGCTTGGAAAACTAGGTAGGGGAATTAGACCTTTATTTAATTATGGACCTTAAAGGCCTTTGAATGCTCCAAATGTGAATTTTTAAATATTTTGTAAGAACCAGAAACTCGAGGAGTCGATTAATTAGAGACTAAATTATGGTGGGGGGAATGAAAAGAAATTTGGCAATTGATCAGATATACAAGGAATAGTAATAATAAATAACAATTATAGTCAAGCAATAATCTAACATTTATTGTGTGCAGACTCTGTCTGTCACTGCTTCAAGTACTTGGCAGTAATACTGTAATTTCTGTTTTAGATGAAGAAATTCAGCTTTAGAGATGATAAGTGACTGCACAATGAAATTCCAATTTATCAATCTCCCAGTACTTATGCTGGATTTGTGATTTAGCAGAAAAGCAGATTCCTGCATCATGACTGTTTTGCTAAAATCCCAAGGCCAAGGTTCTAAGGTGCTGTTCAGGAAATGGAGTTAGAATTCCACTAACATGGCTGGGTGGAATCACTTGTGGCTGGCAGGAGCTGATGAACCTGGGAAATTAAGCTGGATTTGAGCAGTGGTTCCCAACATTCTTTAGTATGAGGACTTATTTTAAAATCAAAATATTTCCAGACCACTGTGTTTTATGTATTGATTAATTATATATAATGAACAAAAGCTTCAGTGTAGATGTTAAATAAATGTGTATCATGCAAATCATAATAACATCTATGTACATTAAAAATACAGAACATATATGGGAGAAATATTATTTTTTTTAGCATACAGCCAAGGCTTGGTGTATATATGGATTCAGGGACTACTAAATTAGACATTCCTGGGATCAACAGGGCTTCAAAGCCCTGATGGAGAACCACAAGCCTTCTGAGGAAGTCTAGGGAGCCAGGTCAGGGGAGCCTGCAAGGGGAGGCTAAAGGTAAAGAGTTTGAAACAGGTCCAGGTTGTCCTTGTAATTCCAGTGTATGGCTTTGCTGTTTCAGGATTGAGGCTAAAAATGAGATGGAGGAATGAGGTAGCAAACCATGAAGCTGAGGAATCTGCATTATGACTGGTCTTCTGTTGCTGACAGTGGGATTGGGAGAAGGTGGCAGAAAAAGATCAGGACCAGTTGCTGGGCACATTATGCAACTCAGGTAGAGGTCACACTGAGTCGTGATGTCTACAGTGATGACAAAAATGAGGAGGCCAAAGTGAATGGCAAAGGTATTGATGGAAAGTATCTTTAACATCTATCCACAACACACTCCCAAATAAACTGATACCTATCCACTTCAGTGTTATTTAGTAATAAGGAGTAAAAAAAAATAAACCACCCAAATGTCCAAGAAGCAGAGAATGGGAGAAAACAATGACTGATTCATCACTTTGATGGAATTGGACAGTCATTAAAAACTAGAAGTGGAGATAGAAAAATAAGTGCATGTGACTCACTTATTTCATTAAATAAGTATTCATTGAGCTCCTATAACATGGCAATCACTGTTCTAGATACTAGGGATATAATGATCAAAACAGACAAAATGAAGTTAAGACTTTAGTTGAGGGGTAGGGATGGTGATTCTATATACAAATTGTGAAATACACAATATGTCAGATGGTGATAATTCTCATAACAGTGAAGTAGGTTAAGAGGGAAATGGAGGGGAGGACTATTTTATATAGGATGGTCAGAGAATGCTTCTCTAAGATACTCTATAAACAGACACCGAAAGGAAGAGAAGAATGAGAAGAGGCTCTCTAGAGGGCATGTGTTCCAGGCAGGGGGAATAACTATTGCGAGGGCCATGAGGCAGGAGGACATATCCCAGGAGCAGCCAGGAGGCCCCTGTAGCTGCTGTTGAGTGGACTGGGTAAAGCCAGAGAGGTCGAGGTTGAGTTGGATCGTGTAAGATCTTGCAGACCATTTTAAGAATTTGGGGCTTTACTCTGAGTGAGCTGGGAAGCCATTGAATGGTTTTCAGTGAAGGGTGGACAAGATCTGACTTATATTTTTGCAGAATCATTCTTGAAAGCAGACCAGGCCAGCTGTGATGGTGACGTGGATCAGGTGATAGCTGTGGGGCTGGCAACTAGTGATGGGGCAGGTTCTTCTTGAGGGGGGAGCCGATGGCATTTGCTGATGCATTGCATGTGGATGTGAGAGGAGTTGACTCCAAAGATTTTGGCCTAAGAAACTGGAAAGATAGTGTTTTTATTAACGAAATGGGAAGGCTGAGGGAGGAGTAGGGCAAGATCAGGAGTTTGGGGAAGATTATAGTTATGTCAAAACTGTACCTGAAATGATGCTAGCTTTGTTAGGAGGATGACACTTGAGGTGATTTTTCCCTTTTCCAAATTATTGGTACTGTTTACATATTCAGTTTATAGTCAAATCTAAATGCAAATTTAGAAAAAGAGGCATTCCAGGTTGATGTGGCACAGAAATGAGAAATGGCAAAGATATGTATTATTTATTACAGCATCTCAGACCCGGGTTATTAACATAGTGGCTATAGAGAGGGCTACAATTCCTTATGCAAAATCCTTGGGGTCAGATGTGTTTCAGAAATCAGAATGTTTTGGATTTTAGAAAGGTAACCTCTTAGTATGTTACAGCCCCAGTGGAGTCTGAGCAATAATACCCTGTAAGCAAACCATTAAATATATGCAACATCAGATAGGATAAATAAGGATTATACATAGCCTCTTTTCAGTTCAAATGAGGTTTTGCTAACAAATGAGCTATGAAAAATGTTTGGATTTGTAGAGCTTTGGGGTTTTTGGAATCATGGTTTAGGAGCAGTTTGTGTCGATTGAACATGTGGGGTATATCTGTGTCAATATATGGAGACCATTGAGTTGAAAGTCTGGCTAAGACGCCGCACCTTCTCCATTAAATGCTGGAGAATCCCGGGGGGGGGGTGCTGGGAGAGAGGGAGAATAACGGTAGTGTTTTACAGAGGTTACACTAGGGACTAAGTTGTCCCAGTGGGCCAAGAAAAAAGTGTAATAGAGAACCTTTTTGCAAAGGAAGAATCGACAGAATTTCAATTTGATTTGAAAAGTGGGGGTTGGGCAGAGTGATAGAGAAGATGAAGAAGGAGGAGACGAAGATGACGCTGAGGTTTTGAGCCTGGGTGTGTGGCGCCCAAGGTGGGTAAGGAAAAGCAAGAGACCCAAAAGATAGATTGGCGCCAGTTGGGGAAGAGCCTTCTGTGCACGCTAAGCCCTTTGAGGTCTGCATTTTAGAAGGAAAGTCTGGGGGACAGTGTGATGGTGGGGAGAGGGCGCACTAGTCTGGTACTCTCACTGGCTACTACAAGCAGTATCATTTATTCATTCAGCAAGTACTTTTGCATCCGACTATTTGCTAAAAGCCTCTTTTGTGCCAAGCTCTGTACTTGTGATTTGCGGTTCTGCTAGCCTTCTGCTTGTCTTTATGGTCAGCACATCCCTACGCTTGCAAACTATTTAACTCAAAGTATTTACCCTTAAGTAAAATGGTCCCCACAGAGCTCTTTGTGAAATGCTGCAATAGATGGCTGCCTTTGTGCCTGTGTGGTCTTATGCTTCTGTCCATCATTGTGGTATTTTCTATGGATGTCATTTATGATTTTAGGTATATAGATTGTCAGATCCCAAAAGATCATCTATGTCACACTCTTCCTTTTACACATATGGGATTTCTGGCCAAAAATGGTGGAGCCAAGGGATATCACTTAGCTAGTTAAATCCCAGGCAGGAACGGGGACTGTTTCTAAATTTGAGTTTCTGGCGTTTTGAGATGCAAAAGGCAAGAGTTCTGCATTAGGTGGGCATGATTCTTTATTGGCCCTGCCTCTCACATTTCTCCACCCTGACCTAGCTTGACTGCACTCTCATAGTCCCTCCTTGTGAGTTCTTGGTTCACAGCTAAGCCTGTGATGAACCTGCCCCAACTGCCCTATAAACTTGTGAGAGTTGTAAGACATTTGTTAGCCCATAGCATCTAAGCAAATAGACACATGCTGCCCGAGTTATGAGTCTTAAGAAGAAATTCTGGGGATATTTTAGGTGTTTTACAAATGGGAGTGGAGCCTCACTCGTTGAGCCAGTCTCTGAGTGGGTGTTTCTGCATTCACAGACACTGGCTCCATCCGCAGTTTACAGACAGGAGTGGGAGAGCTACACGGGGAGACCAGATTCTGGCATGGAAAGGACTACTGCAATTTTGTCTTCAAAGACTGGGTTCAACTCGATAAACCTTTTGCTGGTGAGTATCTTGGGAGTAAGTGGCTGGTTTATACTGTCTTTTGCTTTTCAGCGTCTCAAGAAGCATGCATGTGCATGATCTAATTGTCTTCAGTATTGTTTGTTTGCATTTTTGCCTTTGAATAATTGGTAAAACTTTGGAAACTAATGATTCAGCCATATACTGAAAGACTTTTCTTTGTTGTCACAATAAGAAAAGTCCATGAAATAGACCTTACCTGTTTGGAATCTCCGGTTTCCATAGGCATCTTTTTGGGGCAATAATCTGAAATTCTCCAAGAGACAGTAGCCTTCCTTTGGTCGTCATCTTTTCTGCTTGTCATCTCCATCTTCTAGCATTAGGATGGCACATTTTTAGATCATCCTAATGCTCATATGTCTAAGAAGAAATTGAGATGGTATTGCAAATGTAGCCTGCCATTATTTCCGTAGGATTGAAAAAAGGAATAGAATATCAAGAACACAGCCTTAGATAATTTATACCAATTCACATCTTGCCTCGTCTAGTGATTATCTAACACTAAGTGAAATGGAAACATATTCAGAGAGGTACATGGAAGGACTGCATTCCTCACTGTGAGATCTGTTTCCCTTGGCTGTAAAAGTGTTGTTCTATCCAAGCCAAGAAATGTCAAGAAATATCCAAGCCAAGAAATGTCCATCTGGTGGGCATTAGCATGTGTTTCCTTTAACTGATCTTAATTGATCTTAACACAGGGCTTCTGTCCCAGCACAGAACTTGGTGATTGATCCTTGCCCGGTACATGGGCAGATTTCATTGACAGGTACTCCACTCCCCGGATGCCGTGGCATGACATTGCCTCCGTGGTCCATGGGAAGGCGGCTCGTGATGTGGCACGTCACTTCATTCAGCGCTGGAACTTCACGAAGGTACGGGATGTTATGATCATGATGCAGTTCACATGACAAGAGGCACATCTGGTTAGAGGAGGAGCCTGGAAGGTCGGCAAGAAGGAGCTGCAGTTTTACCCATCTGTTGCCAGACTCAGGGTTCTCAGAGTGCCTGGGCCTCTGTGCAAAGAGGGAAAGCCCATTCCTGAACTTTCACACCACAGAAACTCAGAGTGAAGAGGCTTAGCTGCTGTTATCAGGGCCTACGGCATGGTCTGTTAGCCCTTTGAACATCTTGGACTCAGTACTGATAAGGCATTTGTCCTAAGTGCTATGCTAGACACTAGACTCTGAGGATCAATAATAAATAAGACATTCAAGAAGTTCACAGTCTAGGAGAGGAGTTCAGAATCTGCGGAGCTCAGGTACATTCCACAGAACTCTTTGTGTACCTCGTTGAATGATGTAGTTTTGATTTTCTGCCCTCTATACGTGCTCATCCGTTGCCACTTAGCATTCATATTTTATTAAAGTGTGTTATAGACTTCAAAAGACAGTATTGAAATGCCTCATTGCACTAGATGTTTTTCACCTCTGTATCATAGAGAAGACATAATCACATTGATATCTGATAGCACTGATTACATGAGGGTCACAAAGGGAGCCCAACACGAAACAGCTATGGATCTTGTTAGGGTAAGAACAATTACTGCAGTGTTGCTCAAGAACCCATGATTTAAGCTGTGGTTAAGGTCAGCTTTACAAGTACAGCTTTTGTAAGGAATAAACCTGGACCTGAGTTGGAAGGAGTCCTTAGAAGTCCTTCTCTGCCTCTTTGCTTGAAGTAACTCCTACACATCCTTCTTGGTTAGCTCTGATGGCATTCTCCTGGAGAAACCTTTACCCATTTGTCTGAAATTACTCCTCTAGGCATAGTTATCCTCTCTTTTCTCTTAGCACTCTCTTCTTATTTATCCTATTCATTTATTCATTCACTACACAAATATTTGGTGAGCCTCCACTCTGTATCAGACACTGTCACAAGAAGATGTGATAGCACTTAGGAGATCTTATTGAAATTATGTATGGACTGATTTATTTCTCCCATTGGAGTACTAGCTTCTCCAGGGTAGTAATGTCTCACTCATTTTGTCCTCAGTAGCTGTTCCTGCAAGGAAAACATCTACTTTACCCTTGCACCTAACAAGAATCCTCTCTGTTACATCCCTGATGTTCCAGGCATTCTTTTAGTTTGTGGGCAGTAAAGCAAGACTCCTGCTTCTCAAATTCTCCCCACTCTTTCTGCTAGTAAACCCCAAATTGCATTACCTGACCTAAGTGATAGCACATCACACTTTTTGTTAGGAAAAAAACCCCATGGGTATGGGGATATTTTGGGGGTGACGAAAATGTTCTGGAATTAGTTAGTAATGATGGTTACATAATCTTATGAATATACTAAAAGCCACTGAATCTTACACTTTAAGAGAGTGAATTTTTTAGTATGTGAATTGTATGTTCTTTTTTTTTTTTTTGAAAAGGAGGCTTTGGCAATATTTGGGCTGAGAGGTGCCTAGCAAAAGTGAGGTAGTGGCAGAGGCACGAGGTCCCAACCATGAGACTTCTTGGCCTCCCGCTCTCGCAGCACACTGGCAGCTGCCAGTTTCTTCGTTGGCACTGGCTTGAGACAGGGTTCTGGTTCCAGCTCCTGGTGGTGTGGCCAAGGGTGACCCTGCTCACCTGCCTGTTAGGGGTATGATGGAGGGGAAGATTCATACAGAAGGCAGGTTTCCCAGGGCAGGGAAGAGAAAGGCATTCCCTGCCATTGGCGTGCTGGTGCTTTAGATTTTTCTGGATAGTGGAGGGCAGAGGTGTGGGGTAGTCCCAGGTGGGGCAGAGGGGGCCTGGATTTAGGAAGGCCTCTGGGTGTACCAGCACAGCTGCCTTTCAGAGGGGTTCTCCCATACGCTATGCACCATAGAGGCCACACCCCCACACATACCCACACACACACATACACACACACATATTAAATAAATAAATAAACCACACTATTAACCCCTCCACAGAATGAAGCTATATTCTTATTTGACAGTAAATATCTTACGAAGTATAATCTCTGCAGCTTTGTAACATGTAAGAAAACTATATATTCCCAAAGGAAAAAAGTAATGCCAAAGCAAACTGTTTTCTCATGATTATCTGAAGATTTTACCATATTATTCAGAAATTATTTCAAGAGTTTTTCCCAAAGATTAATTCTTTTAATATTTTTGGAAGTGAATATAGTTTATTACTTTATCAGCTCTCAGTTACCTCTGCCTTTTGAATTATATAACACATGCTGTGAAGTTGGCTTTAATTCTTGAGTCTGAACTCCTAAATTGAATTTTTTTCTCATTGCCCTTATTTATATTTTCTTTTCATTGACCTAAAAGCAAGTAGAAGCCCAGGCTCAGCTGCCAACAAAATCCTTTTATGAAGAAAAATGTAGGAATGAACTATTCCCACCTTGCCCTCACCTCTTAGATTGGATAGGCAGACTCAACAAGAGCAGGACTGTAAAATTAGTAAAGATTAATTCCATCCTAGGTAGCATTTCAGATGACATGTAGAGTGTTTTGGTCAAGGATGAGAAATCACATTATTACTACCGTCTAGAAAGGAGAAACTTCAGGGGAACATGGCAGCCATACCCCAGTGTCTGGAGGGCCACTCTGTGAGAGAAGCCTCCAGAGCCCCAAGGAGGAGATGAGGCCAGGTGGGAGGCTGCCCTTTTGGTGAGGCACTGACTTGGGTGCGATAGTCCCTGGAGGCCATTTTAGGGTACGTGGGCCTTGTTTAGGTGAGAAATATTGAATTTTAAAGGCCCTCCCATCCCTAGGATTACATTAGGTTCATATGGCACAGGATTCTGAAAGGTGGTTTTGAGCAAAGTGAGCAGTAGGAGAAGATGGAGCCATTTTTCTTTTCTCCAGTTTGTCTTCCTGAGTGTGTCTTCATTATTTGCAGGGATTTGTCCTGACATTCATAAGTACAACTCATTCCAGTGTTATTAAGGTTCGAAGGGATAATGATTTTATTTACTTTTAAGGAGGATAAGGAATTAATCCACCTGATAATTTAACAGAAGTCCTTAGAAATAATGGAAATATTTTTTATAGAAATTTAGCGTATCATTGAATACACAAAGGGGTATTACTTTTAACCTGCTAGACTGGCGAAGACGAAAAGTACTGCTAGTGGCTGCAGCTGGGTGTGGGTTAGTAGGTGCTCCTGGGAGTAGGCTATTGGAACAACAGCAGACTTTTTAAAAAGTTGAAAACCAATTCCCAGGTAGTTAAGCTAAAGAAGTAATCCAATAAAGTATTTTATTATGACATCACTTTCAATACTGCAAATAAAATTAGAAATGGGTGAAATGTTTGTTAGGAATTTATTAAACAAATTATGATTCTTCCAAACCACTTTACCATGAAGCCATTGAAAAATGATGATGAGGCCCTATATTGCCATGGCAAGATAGCTGCAACATGCCGATAAAAAAAGCAGGTTGCAAAACAATAATCCCATTTTGCAATTATTTTTCTCTATACCATGGATTATATTTAACTCTTTACATATACAAAGTAACACAGTCTCACTAAGAAAGGGAAAAGGAGAAAATATAGGAAAAAAGAAAAGAAGAAATAAACAAGAAATGATCTATATCCCTTTCACCTAGAAATATCCAGTTAACATTTTTGTTTTTCAAATGCACTAAAATATCTTTTATAATCATAAATTAGGGAAGAATGGAGCTGCTTTCTTATTTGAATCATTTTTATCTGTTTTTCTTTATTTTAGATTATGAAACCAAAATACCGGTCCCTTTCCTACCCATTTCTGCTTCCAAAATCTCAAACAACAGCACATGAGTTGAGATACCAAGTTCCTGGGTCAGTGCATGCTAACATACAGGTAAGTCTGGCTTTTCTTTTTAACAAAGTGCTACCAGGTAAAATTACTCTTACTGGACCAAGCATCTATTACCTTGGCCTCATATTTTTCAAGAAAGACAACTTCTCCAAAGCAGGTCTGAATGAACCTTTTAAAATTTAGTAAAATGTTACATATGCTATTAAAATGTGTTTGTTAAAGATATAACAAATGCATGTCCTGTATAAGGCCAGAGTCAAGGAAAGGCTCTTCCTCCCATTCCTTCTGAGTGTCCCTAGCAAAGGGTACTGTAAATCTGGGACTGATACTGCTTAAGCATCAGGAATGTGGCTGAAGGTTATCATCTGGGGAGTTAGTTATAGCTCAATCTAATTTTAGTTCTTAACTAAATTCCTTTCAGAAGTTCTTTTAATAGAACAAGGAATTTGCTTAATAGAGTCACAGACATTTACTTCATCCAGTCCAACCATCTCAATTTGCAGATTAAAAAAACTCAGGCCCAGTGGGGCTGTGAGACCCATCCAGGATCACCCACTTAGTTATTGATAGAGATGGTACTTGAAATCCTACTCCTGTGTTACTCAATCTGCTTCCTCCTCCAACTCCAGCTCAATTATCTTGAGATCATGTGGACACAGCACCAGGGTGGGCTGCCTTTGGCATTGCCTTTTGTTCAGACGTCAATATAATCGGAAGCATTGTTTTAGTAAAGCTCCAGCAGTCTGCTACTGACATCACTAATATGGACTTAGATAAGTCAGGCGTGGATTCCAGTGAATGTGATTTTATATAAGTGAGATGCCTAAGTCGGTTACTCTGCTCTGTGTGCAGGAGTGTGTGTGTATATAAGAAATAAAATGACAGTTTAGACCATAGATCAAATCATAGCATAAAGAGGAAAAGCCACTTGAGAGATGAACCCATAGCAAATATTAATTTAAACTTAGAGACACAGATAGATAAATATGCATTCACGTGTAAGCTAAATATTTTATAAACCTATATAATTTTATTCTAGGTAGAGGAGGGAAAATTGCCCATGCCCTAGGATAAAATAGGAACATTGATATTAGAAAAACAAAAGAATTTAAAATTTGAGCTTGCATTAAAATTGAGTTGGTGGTCAACTTTATCAAACGTAGCTGATGTTAATATCTATTGAAAATGTATTGCTGGGAATTATGTTTTTTTATTATGATCAATAGAGGACATTTTATCCTAATATTGCATATACCTATGTCTTCCCCCTGCCTGTTGGTAAGGCTCTGTCTTACTTCCTCTCATTCTGCCACCCTGGTAAGGCATGTCTGCATGTCTGCTCTACAAACCATCTCCCTTCATTCACCTTCTCTGCATCTCTTGTGTTAGAGTTTAGAGCTGGATGGTATTCATCCTTGGTATGCTGAGATGACCTGGACTTGGGGACCTACAAGCCAACTGATGTAAAAGGAGGTTTACCAAGACTCATGCACTCATTAATTCAGTTAACATATGTTTATTAAGTGCTATCTGTTTGCATGATGAAGTCATCTAAGCATACTTGGGTACTAATGGGGAGAGAAAGCTTAGTGATGTTAAATAGTTAATAGTGGAAGAGGTGTTTTATTACTAAATGCCTGTAAGAGAATATGAGTTCAGCAAAAGGGAGGGACTGGATTGAGCATCCCCTCTAACTGGAATAAATCTGCCTATTCAAAAGATGGGAGACAAGACTTCAGGAAACTATTTGCCCTTGGAGAGGTTGTAGGTGAAGTTTGACTGCATAAAGGCAGGTTGGAGTGCCCTGGGTAGCAGGCCTGGTTCATTTGGACCTGGTTCTGGAGACATTAGGGATTTTGGAATTTTTTTTTTTCATCAGACAAGAAGCATGAAGCACAAAAGTTTTGTGAATTAACCTAGAACAAAGTTTCCTAAACTGGGTTTTACCTGTGAAATGCTAATAGCTATTTCCCCCCAAAAGATTTCCAAGGACAGATAAGTTTTTGCAGATTTCTTTAATACAAGGCTTCTTGGTGCCTCCATTATGTAATGTGTGTTATTCCTCCACTAAGGAGGAATATGGTGTGAGCATTTCCTAGGTTTATTTGAAAGAGGACCTCTCGTTTTGTTCCAAGTCTGTTTCCATCTCTCTGAACAAACACACTTTGAGAAAGAATTTATATATAAGCAAGGAGACAAGTAAAGAGGGAATTATTGTAATTCTGACATATTCTTAAGGCCTAAACTAAAAGTGAAAAGGAAGGGACAAATTTGAAACATTTTTGAGGAACTAGATAAAGGAATGTAGTGACGAGAAATGGATTGAAAATTAGAAACAGAAGAAAAAGTTAAAGCTGATTAGTTCAATGTCACTGGCAGGACTCTCCTGAGAGGCACAGGACCTGGTATCCTGATTGAATGGGTCAGGGTGCTGAGATGGCTGAGGGAACTCAGGTAGACTCATGTCGTAGATCTAGTTCTAGGTGATACAAAATTTGTAGCATAATGGCTATAATGAACCTAAAAGTACTGCTAAGCAGTGCTTCAGAAATATAGGAAAATTGTCCAGCTAAATATAATAAACTACATTCTAAAACCACCAGGTCAGAAAGGCACAATGTGGTACAGTATAATGATTCTGCAGTGGGCCAGCAAGTCATTTCCCCTCCCTCAGCCTCATTTTCCTTCATCTGAAAGCTTTATGTTTGGTGTGACTCATAGCTGAGGTCCTTTCAGATGTTTAAAGGAAAATTTTCCATTTAGCATCTTTAATAAATGTCATTATAAGTATTAATTACCCTTTATTAGTCCTCCTAATATAACTAAGATCCCTTATAAAATGAAACTCAAATGCCCATCACAGACGGGCACTAAATTTAATTAATTAATTTAATTAATTTTTAAATTAATTATAGTTATGTTTACTACTAAATAGAAATAGATAACATTGCTCAGAATTTTGTACATTGAAAACTAAACTTGTTTCTGTGAATCTTTGTGAGAAAAAGAAAAGATCGAAATAAATTAAAATATCATAAATACATTCAGCCATATGATAGTGGTAAGTGAGACAACATTGAAAGGCCAGGTAGGATTTAAGAAAATGGGCTATCGTTGATGAACCCTTAAACTCCAAGCATATAATTACTTTTATCCCTCTGGTCCTCAAGACCTAATATTTTTCTAGTTGACTTTTTATCATGTGAGTCTTTACATGTAAAATCTGCCTCCAGACTTACTAAAGTTTAAGGCTGCAAGGTAGGGAATACAATGCTCCTTTCAGGAGCCCACATCTGTTGCCAGCTGAGGTGGATTTTATCACAAAGTGACTTCACTTTAGGGCCCCTCACCAGCACAGGCCCTTTCAGCCCTATACCTAATTTTGTATTTGTAAATTTGGATTATTTTTCTTAAAGAGAATCCCCAAATTTTAAAACCGTTGAGTCTCACAAACTTGGATGTTTTCATCTACTTGGATGTTTCTCAGAAATGTTGAAGTAACTCTAATTGTGAAAACATTGAGCACAGCCAGGAAGTACATCTTTTTGAAGACAGGAAAGTCCGAGATGACCAGAAGCTTTAAAAAAAATTATCCTGTCCCTTTCTCCTTTTCTGTAAAGTTCTGACTACAGTATAGTTTCACTTTCTTCACATTATTTACTAGCTTTAAACATCATTTATCTTGTTCTAGACATTATTTTTTCAAGTAATAAATGTATGGTATTTAAAGGGTGAAAGCAATGATCTAGTCCAATCCCTGGTTTTCCAGAGAATTCAGAAAGGGGCAAGCAACAAGGACTTGACTATGTGGTAGGCTACTGAGTTTTTAAAGGGTTTCTTCTCACATTTTTAGAATCTTTCACTTTCTCAGCTATCATGTGGCAATAACCAAGTGACTGTCACACACTCCTGGTTGAGAAATATTATAAAATTCTTCCTTAGGTTTATTTTTTTTAGCATAAGCCAATGTTTCCTAGAGGCTGCAAGTTTAATTAATTGTAAAGGGGCAATATAACATGATGATTAAGAGGCAGATTCTAGCATGTCTGCTCTGTATGAGTTATGTAACCTTGGCAAATTTACATAATTTCTCTGTACATATTTCCCCCCATCTATGAATCAGGGAAAATAATCGTTTTTACAGGAAAATTAATAGTATCTGTCTCATAAGGTTGTGGTGGTGGTCCAAATAAACTAATACATACAAAGAACTTTGAAGAATGCACGTAGTGTGTATAATATCAGTATTAGTTACAACCTTCAAGCTCTCCCTTGTGTTTAAAGGTTTTGCAAAAAAGAAATTGAGATTTCTCTGGATGGCTCATCAGGCAAGTTATGGATACAAAATCTTTATACCATGTATTCGTTGAAATGGAGAGAAAAAGCATTTGATATAATAAAGCAAATAATGGGTGAAATTGATGTTAGTTTTTCATCTTCAGGAGGGAAACCAATTACTTAATGTATCCAATAAAAAATATTGGGTTCGATAGTCTTTTTTTCAGAAGGTACTGGGGATTGAACCCAGGACCTCACACATGAGAAGCAGGTGCTCAACCAGTGAGCTACATCCACTACCCAATGAGAATTGGCTTTTTTTCCTTTGTTTATTTTTAGGAGGTGTGGCAGTTTGAGATTATTTATGAATTCCAAAAAGAAATATTGATAATGTTCATAAACTGGTCTGTTCCTCTGGGCATGATATACCCTTTGATTGTATTCCATTCAGCTGAGATGTCGGATTAAATTATGTTAAGATTAGGGCTTTGAATCAATCATGTCATTAGAGCGCGACTCAGTGTTGAGTCCCAGCTCCATTGGTGGGCTGGTAAACAGACTCTCACACAGAAGTAGACACAAAGAGAAGATACACAGAGGATTCTGAGGCCCTAGGAAGAGAGATGAACCTGATAGTCTACAGCTGACCTTGTGAAGAGAACAGACAAGCTGAGCCTGGAAAGAGATGAGCCCTGGGGAGAGAGAGACGAGACTTATGCCAGCCTACAGCTGAGATTGGAAGAAGCTGGGACTACAGAGCCTTAAGAGGAAGAAGAAAGGCTGAACCCTCATAGAAGTCGCCCACCATCTGGCATCAACATGTGGCCACAGACTTTGGGTGAGAAATTACCTCTTATGGTACCTTGAGTTGGACTCTTTGGGCCTTGAAACTGTAAGCTTTTACCCCAAATAAATACCTTTACAAAAGCCAACAGAGTTCTGGTACTTTGCATCAGCACTCCTTTTTAGCTAATACAGAATTTGGTACCTAGAAGTGAGGTCATGCTTTGCAATTACCAAAATGCTGGAATGATTTTATGAATGGGTAAGAGGTATATTTTGGAGGAATTGTGAGATGCTTGATGAAAAAGGCCTGGATTGCTCGGAAGAGACTGTTGGTAGGCATATGGACTCTAAAGAGACTTTTGAAAAGGCCTTAGAAGGTACCAGGGATCAAACCTGGGACCTCATATGTGGGAAGCAGGCACTCAACCACCTGAGTGACATCTGCTCCCTCAGTAATCTTTTGGCATATTTTGTAGGTCATTCTCCTTCAACCATGATTTGCAGCAGTTAGAGAGGGGTGAGGGCCAGCCAAGAAGAGTGGCCTGCCCCCACCAACACTAATTTCTGTTTCTGGATGAGTCACACAGGCTTGAGGGCTAATTTCAGCAGCTTCCTGCAACACTTTTGAAATAATCCTGGGTATTTCCCCTCAGTGCTGGACCTTCTCAGAAGCCTGCCAAGAGCACTCAGAGAAGACACTGCAGGAGAAAGGCATGGATAGGGGAAAGGGAGGCAGTGGTCCTGAAGCCGCTTAGGCACAAAGTGTATTTTTAAAAACCTTGTTTTTACCTAAAAAGAACAAACAAAGTTCCCAAATACTATCATTGACATTCTACATACATTACCAAGACAGAGGGTATTTGATGTTAAGTAGGGTTAAAAAAAAAAAGTCTAATGCGATGTTAGCCTCAATGTGGAATCAATACATGTGAACACTCCTTTTTATTAAATCGGGCAGCTTTGAATAGAAGCCATTCAGTTGTTGCTGAGAAGCTCTGCCTATGTTGAGGGGAATAAACCCATTGGAGCCATGTCTTCTAACCCCTTTGTCTATCCAAAACAAAGAACAGATCAGAAAAGGAAACTTACAGGCAAGTATTACTGACATCCAACTTATACTACTGGATAAAATTTGTTCCCACATTTGGGATAACTGTCCAAATGACACTCCAGAGGTTCTATATCAATGTAGATTTCAAAGCCTGGCAAAATGTTTTGTATTAGACTAATGTGATAGAATAAAGTGAATGGGTAGTGATAAAAGGAAGCCACTTTGCTTCTTTCTAAGGAAATTACTTAACATGAGAGTTGTTTTCCATTTATGGACCAGGCTTCATGCAGTAATACTTATGTGACTGCTGTTGTGGGCCTCTGCTGGCCAAAACTGATGTGAATGAGGAGCGCTTTCTCTGTGCCCAGCACAGTGCTAATAAGCTTTTTGTGGATTATCTCATTTACTATCCCTAAGTCTGTGAGCTGTACTCCTGGTCAACCCCCTGTTTTTCCAGATGAGGAAACTGAGACTTTAAGAGGTTAAAATAACACAGTTAATAAGTGATGAGGATGAGACGCAATCCAAGCAGTCTAACTCCAGTGCCTGAGATCATAGCTGTTAAGTGTCTAGTTAGACCTGGGATAGTTGGAACAACCAAGACTGAGGCAAGGCAGAGCTCATGTTATGTTTGCCTTTTGGTATCATCTTCTGTTGCCACAGCCCCAAATCCATCCCCAACTCTCCTTTTGCTTTGTTCTGGCTCCTGGAGCCTAAGAACTCTTTTTTTCCCAAGATATCTCTCCCCTAAGTCTCCTTCTTGAAAAAATTATCTCTCTTCCTTTCCTTCAGCCTCATAATTAACTTTCTCTTCTGTTCAGGAAAAAGGATTATCCTATTTGAAGAATTGCACACTACAATGTGAATGACTGATACACAACTATAGAAAAATGGTTATTAAGAGAAAGAGCTTAATAGTATGAGGCAGATTCTTGAACACAGTCAATATCTTGATGTTCCTGGCCTGCTGTATGTGTCAATACAGACTGGAAGAATGAGACCCCAAAATCTGAGCGCTTCTCTTCTCTCCCCAACCCATCCACATGTGAACTTCTACAAGGAAGGCAACCTCTGCTTTTGTCCTAACAGTCTTGGTTCCACAACTGACTTGGAGGCTTAGAGATCAGAAAAGGAATTAAAATATGGGTTGAATTTATAGGAAATAGAAGCATGACAGTAAAGAAAAAGAAAAGGAACTTGGAACAAATACTAAGAAAATTTTCCCTTCAAGAAGAGACTTCTGTTATTCAGTCTATAAATTGGGCACATGCGTAGTATGTAAGAAGATTAAGGCTTGTGGTTAGAGAGAAAGCTATCTTTTAAATTAAAAAAAAAAAAAGACACAGTACAAAGAAAAATGATTGGTTCTAGTTACAATTTTGAAGCTAAAACATAAAATCAGAAATATGCAGTCTTTATATACTTTGAAATTTGGTATTCAAACTTGAGGTTTGAAAAATGTGGGTTAGATTTGATTACCAATATACTTGGGGCAATAAGACAAGCCACACTTTTGCATGTGTACGAGGGAGTTTGAGGCTTGTCTCAATCACATTGGTTAAAACAGAAATGTAACCTATGTTAGTCCAGTCCATTAAGGTAAAAGAAGGGAGTAAATCTTAAATATAAAACAAAAGAAGTCGATCAAAATGTGTTTGAATGATTTAACTGTTTATAAAGCTGTCTAGACCATCAAGATTTTGAAACAGTTGAGTTGATTTGTACATAACCTCAGGGGTCCATGGTTCAGGGACAGGCAGAGCAAGATGGAAATTTGTATTTTCACTTTGTCTTGTAATGATAGCCAGGTTTTAAGCCAAGTAGAATAATGGTAAACAAATGATGATCCCAAGTTATTTTTTCAATGTTGCTTTAAGTGATATGTTTCAAGTTTAACCAAAAACGGTAACTTTTTTTGGTTTATTTTCATTGTGAGAAAAAGATATGGTTTGGGGCTCAGACAATGGGATGGATAAATTCTGAACCCCCTTAGGAGTAGGTGACTTCAATACTATAAGGTTTATCAGGAAGGGCCCCCTCCACTTTCATTTATGCTCCCCCACATGCTGATACATAAAATGTTCTTCTTTTGGCTTACAAATTTACTTCATTTAAACATTTAAATGCCTGTGGAAAAGAAAACATTTACTGTTATCCTTCACAGGGAAGATGGCAATAAGTGACCTCCATGCTTTCCCCTTCGCTGCAGCCATTGGTAATCAACCTCAGGTTTCTTCCCCAGCGTATCTAGTTTCAAGAATCCTCTCTTCAACATAGCTGCTCAGGCAGCCACGTGGAATCAATTACATGAGACATGAGAGTTGAAACCTACTTGACATTCCTAGTTCATATCTTATGTGAATGACCTTTCCAAATCTTTAAATCAAAACAAAGTTTCAGAGGGAGAAAGGAAAGAAATATATGGTTTCTGGATTTGAGGAGAAGACTAAGACATTCCCACCACGGGATGGTATGTAACTTTTTACAGAGGTAGACATACCATATATTAAATATTTACTGTGTGCCACATACCATTCTTAGTACTTTGTATTAATTATGCCATTTTTTCTTCAAGGCTGCCTAGGGGGTATGTGTGTAAGAGAGAGAGACAGAGAGAGAGGGAAAGGAGAGAGAGAGAAAGAGAAAGAGACAAGTTTGAATTTTACAGTGGAAGAAATGGAGCCTTTGTGATATTACAATGACTTGTCCAAGGTGAAAGAACTAGTAAGTACAGAGCTATAACACAGATCTAACTCAAGAGATCATACCTTTCCAGTACATTCTGTAATTTTATGTACTATTTCCAGAGTTATATAGAATTTAGGTCAGGATATGGGGCATAAGAATCTTCTCAAGGAAGCCTGCATTTTCAAGGCCATGATCCTTAGGAACAAAATTCATCATTGATTTAAGTGGATGAAGAATTGAAACTTCTTTTTATTCAACCTTTGTTAGTTCTGCCTGATGAACCATTATGCAATTCCTTGGAGATGATGTAAAATCAAGATATTTTCCCAGTATGGACATATTTATATAAGTTTTCCTTATGAGTTTTCTTTTGCAATACTTGACTATTCGTATTTACAATTGAATTTTCCAATTTCATTGAGCATATTCATCTGAAAAAATTAAATAAATGCTTTGAAGGGAGCTATTTTCTAATAAATACCTCATATTGAATAAATAAATCACATTATTGAGGGTGGCACAATCAGTGGTTTTAGTCAGAACTAGGTTTGAGTTTCAGCAGCCTTCTAGATGCAAATTTAAAGTTACTGGTTATGGCAAGATTTTTACCAGACAGTTTATATATAACAAATTTAAAATTGATTATGTGTTCAATCACTGTATATTCCTAATATATACAGAGCCTTTCTTTTCTTTTCTTTTCTTTTTTTTTTTGTTATTTTGGGACTGTATTAGTCAGCCAATGGGGTGCTAATGTGAAATACCAAAAATGGGTTGGTCTTTATAAAGGGTATTTATTTGGGGTAGAAGTCCACAGATACCAGGCCATAAAGCGTTAAGTTCCTTCTCTCACCACAGTCCATTGCCACGTGTTAGAGCAAGACAGCTGCTGGCGTTTACCAGGGCTCAGGCTTCTGGGGTTCCTCTCTTCCCGTGGCTGCGTTTCTCTCTGGGCTTAGCTCCTGTTTCCTCCACAAGGTCAGCTGTGGACGATCAGGCAAACGGCTTGCTTCTCTTCTCCTGGGGCCTTCTTTCCAACATCAAAACTGCTTCTCAAAAGACTGCTTCAACTCTGTTCTTTGTCTTGCCATTTATATTCTATTCCCCACCCACCAAGGGGTGGAGCTCAAAGCCCTACTGATGTGGCCCAGTCAACGCCCTAATCATGCCCAGATTAACAGATCAGTTTACAAGCATGATCCAATTATATTTTTGAATTCATAATTACATCTATTTCCCCAACGGTTACAGGGACCTTTTAATTTTATTTTCAATTTCAGTTAACATCATGAGGGACAGTTTCAACATTCATTTCAAATCTGGAATAAGCAAATCTGTTTTTAGAGTGATTCTTCTGTGATGTCATGCTATTACTTAAAGAAAGTCAATTTATAAGTATTTATTGATCACCTACTATCTGCCCAACAGTATACTGTAACACTAGTTAGAATGCTGGGAAAAAATGTTACAAAGTGTTAGAAAAGCCTTCCAACTCATCTAGTTGCCACCTCTAGTACAAAGCCACGGTCCCTTCTGTGGCAGCTCGGGCGTGATCAGTCACAGCTCAAAAGTGTCCTTTAGTGCCCTTCCTAATTATAGCAGACACTTACATACCTCTTATGAGGTGCCGGGCTTCCTCCCGTGCACTACACATGACTCCTGCAGGCCTCACCACAGCTGTCTAAGATAGATACTGCTATTACCTCCATTTGATAGTTGAAAACTCTAGGCACAATGAGGAAAGAAACCTGACCAAGATCAGCAGCCATCAGTGGTTGAGCCAGGCTCTGAGCCTGGCAGTCCAGCTCTGAGTCAGTTCTGAGCACCACTATACTCAGTCATAAGCTCAGCTTTCACCAGGTTAATCTGAGGTGATGGTGTCAGCTGCAGATTGATTGGTATGACACACTGCTGTGATGAAATGGCAAAAACTGACACTGTGGCGTGGTGGAAAAACCTAGGATATGGAATGAGAAGAGGCAAAAGCAAGCTCTGTTGCTAATGTTTGTACTCTGTGACACTGTGCAAGTTACTTTACCTCTCTGGGCCCATTTCCTTACCTGTGGAAGAGTTTCATCATTATCACCACAAGAAAGTTGGGGGTTAAAGTGACATGCTAATGATAAGACAACCAATTAAAGGCAGAATCAAGATTAGATGCTTAAATGAAACTATTTGTCTTTTAGAATATATTAATCTGAACAACATCTACTTGGGGGAAAAGAAATAATCACTTTATAAAGTCAGAGCTCGTTTGACCATACCATATGGTCCAAACCAAGACACTTTTGAGAGTAAAAGTGGATGCTATTAATAAATATACCAGAACAACAGGCATTCTGATGTCATTGTGGGGACCATCATAGGAAAAGAGTATCAATTGTCACTGTAGTCCTAGTCACAAGAAGAGATACTTGTGAAATCCACACCTTGTGGTTTCTAACTGTCAGTGAAAATAATCCTTGGTGGAAAAGGGTATATTCAGGACTTGATTTCCAGCTGGGCTCTTTCCTTATACATTATGCCCAAGGACCAGTTCCCCTCCCACCTGCTCTCCAATGGCCCACACATGACACTCAAGCCACTGTAATCATTCAGTTGTTAGCAGAATTGAGAATTGACTTCATTGCATTAGTATGTCTGTTGTCATCTCCATCATCTTATGTTTGCCCATTTCTGATTCCTGCCTTGCAGTTGCTCCGCTCTGCTGATGATTGGTCTGCTGGTATAAAGTACCATGAAGAGTCCATCCATGCTGCTTACATCCATGTGATACAGAACAGCAAGCACTATATCTACATAGAAGTAAGTCCTGCTCCTGTACATATCATAGAGACTGCGGAGTCCCTAAACCCAGGACCTGTCACATCAATGTGTATGTTGAAATGTGAGAAGTGATGGAGAACGTCTCATGTCAACTAAATTTTTACCTCCCAGCATGCCTGAAATTCCCTTTCAATTTTATTAGCTCAAGATCCATCAAATCTTTGCACACACAGGGTGAGTTGCTAAAATGGAAGCCACTAAGTGCCACTGATATGGGGGTGTGGGAGCCCAGAGAGTGCTGGGAAAGGAACCTGCAAGAGGAAGATACAAGGATACTGAGGGCAGGCACTGCCTTCTTCAACCCTGTGTGAAGTGCTATTCATTATAAAGCTTTTTCAGACCCCAGAGTTTGGGTTCAGAGTATAGGAAGAAATCTGAGGACTCTTAATTACACTTCCAAGTAGATATAAAAAATATTTCAGAACATTTGGGAAACCCTGAGAAAATATAAAATCATGATAATGCTTGATGCCCTGAGAGAAACCACATTCTCAAATGAGTTCCTGCACAATGTCTTCCTATAGGTTTGTCTTCTCGAGGCATTTTACAGATTCATCAGTGTAAAAACTTCTTTAGAAGTAGAAAGTGAATGGGAAGCGGCTGTGGCTCAATCAGTAGGGCTCCCGTTTACCATATGGGAGGCCCCGGGTTCGGTTCCCGGGGCCTCCTGGTGAAGGCAAGCCCGCCCGCACGGCATGGTTAGCTGATCCAGCGAGCACAAGCAGCAAGGGGGGGATAAATGAATAAATAAATAAAATCTTAAAAAAAAAAAAAAGAAGTAAAAAGTGAAAATGTTGCAAAGGGATGATAATCGTATTTTGAGTTACTGTTTGCATTTGCATATCTCTTTACCTTGAAGTGATTAATAAAGATTACTTTGTGATGATTAGCCTTAGAAATTACAGAATGTTTTATATGTACGTTATTAGCAGAAGTACTTAGAGAAAAAAGAAATAAAAATATTTGCTTCCGTTTTGTTGGTTTATTTATGTATATGCAGAAGGGATTTGAAGCTGCTTAAAAATAGAAGCTCAGGTATAATAAGAAACCCAAACAAATGAGACAAGGCAAAAGCAGATACCCGGAAATAATGGGGAAAGAGTAGAGAAAATTAGACTCGGCTCCTGACATCTCCCCCGTTAAAAAGTAAACTTAGCATGAGATAGATTGTCTGCCAAATGGAATTTTTAATCATTTACATAATGTGTAGATCAGAACAAATCTAACTTCCTTACAAATTTGGAATATTCCTTACATTCTAAGAAGGTAATTTAGAAAATCACCTTCCAGGAAGTAGCATGGTGAAATAATAGTTTTTAGCCTTCCACTCAACTAAGATGTTAGAGGTGATATTACCTAGAATTGCATTTGAGCCAGGGTAAGCTAGGGTTCTTTTATTCTGTGTCATTTGCTCCCCTAAGGTTATTTCAATGGTGAGACCATCTCTGCTAGGTGAATCTTTTTAAAAAATATCAATGTAGTATTTTGTTAGATATCACATTTTCCTTATTTATATATTACTAAGAAAACTTACATGATTGTCCTCTTTATTTCCTATAGAACCAGTTTTTCATAAGCTGTGCTGATGACAAAGTTGTTTTCAATAAAGTTGGAGATGCCATTGCCCAGAGGATACTTAAAGCTCACAGGTAATATTTTTGACATTTGGACAGGGGTGGCTACTGCATGTGTTCTTGCATTTACTGCTCAAATGGCTTTTGAAAGCCCATTTTAAAGAACTGACATTTCCCCATCAGGCATGAATTTGGTTTAACTAACAGCAGGTTATTGATTCCTTATATCTGGGTCAGATGCTGAGAATTTTTTAATCCATTTTAAGGAAATCTGAAGTCTTCCAGAACACATTTTTTCCTGGCCAGTCTCTTTCCCACGTGTTTGATTTATTTAATGGCAGGAGCAGTGAGTTGTGTTTACTTAGAAAAACAAATCGAAGTAAGAATAATATTTTTCCATGGATTATATTTAAATTCTTTTTACCCTGGCTTATTTCTTCATCCCATGGGACTTTTTAAAAACAAATAATAGTTTTATTGAGATATAATTCACACACCATGCACTTCACTCATTTATAGTATACAATTCTGTGGTTTTTAGTGTATTCAAAGACTTGCACAACCATCACCTATCAATTTTTTAATCCATCACCCCAGAAGGAAACCCTGTACCCATTAGTAGTCATTTCCTGTTTTCTCCCAACACCCCCAGCTTTAGGCAATCACTGATCTACTCTCTTGTTTCTATAGATTTGCCTGGTCTAGACATTTCATATAAATAGCTTCTTTCCCTTAGCTACTGTTCTCAAGGTTCAGTGACGCTGTAGCATGTGTCAGTACTTGATTTCTTTTTATTGCCGAATAAATTCCATTGTACAGATAGACCACATTTGTTTCTCCACTCATCAGTTGATGGATATTTGGGTTGTTCCCACTTTTTTGCCTATTATGAATAATGCCGCTGTCAATATTTGTGTACAAGTTTTTAAGTGAACATGTAGTGTTTTCATTTCACTAGGGGTGGAATTGCTGAGTCCTATGGTAACTCTCTATTTAATATTTTGAGGAACTGCCTGACTGCTTACAAAGCAGCTGTACCATTTTCTGTTATCATGAGTAGTGTATGAGGATTCTAATCTCTCCACATCCTCTCCAACACTTGTTATTGTTTGTCTTTTTTATTCTAGCCATCCTTGTGACTGTGAAGTGGTATCTCATTGTGGGTTTGATTTCCACTTACCTAACAGCTAAAGATGTTGAGCATCTTTTCATGTGCTTCCTGGCCATCTATATTTATTTTTTAGAGAAATGTCTATTCAGATCCTTTGTGCACTTTGAAATCAGGTTATTTGTTGCTTAATCCAAGGTCATGAAGATTTATGCCTATGCTTTCTTCTAAGAGTTTTATACTTTTAGGCCTTACAATTAGGGCTTTCATCCACTTTGAGTTAAGTCTTGTATTTGGCATGAGATAGATTTTTTCTTTTTTCTTTTTCATTCTTTTGCTTATGGATATCCTGTTGTCCCAGCACCATTTACTGAAAAGATTATTGTTCCACTGAATTGTCTTGGCACCTGGGACTGTTTCTTTTTATGGCTGATTTCAGCTGTGTGTAAAAGCAACAAAAAAAAACAAACCAAAATATTCATCTTTATTTTTTTCCAATTAATTGAATACATGCAGTGGAGAATGTTAAGCAATAACACATTTGGGGATTAAAACGTTTTTTATTTCCAGTGTCATGTGCTGTCTCTTTCACATAATAGTGGGGATTTTTGATGCAGGAACCTTTTTAACAGGAACCATCAGCGTTTTACAGGATTCACAGTTTATATCTACATTATTTATGGAGTCTTCACAGCTACTCTTTCAAGTAGGTCAGCTGGTTGTTAGTGGTGTTATTGTCATTGCTGCCCCCACTTGCACTTAAAAAATGAGATTCAAGAGGTAATGTGACTTGCCACTAGCAACAGCAGGAAAAAATGGCTTTGATCCCAAATCTTTGGACTTTAGACCCAGTGCCTTTCCCCTGCACTTGTAATTCCAGTTTATCAGTGGTTAGGATTAAAGATCCCTTTAGGGTTGTACCAAACTGATTTAAGTGGGTTGGGCTTGACCGGTCATAGGATGCGGGCTGACCCAGGAAGCGAGCGTGGCTCCTGGAGGAGGACTCTGCGATGAGTGAGTGGTCAGCGACCAGCACTCTCACACTGACGGAACGGTTGTCTTGACCCTGTGAGGGGGGCATCTGGGCAGTGCACCACAGCAGCCACCATGTTCTGCAGGGTGGGCAGTGGCTCTCACCCTTGACTATACATCAAAAATCACCACTGGGCCTTTACAAATATATAGATAGCTGGCCTCAGACTTACTGGATCAGAATCTCCCAGCGTGGAGCCCAGGGGCCCTCATTTTATAATGCCTCAAAGGTGACTTCAGGACACAGCCAAGAGTATTTACTACTCACCTAGAATAGCCTAATGGCTGTAAATATTAATAATGGTCCATGCTGTTCCAGGTGACCCTTGTCCTCTGCCTTCTCATATACTTTTTAAAGAGTCACCATAGGATCTTTTTCTCAAATGATTTAAATCCAGTCTTGTTTACAGTTAAACACACACACATACATGCACACACATATTTCTTACATTCCTGCCAGTCTCTCAATTCTATGGGATAATTTATGTCTGAGTTACAAAATAGCATTATCTTTCTGTCAACAGAAAGACACAGATGCAGATGTGTCTGTTTTATCGAGAAAGTACATTTGCCAAAAAAGAAAAATATTTTTTTAAGAAATTGAAATAAGTTGCATAAAGTAAGTTGAAAAACGAGCTGATTGGGCTGAGCTGTGAGTCATGACTTTTGGAATTGTGATCAGCTAATAGAGTAGGAAGGAATTCAACTCCCCTCATCCCAGTTATTTGTTCCCTATAATATGTGGTTTAATAAGTACCTGTAAGATTTGTTTTTAAGTGTTTGAGAGCCTGAAAGAACAGTTTTCCTTAGCCTATTAGTTTGTCTTTAAAAGCTAGATTTCTTCTAAAATCATAAAATCATAGCAGTTTAGGGCTGATTGAATATTTCTCAGTAATCTTATGAACTGCTCCTCAAAGGAAAAGGGATCAGTGGAAATCTAGCATGAAAGGTAGCATTGATTGCAGATTGTGTCTCACACTGGAAGATTCAAGGAGCACTTTGGAGACTCTGGCACTTTCAAATTTACTTTGTAGAAAGTAGGAAATAAGTCCATCAAATATCAAATTAACTTGTGTCATGTCATGCTGATCTCTCAATAGTTCCACTTTGTTTGACAGTCACATTTCAAAATGGCACGGATATCACATATTCAAACTTTTAGTCATCCACACATGTCTTGGGGATATATCTTACATTTTCCCTCTTCCATGTGTCTCTACATTATCGTTCGTTTCCTATGTTAAATGCAACTGTAAAATATATTTTCATTTGACCATTTCCAGTCTGTGAGCTTGTGTCCTTAAGAAAGGCAAAGGCAGAGTTAAAAATCTCCTCTTGCAGGCTGCCTGCAGGGGGGCTGTGATACTTTGTGAGGTGGTGAGAGCAGCCGACATCCTTTCTAGCTTCATCTCTCTCCCTGCAAAGAATTCTCTGCCTTCTACTTCTCCCAGACTCAAAACTTTCCTGCCAAATCCATATGCCTACCTATAAGTATAATTATGGCCATTGGGAAAAAGAATAGAATACAGCACAAAGCAGAGGGAGGGAATGACGTCAGCATCCAGCCAGGCCTGATGGAGGAACACTGGCCTCTTCCCGGTCCCTCCCACCTTGGAGAGATTGGAGTGTTTAAACTGCCCACTCCCTCAACTGAGCTAAGCCTTAATTTTTCTTCCAACACTGGACCCAGCCCTATAACAATTGCCATGAGCAATTTATCTGCTCCCCCCATTCCCGCCTGATTCCTTCTCAACATCCATAATCCTTTACAGAAACGGGGTTTTGCAAAACCTTCATGTTCTGACCCGTGACCTAAAGCTTCAGGCTATTGTGCATCCCAAGCTGAACTAAGAGAAGCTGGGACATCCCTGTGGAAAACAAAGTATCTGCTCTAACAAGTAAAACAGCCTTGGAGTTGAGACTAGCTCCCAACCCACTGGAAACCTGTCTTTGACAAGTCAAATCTGGCTAAGACCAGGCAGGGGAAATCTTAATCAACACAGACTGAAATCTACTGGTTTATGCCATGTTTGAATAGGGCAAAAGACAAAGTAGGTCCACCTGATCTAGTGCCATGAATGAATGATTTCTGAGGATGATCTCAATCTTTACTTCTAGAAACTTGAAATGCATAATTAGCTGCCTTAGTAAAATGTCAGGAAATGGGACAGTGCCTTCTGTGCTCTAATTACCAAATTGATTTAATGCCACTCTGTTTCAATATTAAACTGCATTGAAAAATACACAATTAAACTGCTTTGACGAATATGCAATTTTGAAAATCACGCAAACCCTTGTGCTACTATAACTGCAGACGAGCACCAAATAGTGTTTGCGGTTTGCCTGTAGTATGGGGGACACCCCTCCAGGAAATCTGAGACTAATTGCGAACCAGGGTTCTACCTACTCTCTCATGTGTTTTCTTTTTTCAGCATATCAGTTTGCATTTCCGATGCGATATGTTTTTGTCCTATGTAGCTCATATGAATGAATTTATGTGAAAGCGATTTAAAAACTGTAAAGCACTAATTCATGTAAGAAATATTTTGACATTTCAAGGAAATTCATCACCTAGAAATATGCAGCTCACTGTAAATTTGAGCAAGGATAAGAAACAGAATATTCAAATCACCTGCTAAAGAATTAATATTTATGTAAGAAACAAATGTTTTCATTAAAGAGGTTATTTTAAATTATTAGATGGCTAGTTCTGGAGAAGAGAAACTTGCTTTGATTTCTCACCACTGTCTCTTTTTGTTCATCCCATGACAGGGATAGGCACTTTATCTATCTGTCTATCTATCTATCTATCTATCTATCTATCTATCTATCTATCTATCTATCTATCCATCTATCCATCCATCCATCCATCCATCCATCCATCCATCCATCCATCCATCCATCCATCTATCTAGGAGGTACCAGGAATTGAACCCTGAACATCATACGTGGAAAGTAGGTGCTCAACCACTGAGCTACACCCACTCCCCTAATTAGTGTCTGTCTGGACTTCTCCTGTCAGAAATCCCTCTAGGAGTCTATAGCTGACTCCTCTTGGAAATCAATTTTCACATTCCCCATTATTGGTTTGATAGCATCCTCCCAAAAGATATAAAATAAAAGGTATCTTGAAGCAGAATGTGAGCTCTCTTTTGCTTAAATTTTTCTACTTTGTAATTCCTTGAAAGTGTGCAGACTTTCTAATTAAAATCATTGGCTATTAACTGACTGATTATGTTAGTAAAAGATTTTTGAGTCTTTCCTTCCATGTGCTAGGTGCTTTTCCATTCAATCCCCACAGCAACCGTATGAAGTGGGTGTATAATTATCCCCATTCTATAAATAAAGCAGCTAATACCAAGTGAAGTGAGGTAACTTCCCCAACTCATGCAAGAATTGATGGGTGGAAATGGGATTCAAGCCATGTCTATAGCTCTTCAACTTGTGCTCTGTACCACCAAAGCTACTAAGCTTCCCTCTTTCAAGGAAAGTACAAATTTTCTATGTTAAGCATACCAGAAATCTATGAGAGAAACTTTGTTTTCAAATAAAAGACAAGATGAACATTTTATTTTCTAAAGTGACTGTTTGATACATAAACATTTCTTGGGCTTAAAGAAAAATCTATATCCTATAATTATCATAGCCTATAATTTGTGTACCAAGTTGAAATGACATGTTGGGTATCTTTCAGAAGCACTGTCTTAAAGAAATTTAAATGGAAGTTATAATAAAAAGAATAAAAAAACATTTTAACAAAGTATGTCAATAACTGGTTTCATATTTTTTCTTGTGGGCTAACCTCCAAGTCCTATAAAATTCATGGAGAAAAGGTTATCCTAGTGCAGAGCTGACAAAGATCATGGCAGGAGAACTTTTGATTTAGATCATTTAAATGCTTTTATTTTATTCCAAAAATTATATAAACAGTAGTCTCAATATACCCCATGATATAAAGATTAGTACAGGGCAGAGACCAGCAATCATTTTGAGCATCAGCATGTGCCCTGACAGAGAGAGGGGAAGGAAGGGAGGGACCCCTAAAAAAGAGAGAGAGAGAGAGAATGAACATGACTGGGGCGTAATGGGAACAGTTAATAAAGGGTTTTGTGGATGTTTATTTGGGGCCACTGGGGCATGATTGCCAGAGGGAAATCTGAGCCAGACACACTGGGCCTGATCTCAATGTTCTTAAATTTAAAAGCTTGCCATTTTCAGAAGATAACCAATGAAAAATGTATGTGTATGTATAATATATATAATATGTCTGTAATCTGTAAAGTCACACATATACTATGAAAGTCATTGCTAAATGGGGCCAGCATTTTTAGAGGACTAGAGATTATTTTAGCCAACTCCCTCATTCACAGCTGAGAAACCTGAAGTCCAGAAAAGTTTATTGCATTTTAAAAGATTAGCCCAACACAAAATGAGAAGAGTTTTATCCCAAAGTAGTGAGAAATGACAGATCCAATTCCAACATATCTGATGCCACCATAGTAGAAAGTTCTCTCGATAAAAAATGCTAAGCCTCAACCAAAATTATTCTTGTTTCTGACAGTATCCACTGCTGTAAAATCTACACCAATGAGAAGATTTATATCAGCTCTTAAAGTTTCAGAAATGAAATATGCCCTATAAATCTCAAATTCTCAAAAAGTGAGTGTCTCGTCACAGGAGAAACACATTGGGTGCCTTTGGGGCCTTCTCGTAGATTCCTGAGACTGCTCTGAACGGACCCAGCTTCTCCTCAGTGGGACTCACACTCAAGCCCTCCAGGGCTGAGGAGGGTCCAAGGAGGTTTCCCAGGATAGAAGAACGAAGGGAAATGTGAAGGGTTGTGACTCCTCAGACATATCTGCATGGTGAATTATTACTCTGTTTTGTGATTACATTACAGCAATCACAAAAGCTGAAAATAATTTCTAAAACTTCCCCATACTCTCATCATCCTAAAAACTTAATTTTTTACTTCTCTATTATATTCTTTATATTTTCTGTATAATTGTATCTTATTTTATTTTTCTATAATTCATCTGAAGTTATATCTCAAGTCCCCTTTCCACATAATAGAAGGAAATTTAGTTTAGTCACTTCCTGGTAAATGTGGCCACATTCGGTGATTTCTCGTTTCTGCTCTGTCTTTGGTCAGAGTCAAGGTGCTGTCCCCTCCACGTGCCCCCCCCCCCCACACACACACATCCCCATTCTTGGTATCGATACTAAAGGGCCCTGGATCTTTGGAGAGGCATCTGCAGCTCTCAGTCTACTCTGGCATCTGCTAAATGTAACTTGGGATTTTCAGCCTTCTCCTTGCAGACCTGCCTTTCTGCTATTTCTCCTCTACTGCTGCCATATCACACGGGCTGGGAGAATAGACACTCAGCATCTTTGTGGGGTTCACCTGGAAGCAAGACACGCTCTTCTGGGCTTTCATTTTCTCATATTTAAAAGGGATGGGCTTTCTCATGTTCTCCTTGAAATTCTGCTTGAGGGGAATGGACTGGGTCCCTGCACTGAGTGTCACCCTTATTTTTTCACACACTTCCCTCAGCTCAGAGAATGTAGCTCCCCGAATATAAGAATTTGGCATCTTTGTGCCTTGGTCCCTTTGTGAGGGTGCCAGACCAGTACAGGGGGGTGTTTTGTTTTAGGGGGGAAAGGATTTAATATTTATAGTATTGGCCGACCACATTTGTAATTGTCTTATAGATATAACTTTGCATTGGGCCCGTTTTAGCAGTAGACCAGAAGTATTTTGCTACAGAGCCATCACTATGGTCATTTTTAATGGCTGCAAGATAATCATTCCACTGAGTGGCTATGCCATAATTTGGTTAACCATCCCCCACCGTTGAACATTTATTTCCAATTTTTAGCTATTATCCATAGCACTTCGATGAGAGTTAGTGAATTTTGAAAGAAAAACTTATATTAACAAGGAGCTTGAGAATGCAATTTCATAAAATTGTTCTGAAGGAAAGTGGATGAATCAATTGCCTGCATGATGGGTAGTTCTGTGGCTTAGCGCCCAATAGCGCCTTCCTGTCTTGCTTTGAAGATCATAAATAATTTTGCACATTAGGGGCTAGGTTCTTTCCCCGAGCTGATTGCTATCATTTGTACAACCCTGATGTTGTGACATTGCAGTGTTTCAGAAGGAGATAAGAGTCTTCAGCAGCTGGAACTCGTCTTCTGTGTATTTGGATCAAAGAAGCAGACTGATCATACTGTCCCGTAGAATTTTCTCTTCATTGGCTTAAAATTAGCCATAATTTATGGTTTAAAATTCCAGAGGCCTTTTGTCTACAGCAGTAAAAACCCAGGTCATTTCTGCTATTTTGACAACACAGTTAAAAATGTTCATCCTTCCGCAAATTGAAGAACTGCTGCATTGCAAAATAGCAAAGGCCTTGATATGGAGCCAAGAGACTTCCAAGAACAAGGAAATGTGAATATTCTGATTCTTACAAAATAAGTTTGCAAAAGCATGTTTTATCTAAAGGTACAAGATTTTAATACAATGTGTCTCAATTTCCTACATACAAATCTACATTTTGAAGTCATTTTTGCTTTTAAAAAGCACAAAGAATCAAATGGAACCTCTTTTACAGACAGACTCACAAAACACTGGGTGTTCAAGACCAGCAATAGCACTTCTAAGATTTTCCAACCAACGTGAAAAATGACAGTGTAAAAAAGCAAAATAGCTATTTTGAAATAGCAAAATTTAGAAACAATGTAAGTGCTTTTCTCAGTGAACTGGTACAGATGTATGTGGAATGCTATGTAGCTGGTTTGTTTGTTTTAATGAGCAATTCTCTACATACAGATACGGAAGGACTTCCAAGATACACTGTTAAATGATAAAAAAATAATGTTCAAATCAGCATTTATAGTATTCTAACATTTCTGTAGAAGGAAAGAATACACATATGCTTTTAAATTCATAGACTATTTCTAAAAGAGCGTGAAAGAAATCGGTAGCAAAAGTTGCCTTCAGGGAGGAGAGCTGGGGCCAAGAGAGTGAAAGAGACTTTTTTTCACCATATAATCTTCTACCCCTTAAGTTTTGTACCATGAGCATAACTCATCCATTAAAATTGTAATTCAATTAAATTTTTAAAAAAGTTTCTGTGCAGCTTGACTTCGTCCCTGCTGGAATTCTCCCCAGAGACAAAAATTCTTTCAAACTGACCCCATGCTCCTACATACTGTGTTCAAGAGGACTATCTTGGGCACTGACCAAAATAGAAAGATATGTGTATGTATGTACCGTGTTTCAAAGAGGCTGAGCCCATCCCCTCGCCAGCAGACCTATCACTGTTGTGAAAAGCAGGTGCTGACCAGTTGGCCCAGCCCTGTGCCATGCAGGAGTAAATCGGTGTTGACTGAAAGGTCTGCCCAGAATGGCTTAACGGAGGAGGTAGCCTTTCATCTGACCTTGAAAGAAAAACGTATTTTGGTGGGTGGAGAAGGGCATTCACCACTGAGAGCAGATGAATGAAGCTTCATGAATAGGAAGGCGCATCTCTGAACGAAGGCCAGCGGTCACCTGTGGCTGGAATGTGGGCACTGGAGCTTTATTCTGGAATGGCAGTGGAGGCCAGATGGAGTCATTTTTTGTGTCTGGTTTAATTAGTTTGGACTTTCTCGTACTGACTATGGGGAAATAGAGTAAATATTCTTTCTGTTCTTCTTTTCCACTCCCCTATTTACCATTTAGGGATGTGAGTCTTTTACCCTCCCCTCTCCAGCGAGCTTTAACATTCAGTTTACATTTTTTAAATGTTTGTTTTTTCCCCCAACACAAAACTGTGTTTGCCATCTAGTGATTAATCCATGCCATTACAACGACCTACTTAAAAATCGTGTTTCTCGGGCTGCAGTGACACTCACAGGCCTCCACACTCTGTTCCATGGAAATCACTTCTGCCCCGAACTTCACTCTTCACAGGGCCTGAGAACTGCATTGACATTCAGAGACATCCATGCTGAAACCCCACCCGTCAGAGAGTAATATTAATATTCACGTGAATAAAATGTAATTGTTTGGAAGAAAACACTTGTGTCTAGAAATCAAGTATTAGGAAAAATTTAACTGTGATCATATTTCAGAATAATCAGTAGCAGCACCTTTGTGTAAAGATAGATGGCTTAGATATTCAGGTGAGATTCAGTGACCACAGTGGATACCACAATTCATTTCCAGGCTTTCTCCTCCTGTGTCTTTTATAAATGGAGACAAGTATGTTAACAGCTTTTGCCTCCAAATAGATCATACGTATTTGAATATAATTCTCCAAATTTCTGACTTTCCGTGGACATGTCATACCACATTTTCTTCTTTTCTTGTTATAGCATTGAGTGGAATTCCTTTTCCTTCAAAGACTGTTGTTAATCAGCTTAGAGAGTAGGCCAAGATATTTTATGTTATATATGTAGGGGATTTAAAAATAAGCATCAAAAATAAAGAAAAAGAAAAAAAAAAAGAAAAAAAAAAAATAAGCATCAGTCACTCAGAATTCTTAAAGGGTCCAGGAAAGCATTTTACAGCTGAAATCTCAGTTTCTAAACAATGATGGCTTCTGCATTGGTAAATATCTGGGTTCAGTCTGTCTGCCTCTGAGATCTACGCAGTGGGAACTGGTTTATTCAACAAATGTTAACTGAATGGCTTCTATTTGTCAGGCTCTGAGCTAAGTACTGTGGATACAATTTGTTATACACATACCTATTATAGCATCTTTTTAAAAACTTTGTTATAACCCTCCCTCTTCTATGGAATACAAGCAAGACTTTCTTACACTGAATTTTGTCCTATGAGAGATCATGCTGTAGAGAGAAAGTGGGTAGAATTCCCACTATAATGTCAAATTCAGTTTATTTTTCAGGTTGTTATGGATTGTAGCCTGGATAATGGCTTCTGGCCTCAAATCCAACAGTCACCCACCCCCACCCAAGCCCTGAAATGTGATAGAATACATTGCAGGAAGCCGTTTGCATGGCTACTTTATATTTTTCTGGTGAATCTCTCTGCATCTGCCTTTTGCAGGGAAAGCCAGAAATACCGAGTGTATGTGGTGATACCACTTCTGCCAGGGTTTGAAGGAGACATTTCCACTGGTGGAGGAAATGCCCTACAAGCAATAATGCATTTCAACTACAGGTACCAGAATTCTAAATCAGTGTTTTGAACTTTTGATCAGTCATGCATGTGAGCTGGTGAAAGGTATCGGAAAGTTTTCTTTTCCACATCCATTCATCAGAGCTTTGAACAAACACTTTTCTCTTCATTTTACTTTCGAATCTATTCACTAGTTGGTAAAATTCAAATTCAAATGGACCCTAAAATCACAAATGGTGGGCCTAGGACACATAGCAAGTATAAAAGGAGTAAAATATCAGGCCATCTTTGGTGTTCATTGCCTATTTTGTATATATAAAATATTGATTAAAATAAATTATCCTTAAGCCACCCAATAGTTATGGGGCTTTCCATATTATTTGCCATAAGTAGAGAAAAGTAAAAAAAAAAAAAAAAAAAAAATTAAAATGGCATGATTTGCATGTGTTTGGTTATGATTCTTTAGGTAATGAGTCTTCCAATAAGGTTGATAATAATGGCCACTGTTAGCAAATGAAGCATGAATGTTCTTTCCTATCCTGGAATTTTAATTCTGTTTTCTCTACCACATCTTTGTTAAAAGTTCAGGGAAAGGGGAGTGGATATAGCTCAGTGGTTTGAGTACCTGCTTCCCATGTATGAGGTCCTGGGTTCATTCCCCAGTACCTCCTTAAAAAAAAGTTCAGGTAAAGCGGTAAGTCATATTCTTGATATATTCTGAAAAGCAGAGTTCCCATGGTTTGGGTTTTCTTGAGCTGCAGACTTGGCCAGTGAAACATTGTAAAGAGGGTTGGGAGGTAGCAGCTGAGCTGGCAGAGAGAGGCTGCTGTAAAAGTGATAGATCGGCACCCTGGCTTCCCTCTGGGTTCCTCAACTAGGAAAGAGCACAGAGATGAATTGGTGAGCAGAGGGCCTGGGCATGAAGCCCATCTCCCACTTAGAAGCTCTGTGACCTGAGCTGCAAAAGAGCCCCATTCAGGATCACACTCTTGGGAAGTGGGGACAAGGGCTAGACCATGCATCTTTTCTTTGAATAGCGCTTGTTTTCCAGAACCACCTGTCGTTTCTTACCTTTAAGGGCATAATTAAATCACAGAGCCCTAGCATGTAAAGCAGATAACGGTTCAGGGACCGAGTAAAATCTGGGGTGGAGGCTTACATGCTGTCCTGCTTGGATCCCTTTCCTCAGAGGAAGCCCCTGCAGGATCTGAGGCAACCTCCATGACAGATTGAGAACTTCAGCTGTGGTACAAGGAACATGGACCTTGTAAATCTCATACTTTTTTTTTTTTTAGGAGGTACTAGGGATTGAACCTGGGACCTCATACATGGGAAGCAGGTGTTCAACCACTGAGCTACACCCACTCACCATAAATCTTATAATTTTTTAATCCTTACTTTTTTTTTTCCTCTCTGACTTTGGAAGCTTTTATGTACCTATCTGCCAGAGTTTCAAGTAAATTTTTTTTCTTACCTCTAGGGTAATTTGCATAGGCACTTTGTGCTTTGGTCTATACACTTTGATTGAAGATTTGCCCATTTCTAAAGTTATCTGATTTATAACATGACAAACAAGGCTTTTCAAGTATTTAAGGCACTGCCATAAAGTTTAATTGGGTTTTATCTGCTTCATTTGCCATTCTAATATTATTTTTGGAATATTGTCAATTGTAATTATTTTCTATGACTGTTTTCTTGGGTTTGAACCAGCTCAACAAAATAACATGCTTGGCTTTTGTTCAGCAACCAAAACTATAACCTTTTATTATGCAAAAACAGCTCTATTTGCTGGCATCATCTTTAATAATATCAGTATTTCCCAGGCAAAACTGTATTTTAATTACTTTCATAGAGCAAGCAGAGGGAGCATAGAATTTTGATTTTCGTCACCCTTTATAATAATTCATCAACTGTTATCATAGTCTTAAAATCACTAACAGAGTCAGTTATTTGAGATTATATTTTTCACTTCTAAGCACAGTTTGCTAATTTTACAAGACAGCCTAGGTCTAATTGTTTCTTAAATTCCTAAATTACTCTGCCAATTGTTTGCCCTTTTTCCCTCTGTCGGTATCCTTAACTACTAAGGCATTCTGAATTTATCTTTGCTGTAATGAAATTTTCTGAGAGAAAAAGTTAATTCATAACCCATCTATTTTTAAATTTTAATTGCTTTTCTTTCTAAAATCTAACATTGATTTTATAACGTTTCCATTTCCCCACCGCAAAACTACCTTGTCCCATCAATCACATTACAAAAGTGCTACTCATGTAGTTCTTTTGCTTCTAAACATATATTTAATGACATCTAACAGAAGCACTTGTTCTGTTTTTAGTTGGCTTAGGATTATACCCCACAAATATTGTAATTAGGGTCAGTTGTTTTGAAACCATAATTATTTCTTTCCTTCAAATATTTTCAGAACCATGTGCAGAGGAGAAAATTCCATCCTTGGACAACTAAAGGCAGAGCGTAAGTAGCTGTGTTTCTTTTCCTCCATGATTATTTTTTTTATGAAGGTGAGGTGCCAGTAATCATTAAGGTTTTCATAGTATGATTATAGTACAAATCTGTTCACAAAAGGTACCCCCATAAGAGACTCAAACAGAGATAAGACACCAAGACTTGAGATGCATAGGTAATATAAAAGAAGGTGTAACCGTTGGGGAATTTGATGTAATTATGAATTCCAAAAATATAATTAGATCATGCTTGTAAACTGATCTCTTAATCTGGGCGTTGACTGGGCCAAGTCAGTAGGGCGTTGAGCCCCACCCCTTTGGTGGGTGGGGAATCGAATATAAAAGGCATGGCAAAAGAAAGTTGAAGCAGTCTTTTGAGAAGCAGTTTTGATGTTGGAAAGAAGGCCCCAGGAGAAGAGAAGCAAGCCGTTGCCTGATCGTCTACAGCTGACTTTGTGGAGGAAACAGGAGCTAAGTCCAGAGAGAAACGCAGCCCCGGGAAGAGAGGAACCCAGAAGCCTGAACCCTGGCAAACGCCGGCAGCTGTCTTGCTCTAACACGTGACAATGGACTGTGGAGAAGAAACTTAATGCCTTATGGCCTGGTATCTGTGGACTTCTACCCCAAATAAATACCCTTTATAAAGACCAACCCATTTTTGGTATTTTACATTAGCACCCCTTTGGCTGACTAATACAGAAGGTTTTTATTTGTTACTTATTATTATTCACATATTTATTTGGAATAATTGTTTTGATAATAAATGAGATTTGGAAGGCATTTCACAAAGATCCTTCACCATTAGGCAGGACAGGTGTCATCTCTGCTTTAAAAATGAAGAAACAAATGTTTCAAAGTCAACCAGTATTTATATGGCCTCCAATATATGCAGAACTCCCAGGGCACTCACAACATTTCCGTATGTTTAGGAATAAAAGCCTATTTTATAACCATTTTGCTACCACTTACATTTGACTATCCTTTGAGAATATCATATTAGAGGCAGAGAAATAAGAAAAAAAACCACAGTAATGACTTTCACGTCTGTAGTTCTTCATATTTTTCAAAGGCACTTTCTCAAATATCTTAACTGATCTTCCTACATAGCGCTTCACTACAATATATTATAACTATGGGTTCATTTACCTATGTCTCACAAACTGACCCTGAGCTTGGCACATAGTAGGTGCTCAATAATGGCCTATACCCTGTGAGATAGGTGTGGAAGTTTCCATTAGAACTAAGTGGGAGCAAGAACCCAAGTTCTCTGATTTCCATTTCAAGGTGGGTCCTGATCGTGAAAAACTTGGATGGCCACCCTAAAAAGACTAGATTTTATCCAGAAGAAAAGATGAAGTTGGTAGAAACCCCTGAGCCCTAGAGGGAATTTATCATAGTGGTGCTATATGAAGATTCACTTCTTATTGGTAAGCAAGGCAGAGAGGGCCTGGTGGCAGCAAAAAATATAATGGTGCAATGGCAAAGGAGGGTCATGTGTGAGTCAAGTAAGACTGTGAAGAAAGACTGGAGGGCATGTGGGAGTGGAAGCATAAGGGAAGTGAAAGAGATGAGCCTGAGATTTTCAGCCTGGCTGATCAGAAGAGTGGAGCTGCCACAGAATGTCTGGAGAAGTCAGAAGGAGCCCTAATAATCATAGGCTGGCATGTGGTATGGTCCTCAAATATAATTTAAACCTCATTTGAGCCTTTGGGAGAAAGATTGTATTTTATGCTGGTAGCATCCAAGATGATGTATTGGAATGTGGGAAGGAAATGTGATACCTTTAAGTATGTACATTTTTTTTTTTTTTTTTTTTTTTTTTTTTTTTTACATTTAAAAATAAAGAATTGGGACAACAGTGGAAAAGGCTGAGTAAGAACCTCTACATATTCACTCTTCCATAAAAGCAATGAAAGCACTGGTCAAAGTCAACTTTTTAAAAACTTTGGAAATTAACCAAAGGCTTACAACAATCTGAAGAGTGTTTTTTCAAGATAAACAGCTGAATCTTGTTAAGAACAGAGAGCTTTGTGGCATTTTAACTTGTCCTATTCCCATCCCCCCTCCCACTCCACAGTAGCCTTGAAAACCAACAGCCCTGCAACCGTGGTGAAAAAGAGTAGCCTAACAGCCCCTGGAGAGGACAGAACAGGTTGGAAGCTCTCCTAAAGCATCATCCTCAGAGAACTGTCATTATTTTGGCCTGTCTGAAAGTTCCCTGGAAACCACCACTCACAGGGCTCGTCTTTATTTAACCTGACTCAAAGCTTGCTCATTGCCAACTGCCTCTTCCCTGGATCATTTATTGAAAACAATCAGTGACAACTGCTTAACATCATAGCTGCCTGAGACAGTGATAACAGGCAAATAAGAAACAATCAAAAAACTGAAAAGGAAAATCTGGGAAATGAGATGCCCATAGGGGACTTTGGAAAGTTCTGACATACTTCTGGGAATCTAAAATGCCGTGGGTTTGTGTAGGGCTTGCATATGCCCACAACTGTGCACATGCCCAGGAAGGACTTGAAAAGGCCATAAGCTCTCACTTCTGACTGACCTTGAGGCTCTCTATAAGCAAGTGATGAAGGCTAAGGCAGAATCGTAAACTACATGCCTGAGCCTTGAAAACATGCTTCAACACACACACATAGCCTCTCAGCATAGACTGGGAGACTTATTGGTTCCAGGCATTTAAGGAAATATGCCCATTGATTAGCTGACTACTAAGTAAACTGAGCAGACTTCATTGACCACATATGATGAAGAACATAGACCTTATAGAATTAGTCCAGGAAAGTTACTAAACAAACAAATAACAACAATAACAAACCCTGGGAACTGGGGGAAAGGTTTCTAATTTCTAGAGTTGCCACATTATATTATTTTAAATGTCCAGTTTTCAACAAAAACTTACAAGATTTGCAAACAAACAAGAAACTATGGCCCATATACAGGAAAAGAAATAGTCAATGGAAACTGTCCCCAACAAAGCCCAGTCATTGGACTTCCTAAATAAGGTCTCTAAAATAGCTATTTTAAATGTACACAAGGACCCAAAGGAAACAATATCTAAAGAACTTAAAAGTATGAAAGTGATGTCTCCCCAAAAAGAGAATATCACTAAAGAGATTTTGTTACTAAAAAGTTTTAATAAAAAGTTACTTTTCATATAAGAAGAACCTAGTAGATTCTGGAGTTGAAAAGTACAATAACTGAAATAAGAAATTGGCTGGAGTTGCTCAACAGCAGATTTAAGCAGACAGGAGAAAGAATTAGGGGACTGGAAGATAGGAATTGAGATTACCAGTCTGAGAAACAGACAGAAAAAAGAATAGAGAAAAAATGAACAAAGCCTCAGAGCCCTGTGGGATACCATCAAGCTTACCAACAGATGCATAGTGGGAGTTCCAGAAGAAGAGGAGAGAGAGAAATGGGCAGAAAGAGAGAATCTTAAAAGCAGGAAGAGAGAAGCTATCATCATGTACAAGAGATCCTTAATAAGGTTACTAGCTGATGTCTCATCAGAAACAATGGAAGCCAGAATACAGTGGAATGGGCATACTCAAAGTGCTGAAAGGAAGAGACTGTCAACAAAGAATTCTATAGTCAGCAAAACTGTACTTCAAAAATGGAGAAATTTAGACATTCCCAGATAAACAAAAACTGAGATAATTCTTCTCTAGCAGACCTGCCCTATAAGAAATGCTAAAGGGAGTCCTTTAGGCCAAAATAAAGAACACTAGAGAGTAACTCGAATCCACACAAACAAATAAAAGACATTGAGAGAGGTAATGACATAGGTATATAAAAGTCAACATTATGTGTTTTTTGTTTGTAACTCCTCTTTTTCCCTATCTGACTTGAAAGACAATTACATAAAGCAATTAATAATAAATCTATTTTGTTGGGCACATAAAATATTCTCTAATGGCTTAAAATTAAGATGACAGTGAGTGAGTAAGATATATTGATAAAACAAAATTAGGAAAGACATACAAGCAGTTGACTTGTAAAAATGCTAAGGTAAGGTCATGAAAGATTAAAAAATCAAATCGAGTTCATTATTAAGTTTTTCAACTATAGAACTGTCACATGCTTATTATAAAGCATTTTTTTTAGCTCTGGATCCTTTCCTTGCCTTTGCTTAGTCAGGGGGAAAATTTGGATTTTAACACAAGAAGTAATTTCAGAGTTAATCCCTTTTATGAAAAGATTTCCAAGTACCCTGGGAAGCAGTCTAAAATCGGGCATCTCAGTGGGGAAAATGTTCATATTCTAAACATGGAGGGAACAGATTAATTACATAATGCCCCTTTCTGAGGGACAATGATGTATTGTTGGTTTTGTTTCTGTAAATGTATGGTGGGTTTTAAATACATGAACCAGTTAATCTCTAATTGGATAGAGAACTGTGGTCATGCTACTGTTTCAATTATTTAGAAATAACAAAGTTGTTGCTATGAATATGTTAAAATTTCTGAAAAGAAAACTGGTAGTTATTAGTATATAATTATCTGATACTCTAAACTTCAGGGTTTTAATGTTTAATTTAAAGTATTTCTTTGTAATTTTTATTAACTTTATGAATTATAGCATTTTAACAGCCAATTTAATATAACTTAACACAAGGATCAGACTATTCAGTTAAGATTAAAAATGTACATATACCAAGTAGTACAAGTTTTAAAGTAACAGAACTCTGTGATAACGAGCCCTTTTTAAAAATTTCCTTATAAGTATCAAGACACTATTGTATTGTCGTCTTTTCTTGCACAGGCACCAGTATACATATCAGATATATCCTGGGGTCCTGTATAAAATTCCAGAATCTCAAACACCTCCCAGACATATAATGTGGAAGCCTTGCTAATACCTTCTTCACCTATTGCTTCATATTAATGCTTATCTTCACTCCTGGTCTTCTCTTATTTTCTTCAAAAGGCACTTGTTTTCTCAGTATAACCTCACACCACAAGTTAACATCCCTTTTCAATATCGCCAACTTGGTACGTATTACCTGTTGAGCCAGTTTTCTTCACCAAGTAAAGTACTTGCTGAAACAGTTTCACAATTTCCTTTTTCTTCTTTCCACGTAGAGTACATGCAGGATTCATTCACATCATAGGTGGGCATCCCCATTGCGTTTAAGAGGCCACATTTTTTTAGTATTATATATGTAGATGTTGGGCAGTTTGATGTAATTATGAATTCCAAAAATAGATATTGGATCATGCTTGTAAACTGGTCTGCCAATCTGGTCATGATTAAGTTATGATTAGGGCTGGGCCATGTCAGTAGGGCATTGAGCCCCACCCTTGGTGGGTGGGGGAATCAAATATAAAAGGCAAGGCAAAAGACAGAGAGAGCAGTTTTGATGTTGGAGTCTTGAGCTGGAGCCCCGGGAAGTAAGAGAGCTTGGTCATGAGGAGAGACCGCCCCGGGATAGAGACAAGCCATTTGCCTGACAGTCTACAGCTGGCCTTGTGGAGAGAAGCAAAGCCTAGAGAGCCTCATAGTCTACAGCTGATCTTGTGGAGGAAACAGGAGCTAAGCCCGGAGAGAAACGCAGCTCCGGGAAGAGAGGAACCCAAGAAGCCTGAACCCTGGCAAATGTCAGCAGCTGTCTTGCTCTACCACGTGGCAATGGACTTTGGTGAGGGAAGAAACTTATGCTTTATGGCCTGGTAACTGTGGACTTCTACCCCAAATAAATACCCTTTATAAAGAACAACTGATTTCTGGCATTTTGAATCAGCACCCCTTTGGCTGACTAATACAATGTATTTATCATTCGAGAACTTTCTCATATTTATCCTGTTAACCACAGTCCATCATCCACCACTGGATTCCCTGTATTATACAGCCCCATGTTTTATACAATCCATTCAGAGTGAACACTCAGTAGCTCCCATTTTCATCACAGAGATGTGCTGTCATCAAGGAGGTCACATTTTAATTCATCCAGAATGTCTACTTTCTGACTCAGGACCATCATCTTCCTTTTAGGTTCTGTCACTAGTACTCACCATTAGCTTTCTTCTCAAAACCATTTTTTCACAAAGACAAAGTTCTCATTGCTTTGTAAGAGTTATTGGCTTGGCAGAATGAGTGGAAAGTAGATATGGATTGTGAGCTTTGAAATGGGCTCACTCTCTAGCAACTGATATGTTGCTGATACTTTCCAGCCTTGCTATGAAATGACACAAATCTGTACCTTGAAAAATTATAAATTATTACATATCTTAAACTTTCAGGTTGCTAAGTCAGTATCACTAATCTAAATTTTTTAAAAAATAATTTCAAACCTATAAGAGAGTTTTCAGGAGCTGCCATATACCCTTCATCCTGATCCCCAAAATGTTAACATTTTACCCTATTTGATTTATTGAGAGAGGTTTTCTTTTTTTTTAACTTTATTTTGTACATTTAATAATTGAAAATATAAAGAATAATTTAAAACAGAAAAAGAAAGCACAGTTGAAAAAAAACATACATTTCTCAATTAAATGTACTGGATACATATAATTTTTTTAAATCATACAATATGGTACACAATATATTTGGTTCATAATAATGCAATCATGTAATATTTGTCCTTTTGTGTCTGGCTTACTTCACTCAATATAATGTCTTCCAGGTTCATCCATGTTGTCATATGCTTTATGACTTCATTTCTTCTTACAGCTGCATAATATTCCATCATGTGAATACACCACAGTTTGTTTATCCATTCATCCGTTGCTGGACACCTGGGTTTTTTCCAGCTTTTGGCAATTGTGAATAACACTGCTATGAACATCTGTGTGCAGATGTCTGTTCGTGTCACTGCTCTCAGTTCTTCTGGGTATATGCCCAGTAGTGGTATTGCAGGGTCACGTGGCAAGTCTATATTAAACCTCTTTAGGAACTGCCAAACAGTCCTTCACAGTGGCTGTACCATTCTGCATTCCTACCAACAGTGAATAAGTGATCCTATCTCTTTATATCCTCTCCAGTACATGTAGTTCTCTGTCTTTTTAATAGTGGCCATTCTGATAAGTGTGAAATGATACCTCATTTTAGTTTTGATTTGCATTTCCCTAATCATTAGTGATGTTGAGCATTTTTTCATGTGTTTTTTTTTTTTTTTTTGCCATTTGTATTTCTTCTTTGGACAAATGTCTATTCAAGTCCTTTGTACATTTTTTAATTAGTTCATTTGTCTTTTTATTGTTGAGTTATAACATCTCTTTATATATCCTGGATATTAAACCCTTATCTGACATGCGATTTCCAAATGTTTTCTCCCATTGAGTTGGCTGCCTTCCCACCCTTTTGACAAAGTCCTGGGAGGTGCAAAAGTGTTTAATTTTTAGGAAGTCCCATTTATCAATTTTTTCTTTTGTTGCGCATGCTTTGGGTGTAAGGTCCAGGAAACCACCATCTACCAGAAGGTCTTTAAGATGTTTCCCTACATTTTCTTCTAGTAGTTTTATGGTCCTGGCTTTTATATTTAGGTCTTTGATCCATTTTGAGTTGATTCTTGTATAAGGAGTGAGATAGGGGTCCTCTTTCATTCTTTTGGTTATAGATATCCAGTTTTCCCAGCACCGTTTGTTGAAGAGATTGTTTTATCCCGTTAACATGGACTTGGTAGGTTTGTCAAAAACCAGTTGACCATATAGGTGAGGGACTCTCAATTCTGGACCATATAGGTGAGGGACTCTTTATTTCTGGACTCTCAATTCTATTCCACTGATCAATGTGTCTATCTTTATGCCAGTACCATGCTGTTTTGACCACTGTAGCTTTGTAATATGTTTCAAGGTTAGGCAGTGAAATTCCTCCCATGTCGCTCTTCTTTTTTAGAATGCTTTTGGCTATTCGGGTGCACTTTCCCTTCCAAATGAATTTGGTAGTTACCTTTTCTAATTCTGTAAAGTAGGCTGTTGGAATTTTGATTGGTATTACATTGAATCTATAAGTCAGTTTGGGTAAGATTGACATCTTCATATTTATTCTTCCAATTCATGAACATGGAATGTCTTTCCATTTGTTTAGGTCTTTTTAAAATTTCTTTTAGCATTGTTTTGTAAATTTCTGCATATAGGTCCTGTACTTCTTTGGTTAAATTAATTCCTAGGTATTTGAGTATTTTTGTTACTATTGTAATGAAAGTTTCCCCCTTCTTTCCTCCTCAGATTGTTCAGTACTAGTGTACGAAAACATTACTGATTTTTGCATGATGTATACTGCTACATTGCTGAACTCATTTATTAGCTCAAGTAGGTTTGTTGTGTGTACTTCAGAAATTTCTAAATACAGGATCATGTCACCCACAAACAGTGAGAGTTTTACTTCCCCTCTTCCTATTTGGATACTTTTAATTTTTTTTTCTTGTCTAATTGCCCTTGCTAGAAACTCTAGTACAATAATGAATAGTAATGATGACAGTGGGCATCCTTGTCTTGTTCCCGATCTTAGAGGGAAAGCTTTCAGCCTTTCCCCATTGAGTACGATGTTGGCTGTGAGTTTCTCATATATGTCTTTTATCAGATTGAGGAATTCTCCTTCTATTACCATCTTTTGAAATGTTTTTATAAAAAAAAAAGGATGCTGGATTTTGTTGAATGCCTTTTCTGCGTCAATTGAGTTGATCATGTGGGTTTTTTTTCCTTCAGTTTGCTAATGTGGTGTATTACATTGATTGATTTTCTTATGTTGAACCAGCCTTGCATACCAGGAATAATTCCCACTTGGTCATGATGTAGAAGTCTTTTGATGTGCTCTTGGATTCTATTTGCAAATATTTTGTTGAGAATTTTGCATCTATGTTCATTAGAGAGATTGGTCTGTAATTTTCTTTTCTTGTAGTACCTTTATCTGGCTTAGGTATTAGGGTGATGTTGGCTTCATAAAATATGTTGGGTAATTTTCCCTCCTCTTCAATTTTTTGGAAGAGTTTAAAGAGGATTGGTGTTAATTCTTTTCAAAATGCTTGGTTGAATTCACCTGTGAATCCATCTGGTCCTGGACTTTTCTTTCCTGGGAGATTTTTGATGATGGATTCAATCTCTTTAAATGTGATTGGTTTGTTAAGTTCTTGTATTTCTTGTAGTGTCAGTGTAGGTTGTTTGTGTATTTCTAGGAATTTGTCCATTTCATCTAGGTTGTCTAGTTTGTTGGTATACAGTTTCTCATAATATCCTCTTATGCTCCTTTTTATTTCTGTGAGGTCAGTCATAACTTCCCCCCTTTCATTTCTGACTGTATTTATTTGCATCTTCTCTCTTTTTTTCTTTGTTCGTCTTGCTGGGGGTTGTCAATTTTACTGATTTTCTCAAAGAATCAACTTTTGGTTTTGTTGATTTTCTCTATTGTTTTTGTTGTTGTTGTTGTTGTTCTCAATTTCATTCATTTCTGCTCTAATCTTTATTCTTTCTTTCCTTCTGCTTGCTTTGGGATTGGTTTGCTGTTCTTTTTCTAGTTTCTCTAGTTGTTCAGTCAAGTCTTTGAGTTTAGCTCTTTTCTTTTTTAATAAAGGTGCTTAGGGCTATAAATTCCCCCCTCAAGACTGCCTTTGCTGTATCCCATAAGTTTTGAAAAGTTGTATTCTCATTTTCATTTGTCTCAATATATTTACTGATTCCACTTGCAATTTCTTCTTTACCCACTGATTATTTAGGAGTGTGTTATTCAGCCTCCACATATTTATGAATTTACTTTTTTCCTGTCTATTATTGATTTCCAGTTTCCTTCTATTTTGATCTGAGAAGGTGCTTTGTATAATTTCAATCATTTTATATTTATTGAGAGCTGCATTGTACCCTAACGTGGTCTATCCTGGAGAAAGATCCATGGGCACTTGAGAAGAATGTATATCCCACTTAGTCTGGATGCAGCGTTCTATATTGGTCTGTTAGGTCTAACTCATTTATCATATTGTTCAAGTTCCTTGTTGATCTTCTACCTAGTTGTTCTATTTAATGATGTGAGTGGGGTGTTGAAGTCTCCAACAATCATTGTAGAGATGTCTCTTTCTCTCTTCAGTTTTGCCAGAGTTTGTCTCATGTATTTTGGGGCACCCTGGTTAGGTACATAGATATTTATGACTGTTACATCTTCCTGGTGGATTGTCATTTTTATTAACATATATTGGCCTTCTGTATCTCATAACTTTTTTGCATTTAAAATCTGTTTTGCCCAATATTAGTATAGCTACCCCTGCTCTTTTTTGGTTACTATTTGAATGGAGTATCTTTTTCCAACCTTTCACTTTCAGCCAGTTTGTATCCCTGGGTCTAAGGTGAGTTTCTTGTAAGCAGCTTATGGATGGCTCATGTTTTTTTTTATCCATTCTGTCAACCTGTACCTTTTGATTGGGGAGTTTAATCCATTTCACATTCAGTGATATTACTGTAAATGCATTATTTACTTCCATTGGTTTTCTTATGATGTATCATATTTTTGTCTGGCTTTTTACTTTTTGGTTATCCTTTCTGCTCTTCTTTCTTCTATACTCTCCTCCAGGCCTCTCTTCCCTGTCTTTATATTTCAGGGTCTCATGCTTCCTTTAATATTTCCTACAAAAGTGGATTCCTTTTTGTAAACTCTTAGTTTCTGTTTGTTTGTGAATATTTTGTACTTACCTTCATATTTGAAGGACAATTTTGGTGGATAAAGAATTCTCGGCTGGCAGGTTTTCACTTTCAGTATCCTGATAGTATCATACCACTGTCTTCTCGCCTCCATTGTTTCTGAAGAGAAATCTGTGCTAAGTCTTACTGGACGTCCCTTGTACATGATGGTTTGCTTCTCCCTTGTTGCTCTGAGAATTTTCTTTATCTTTGACATTTGACATTCTGAGTAGTAAGTGTCTTGGAGTAGGTCTATTCAGATTTATTCTGATTGGAGTATGGTGCACTTTTTGGGCATATAAGTTCATTTGTTTCATGAGAGTTGGGAAATTTTCAGCTGTTATTTCCTCAGATACTCTTTTTTTTTCTTTTCTTTTCTTTTTTTGTTTTTTCCTCCTCAAATATTCTTTCTACTCCCTTTCTTTTCTCTTCACCTTCTGACTCCCATGACACATATGTTGTTGCGGTTCATGTTGTCATTCAACTCTCTGAGCCCCTGCTCAGTTTTTTTCCTTTCTTTTCTCTCTGTTCTTTTCTCTCTTCAATTTTAGTTGCTCTATCTTTGGTATCACTTATACTTTCTTTTATCATTTTGAATCTGCTGTTGTGAGCCTCCAAGTTTTTTTTTTTTTTTAATTAATTAACTTCTACCCTGCCCCCCTTGCTGTTTTGGATTCACTGTGTCTATTAGCTGTGTGTTCTTCTGTGTCTGCTTGTCTTCTCTTTAGGCAGCACCAGGAACCAATCCCAGGAACCAATCCCAGGACCCTCCGGAGTGGGAGAGAGGTGCTCAGTCTCCTGCAGCACCTCAGGTCCGTGGTCTGCTATGCCTCTTATTGTCTCTCTTTTTGTTGCGTCATCTTGTTGCACCAGCTCTCTGTGCAGGCCAGCATTCTGTGCGAGCCAGCACAATGCATGGGCCAGCACTCAGCGTGGGCCAGCTCTCCTCTCGGGCCAGCTTGCCTTCACCAAGAGGCCCCAGGAATCGAACCCTGGACCTCCCATATGGTAGATGGGAGTCCAATCACTTGAGCCACATCCCCCTCCCCCTAATGTGTTTTTGAGCTCATATATTGTGTCTTTCATTCCCATGAGCTCTGTTACTTCTCTGTTCAGGATTTCAAATTCTTCTTTGTGCTCACTGAATGTCTTCTTGATGTAATTTATCTCTTTAGTCATATTGTCTTTCAACTCATTAATTTGATTTTGGAAATTTGTATGCATCTTGCTAATTAGTTCTCAAATCCTGTGTCTCTGATATGTTCCTTTCCTTGGCCATGTCTTCCATTTTCTTAGTATGGCTTGTAATTTTTTGCTGATGTCTAGGCATCTGATTAGGATGTAGTTTACTCAGATGCTCAATTTCTTTCTCTTTTGTAGGAATTTAGTGGCAGGAGGCTGTGTGTTACCGCTGCTTTTTGATTCTTGGCTCGACCTGGATTATTAGGATTGTCCCTGCTAGTTGCTCAAAATTGGGCTCTGGACCCAGTAATTGGTTACACACCAGCTTCCTAGGGCCCTGGGGAGGGAAGCTATAAAGGCCTGAAAAAGCCTCTCTTATTTTTAATTTCCTCACGTGCACTTCCTTGGTCTGCCAGCAAATGGCGCTCTTTGGCAGCGCTCAGTCCAGTGCCTGGTTGGAGTGTATTTGTTGCAACACAGACTAGATCAAGGTGACACAGCTTCCTGCCTGGAGGCTAAAGAGCCTTGTAATTCACACTTTCAAAGTGAGAGTTCTCTAGCCTTCTCTGGCAGCCCCTTCCCTTTTCCTGGGTCAGAAATATTTCCACTCCCCTGTGAGTCCTCAACAATCAGTCCCTGTTAGTACAGGAGGAAATTGGGAGGATCATGTATCTTTAGCCCCTTGCTTACTCACAAGACAAACAATAGTATGGCCACACCTGGCCTGGAAGGGCTCGTGGGACACAGCAGACCAAATCTGAGTCAAAAGCTGAGTCAGCCTTAGGCTTTGTCCCTCTCTCTCCCCTTTCCTGGGGTGGTGGATCCCTGGAGTCCTCTTTGACTGTAGTGGAAGGCTCAGAGGCCTGAGAATTCTAAAGTGTCTGTAGCGTGAGGTGGGGGTGAGGGGGTGCTGGCAGCAGTGGCCACTGGTTTCAACTCACAATTCTGTCATTGTTATTCCCCTCCTTGTCCGTTTCTCCTCTGGGTGGTGTCCAGCATTAGCCTGGTGTCCTAAACCCTAAAAGATCTCTTTCCAGGCTGTTTCAACCTATCCTCTAGCTATTTTTCTGGAGGAGAAGAAAGTCTCATGTCTTTCTAGTCCACCATCCTCCCGGAAGTCCAAGAGAGAGGTTTCTTAAACCATTTAGGAATAAATTGCAACCACAATGCCCATTTACCCCTAATAATTAAGTGCATATTTCCAAAAACACAAGGGTATTATAAGCAGCTATAATTTTATTTAAAAAAATGAAATTAACATCGATATAAAACTGTTATCTAGTGTATAGACTTTATTCAAATTTTGCCAGTTGTTTTAAGAATGCCCTTAATAGCACGAGGGAAAAAAAGTGTTTTTTTTCTGGTCCAGGATTCGATACAGATTCATATCTTGCATTTAGTTGTCATGTTGCTTTAGTTTCCTTTAACCTAGAACAGTCAGTCCCTCAGTCTTTTTTTTGGGGGGTGGGGGGTGGGGAGGGTGAAGGGGGATGTGGAGAGGTTGGGAGCTTTCATGATCTTGATATTTTTGAAGCTTTCAGGCTAGTTATTTTGTAGAATATCCTGTAATTTGCGTATGTCGTTGTTTTCTCAGGATTAGATTCAGGTTATGCGTTCTCTGCAGGAATATCACAGAAGCGACATTGTATTCTTCTTAGTAAAACATACCAGGAGGAACATGATGTTGATTTATCCCATTACTGTGTGTATTGACTTTGCTCACTTAGTGAAGGTGGTATCTGCCAGGTTTCTCCACTGTAAAGTTACTATTTTTCCCTTACGTTTTTTTGTGGGAAGTCCCCTGGAGACTATATAAACATTGTTTCTCATCAAACATTCACCTACTGGTTTTAGAATCCATTAATGATTTTTCTCTGTATCAGTTATTGCTATGATAGTTGCTGCTTTCATTTCCTGGCTGCTAAAACAAGTACCATACAATGGGCTGCCTTAACAACAGGAATTTATTGGCTCATGGTTTCAGAGGCCAGAAGGCTTGCTTCCTCCCAGGGTGGTTATCTTCTGGCAGGCCAGCAATCTTTGGAGTTCCTTGGCTTTTCCATTACATGGCAATGCACATGGCTATGTCATCTTCTTTCTCCATTCTGGCTTCTAGCTGCTTATGTGGCTTCTCTCTTTCAGCGCCCAATTTGCTTTGCTTGTCAGGACCTCAGCCATATTGGATTAAGGCCCACCCTCATTCAGTGTGGGCACACCTTAACTAATAACATCTTCATAGGTCCTATTTACAAATGGGTTCACACCACCACAGGACCAGGGGTTGGGACCTAACCTAAACATGTCTTTTGTGGGGGACATGATTCAGTCCCCCACAGTTATCAAATATTGATATTCTACATTAATTAGTTTCTTCTGAATTTGTTACTTGGAATTAAACTGCAAGGAATATTTTCTCTTCCCCATTTATTTATTCATTCATTCATTTAAATCATGAATTCTTACTTTATTCAGGTAGTTATGATGTTGATCCTCAGATTGCCAAGATATGGCCAGCGAGGGCCTCTTTAGGCTGATTCCTGGGGCATTTTGACATGTCCCCATCAGCCTTCTATTTTTATTAGTACACGAAGATGATCCATATTCAGCTTGTATGTTCTCTGCAACAGCCTCAGAATCAGCCATTTTTCTAGAACCTAGGGTCTTTTAGTAGAAAGTGGTATTTAGAAACCAAGATCTGTGTGCTAGGTTTGCTCATTGCTGCTGGGATATTATTGCCCTTTGTGTACATACACACACATCTACCTTCCTATCTATCTCCATACTGATACCTCCAGTTGCAATCCTATACCCACAGGATTCCTTCTAGCCATTCCTCTTTCTATTTTCAGAACTCCTTTCTCTCACACTGAAAAACTTGGCTCCAATTATCCATAACATATTTACTTATTTCCTCAATCCTGGAATACATAGAAAGTAGTTTCAGAATTACTAGCCCATACACCACTATGAAAAATCAACCTACTCCCTAGAGTTCAATATTTGTTTATAGTTCTTTTTGTCTTTAGCATAAAGGTATATGCTCAAAAGTCTGTGAGAAAAGTTACTTGGATTATGTTATTGATATGAAATTTAAAGTTCATTTGTTTCCATTTGTATTCCATTTTAGAGTTTTTTTCACATCTTTATTTTTTTGAGTATGTGAAATATTAATATGCCTCCAATAGTCACAACTATACAAACTATATTTAGATAAGTCGGTCCCTATATTTTCTTCCACTTCCTAGCCTTCCATCTTTTCCAGCCTTTTCCTACCCATCCCCTATTGATAACCAATTTTATTACTTGCTATGTTTCTTTTTGCACAAATACAAGTGTATTTTTTTTTATTTCACAAATATATTATCTGTTTCACAATGATGGCAAACCATCAGCCCTTTATCTGTGATACACACAGAAAACATTTTCTCCCAGTTTGTCATTTGCCTTTTGTTTTTGCTTGTGGTGTTTTATACTATGCAAAGTGTTGTATTTTTTTTCAATCTAGTCAAAGTTATCAATCTTTCCTTTTATTGCCTCTGAATAGTTACAAATCTTCCCTACTTTTAGGTTATACAGGAAGTCACTTTTGTTTCTTCTAACACTTGTACAATTTCATAGTCTTACATTTCTATCTCTGATCTATTTGGAGTTCATTACTGTGATTTGTATGAAGTATGGATATAATTTGTATCTTTTTCAAATGACTATGCAGTTGTACCAGCACCTTTTTATACAAATGGCCTTCCTTATCCTAGTCATTTAAGATGTCAGTTTTGTCATATTCTAAATTTCCATATGTAGTAGGGTTTATTTCTAGCCTTTGTATTCACTTTACTGTTTTGTCATATGCTATTTCTGTACTGTTTTAATTAAACAGGTTTTATAGTATGTATTAATATCTGATAGGGATAGAGTCCCCTTGTAATTTTATTTTCCAGAGTTTCTTTAGTTATTCTTGCATGTTTATTTTTCCAAATGAGCTATAATATCAGCTTCTCTTGCTCAATAAAAAAGCTTGTTGGTATTTTTACAGAGATTTTGTTGAATTTATCAATTAACCTGGGGAGAATTGACATCAATTTCATGTTCAATTGTCCTACCCAAGAACAAAGGATATCGTTCCATTACTTCAAATCTATTCTTTTGTCTTTTAATAGTGTTTTAAATATTTTTCTCATAGAGGTTTTGCACATTTATTGAGTTTATTTTTAAGCATTTTATCCTCTTTGTTGCCAGTATAAATAGGGTTTTGTCAACAATTATATTCTCTAGCTGGTTATCACTTATATATACAAATGTTATTGATTTCCATATGTTAATTTATATTCTGCTACCTTACTTAATTCTTTTACTTTTTGAAATAGTTTTATCAGTGACTCTTCAAGTATATTATCATATCATCTGCAAATGGAAATGGTTTTACTTCTTGTCACTTCTTATATGATTTTACTTGTCTAAATCTTTGGCTGATACTTCTAAGACAGTATTAAAGAGTATTGAAGATATCATGATATAAACTGAATATATCTGTATATATTTATATGTATATAAATATATATGTATTTGTATATATATCTTTAGTATATAAATATAAGTATATATTATATATAGATACATATTATATATAATATATATGTTAAAGATATATATAGATACATATATTATGCAAATATAATATATGATTACACATTTTAAGCATATATATCTATCATTTCCTCCTTTTTCATTTTTTATCATAAGTGGTTACTGAATTGTGTCAAAAGCTTTTTCAGCATTTGTTAAATAATCATATGCTTTTCTCCTTAGATAAACTAATATGATGTATGATATTAATGAATTTCCTCATATTGATCAGACTTAACCTCTGGAACACATCTCACCTGGTTATGGTGTAATATTTGCTTAATGTGTACCATTAATCTTAAATCTATAAATTCCAAAGTCCTCTGGCAGTGTTGCTCAAAGAATGGTATCACCTAGAGTACTTATTCGGTTACATATTTCTGCTGAATCAGAATCTCTGGAGAGGATCTCAGAAACCTGCTTTTTGTTTTTTGATTTTTTAGGAGGTATCAGGTATTGAAACCATGGTCTTGTACATGGGAGGCAGGCACTCAACCACTAAGCTACATCTGCTCCCCAGTGAGAGGTGGTGTTTGTTTGCTTGTTTGTTTGTTTTTAGAAAGTACCAGGGATCAAACCCAGGGCCACGTACATGGGAAGCATGCGCTCAACCACTTGAGCTACATCAGCTCCCCCCTGACTTTTCGCAAGTCACCACAGATGGTCCTTATGCTTCTTCTATATTGTCCAATGTGAATTTTTAAAAATAGGAAATTACTGCAAAAAAATTTACTTTAGCAAGGGATTTGCTCTCAGATTCCTTTAAAAAGTTCATTTCTGTAATAAATTTTAGATTCTATATCTTGAGCAGCGCAGGAAAGTAGACGATACAGAGAAACTGAAAGCTAAAATATTAGTGACCATCTGAACATTCATTCATTCATCCATTCACTACTTTATTCAACCTTTTTTTAGCACTGTGCAAGGACTGAGGATACAACGATGCGTAAGACCCAGTTCCTGCACAACAGTAGGAAAAATGGAGGATTAAATAAATATATGTAAAATGGTATTTAGGCATTATATTAGAAATATTTTCCAGGAATTAGATGGGCATTGGGGGCTTAAAAGAGGATCAGAGAAGACGTTAGAGAAGGGGTGATGCTTTAATGAAGCATCTTTCCAATATAACTTTAACAAATGGGTAAACTAACCGATTTGCAAAAGTCCCATTTACATGAAACTTTGTAGAAATGCATTTCTTACACATATGTAGTGGCACACCAACACATCAATTCTTGGCAAGCACACCTGAAAGATTGCCATATGTATAAGGGAATGCTTATCTGTAAATGGAGGAATTCTGTATATAACCTATGAATGAATTTCTTTCCAAGGCATTAAACATAATAGAAACATTGAATAGCATCAGAGTATTAAAAAAAAAAAAAAAAAAGCAGTAATAAATGGAAACTTCAGTAAATGGCACATGGTTCTATTTGTATGATTCAGGTTGTCTTAAAGGAAAAGAAAAAGATCTACATTTTCTGTTAGAATATGTGATCGTGTGTTTCTACTCCTTAGTCTTAGTATCAGGTGTTCCTTATCCAGGACAGCTGTTATATGGGAAAGGGACCATGAAATCTCTTGACTGACACTCTCATGCCAGGGCAGTGGTCACTGGCTGGCTTGGTGTGGACTGTGCTGGTACTTACCACACAAGGGAGGCAGCATCACAAACCTAGGACCATTTGAACTGAAGAAAATCCTCAAAACTCAAATGTAGTAAGAATTTTTTCACTCCCTGATTTTAATGATCTAGGAGGAGGAGTTATTTTATTTGCAACATTTTTATTTACTCAAAGTCTGTAAATTTTAACTGCTGTTTTACACTAAATATGCTACAAAATATGTAGGTGGTTTTGGCACACTGCACACACTGGATTTAAATTAACCGCATCATGGGAAGCGGCTGTGGCTCGATCAGTGGAGCTCCTGTTTGCCATATGGGGGGCCCCGGGTTCGGTTCCCTGGGCCGCATGGCGTGGTTGGCTGACCCGGCGAGCACAAGCAGCAAGGGGGGGATAAATGAATAAATAAATAAAATCTTAAAAAAAAATAAATAAATAAAATAAATAAATTAACCGCATCAGGTGCCACCAAGAGCAATGTGAATGCTACGCTGAAGGCCTGGGTTATCTGCTGTGGCTCAGCTTTAGTCGTCACTCTTCTGCCAAATCATTAGAATAAAATATTCATATTCGAATTTATATTATGGATTGCCTGGGCAAAGGAAAGCCTTAGAAAGCACTTAATATGATTATAAAGAATGTCCTTCCATTCACATTAATAATATACAACTCTTCAAATGGCAAACATAGATCCAGGGTGAATTCTGAAACAGAAAATACATATATGCAAGTATATCATCTTTTCCTAAAAGCCTGATCAAGTAGCATATGTGTTATGGGGGGGGGGGGAACGGTAAAATGTAATGTGCCTGTATTGAACTTGGTCATATTAATTTTAATAATTTCTCTTTTAATTCACAGTTGGCAATCAGTGGATAAATTACATATCATTCTGTGGCCTCAGAACACATGCAGAGCTCGAGGGAAACCTAGTCACTGAGCTCATCTATGTCCACAGCAAGTTGCTAATTGCTGATGACAACACTGTTATTATTGGTAAGTAGATGATCTGCAATTGTTTTCCTTGAGAGTTGAGTTACCCCAGGCAAAAATTGTTCTTGCTATTCCTCCCAAGTTTCCTTTGCAATTAAAAGGGGGCAGTTACACAATATCTAACACATTTCTGAATCAAGTGTTTCCTCTCACATCCTTTCCAACCCTGTTTTGATCTATGAAGGAATGAGGCACTGAGCAATGAAATGGCGTTTGTGCAAATTACAGTGTCCAGGGGCAATGGTTTAACCCAGCAAGCGGCCCAATAATCCACCTGCTCTCAGGAATTCTTGATTACTCCCCAATTTTAATTTTTAATCCAAGTATCTAGATTTTGGGGAGGGGAAGAGAAGAAATGGAAAGGGAAAGTACATCATAAATGAGTGTCTCGTAGTAATTTGTATGTTTTCACCATATCGACATAACCATTACCACAGATCTGAAGTTAGGCAAGAGTCATTATTAAAGCATTGCTGCTCGCCAATGCTTTAATAATGTTACCCTTAACATTTTTTCCCCTAGCACCTGTATTTTGGTTGTCATTGATCAGGGTGTAGAGCAGGTCAGCTTTGTTGATATGTGTGTGGGTGAGGTAGAAGTTGCAGGTTAAGTAATGATAGGATGTGGTCCTAGACAGTGAACATCAGTGTTTTCTTAACAAAGATACACAAAGGATTCCTCCAAATTCCTAGCCCCACTGACAGACTCAGGGAGGGTTACTTGGTGTGCACTCTACCCGGATTGGATGACCTGGGCTAGAGGGGCGGATTTTCAGTTTCATTCTTTTCTACACATGGAAAGCTTCATTTCCCCATCACTGAATTAATTGTTTTCCTTTTAATATTAGGTTAGGCTAACACTGAAAGGCCAGGATGAGAGAAAGAGAATTAACAACCAGGCAAATAAGTTTGCAGCAGGGGATGGGGTCGGGGATAGGTGTTACTTAGAGATATGATGTGTCACTCTATTGGGAATTTCACTAATCTGTTTTAAATAAAATGTTAGTTTCTCAGCTATAAGAAGATACTTCTCTATTCTTAAGACTTAAAATGTCCTAGAGTGTTTTGAAATTTTTGTGGCAGTATAGGTGCCTTTTCCATCTCTCTTCTCCACTGAGAAAAGAAAAAAGATCTTGTACCTAGGAGTAATGATACTGTCCTATCTGGAACCTGATTTGAAAAGATGTATAGACCACAGTGGTGAGAGAGATATATATACTTTTAATATTTATACAATGCACTTAGGAAATATATCTGGTATCTTTGATCTCTTGCTCTGTAGGTATTGAATTTCTTTAGGAATTTACATACTCGCCCATTTCCTCCAACAAGCAATACGGTCTTTTATTCCCCCACCAGCTATTCTGGCCTTGCTCTTTAGAAGCCAACTGCAGAATATTTTTATATTAAATTTGTCAGTGACAACAAAAAGGGAAAAATATTGATGTTTGCTGAAATGGAAACGCAAACAAACAAAGCCAAGTAAAATTCAGTTGATCTTTTCAGCAAGATTTCAAAACACTAGAAGTAAAATTGACAGATGTAAATAGTTTCTTTTTAAAGGTTATTTTGGCTTTCAGCCTGTTTTACTTTACATAAAGTGTAAATGCAAAGTAGTTTTTAGTGACAGAGCTAACAGTTAAATAGGTCTGTTGAATTTTTTTAATTGACTTATTTTCTGGAAAGGTCTCTGATCCCCCAAAGACTACATTTTATTTGGGCAAGCAATAATTGATCAGTTTTGCACATAATACTTATCCACTCATAAAACTGAAGATGTGTCCTTGTGAGTGGGAAGAGGTCTTATTTGCTAGTCTTATGTGCTGGATTTCTTTTTCTCCTTCCCCATGGGCAGAAGAAATCCAAAGGTGCTTTTGTTCTTATCTCAGTAGAAACACTAGAAGTAACCTCGTTTGTTGTTGCTACTTTAACATATTAGCCCTATCTGAGCTCATAATAGAAAACAGTGTTTAAAATTCTTGGTAGGAAGTTAGGTTAATAATATTTTACAGGTGTTAAGCAGGTATTTGAAGGCTTAATTGAAAGGAGGTTAAAGTTACCTGTGATTAACTTTTCTAATGTGGTAAAGTGATGGCAAAAATGATTGAAGAATTGGCATAAGACAAGTGACTTATTGTCTATCTTGACATTTTCTTCATGAGGAAATAGTTGTTTTCTCACGCTGACAATATCCTTTGAGTATCGCTTTAATTACCTGTTGCCCTAGCTCACCCTGCTGGGCATGAAACCTGTGACCAGATCCAGTTTTCCAATCCATCTTAATATTGGCACTTAACCAAACTAACATTTATTTGCTTCCCTGAGTAAAACAAGGTTATTCCTTAAGTTGAATTGAAGTCCACTCTGTTGACTAAGTGAAACAATTTTCTTTTAATGTTCACTAATCCACTACAAAGCATGCTAGGGAGATCCCAAAATGAATAAAACCATGCTGTTGTTCTCTAGAGCTCATAGGCCAGAAAGGGAGGCAAGATACCCTTCATCTAATACCAGAAACATCTGGATGGATATTAGTGAACTGGAGCAGGTAGGTCCTGAGACCATTAACAAGGGTGTGGGTAGGTAAGGAAGCCACGTAGACGTCAAGAATATCAGTTTGTAAAAGAGCAGACTTGAGAGTGGCACAGGAGGGTCTTCAGTTGAAGAGCTGCCACATAAGGAATTACACGTATTCTAAAAAGATCTAGTCCAGTGAGTCTCAACCTTGACTGCATTAGACTTGCCTGGGGAACTTAGAAAAAATACCATTTAGGAGGTAGTGTACACATGTCTGCAATCACTTTAAAATAGATTTTTAAGTGGATCAATAGCTACACAGAGGAATGAGAGGTATTTGGGAGAAAATACCAACGTCTGGTTCCTACTTCCAGAAATTCTGATCAAAGTTTGGTTTTTGTTTTGTCATCGGTATGTTTTAAAAGCTTCCTAGGAGATTCTACCTTTGCAATCAGAGCTGAGAACCTGGAGGCACAAGAGATACAACTGAGTGGAAACTATAAAATGGCCCATTAGGACTCAGTTTAGAACCAATTTTCTTTTAAAGCAAAGAAACTAAAATAGGGTAGGGAAGGTATAATAGTTTCCTATTGCTACTGTAACAAATTACCACAAACAGTGGCTTGACACAATTCAAATTTATTACCTTCCAATTTGTAGGTTAAAAGTCTAGCACAGGTCACTGGGCTAAAATCAAGGTGTTGTCAGGGCTGTGTTCCTTTCTGGAGAGAAGCTCCAGGAGAGAATCCATTTGTTTGTTGTTTGTTTTTTAGTTTTTCCAGCTTCTAGAGGTTGTCCACATTCCATGACTCAGCCACCTTGTCTACCTTCAAAGCCAGCAGTATTGTAACTCTCTAAAGGTTTCCAAAATTCTCAACCCTTTCTTCTGTAATCACATCTCTCTCTCTGACTCCCATTCACTTTAAAGGCCCCTTGTAATTGATTATGTTGAGCCCTATGGATAATCCAGGATAATCTCCCTATTTTAAGGTCAGTGATTAGCAAACTTAATTCCATCTGCAACTTTAATTCCCCTTTGCCATGTAACATAATATATTCCTAGGTTCTGGAGACTGGGACATGGACCTCTTTGGGGGCCATTATTCTGCCTACCACAGAGTGATTAATGATTTCTTAAACAAGACACAAAAATGTATAAAACCATAAAGGAAAATATTGATAAATCCAATTGCATTGAGAGTCAGAACTTGATTCATTAAGATACCATAGACAAATTGAAAAGATAAAACACAAACTGAAAGAAGATATTCACAACACACTAATATCCAAAATACACACACAAAAAAACCCTATTAATCCATAAAAGAGAAACATACAAAGAAAAGTGAACAAAAAAATTAAATGGGAATTTCAGCAAAGAGGACACACTCTTGGCCCATAAACATGAAAAGTTGTTCATTCTCCTTAGTGTAAAAATGAGACAAACAATTTTTTAAAATACCAGGCTGGTGATTTCTCATCAGAAATCATGGAGGTGAGAAGGCTAAGGCATGATATATTTAAGGTGTACTGAAAGAGAAAAACTGACAGTCCAATATTCTTTATCTGACAAAACTGTCCTTCAAAAATGAGAGAGAGTTTAAGACATTCACAGAAAAACAAAAACCTGAGAGAGTTTGTCACCAAAAGACTCTCCCTACAAGGATTGCTAAAGGGAGTTCTTCAGGTTGAAAGGAAAAGACAGGAGAGAGTGGCTTGTAGCAGTGTGAAGAAGTGAAGATCCTCATTAAAGGTAACTAAATGGGTAAATGCAAAACCCAATAGTACTGTATCTTCAATATATAACTCTACTTTTTAATTCCTTTAGGAGTTAGAATACAATTGAATAAGAAATAATATTTCCTGATAATGAATTGTAAAATATAATGAGGTAGTATGAGACAAAAACAGCATAAGGAGGGGAAACAGAGGACTGTGGGAGCAGAGAGTGTACATGGTATTAAAGTTAAGTTGGTGTCTTTTCAAAATTGTTATAGACTAGGTTTTTTAAAATAAAATTTTATTGATATATATCATTCATACATGAACATACATAAACTATAAGTGTAAAAATTGTGAACTTACAAAACATAGATGCATATAATCACAGAGGGCTCCCATACATCACCCCACCACCAATACCTTGCTTTGCTGAGAAACATTTGTTACAAACTATGAAAGAGTTTGCATTGTTAAAATATTACTACTAACCATAGCCCATATCTTATATTTGGTTTTCTCCCAACCCACTCAATTACTAACCCTGTATTAGTATTACATATCTGTTATGGTTCATGAGAGAGCGTTCTCATATTGTTCTATTCACCACAGTCCATCTTCTACCACTGGATTCCCTGTGTTATACAGTCCCATGCTTTGTACGAGCCATTCAAAGTGTGCACTCAATGGTGCCTTTTTTAACTAAGTATTCTTCTCAGGTGACTTCCTGTCTCTTAAAGGTTGGGGATCTAAAAAACTTCTTTTAATTTTTTAACTTCTCTTACTCTTTTATTCCAAGATAGCATGCTTCCACCAATACAATTCTCTTTAAAACTTTGAGGGTCTTCTCAACTGAGTTATATTAGGGTTCACTCTTTTAGACCAAAACAAAAGCTGAACTCTGTTGAGATAAGCCCTTCTCTATCTCTGGCTCCCTGTGGGACTGATGTGGGAAAGAATGTCCTTAAGTTATTCAGAAGCCCTGTGTTTCACTGAAAGGATCTGTGTGGCAGTTCTTAAGTTATTTAGACAATCTTAAGTATTTCTGAGGTCTTAAAACAGGATTGTACAATATAGACTAGGTTTTATGATATAAACCCCAAGGTAACCACAAAGAAAGTATTAAAAATATAGAGAGATGGAAATGAGAAAGGGATCAATCAGTTCCATCATAAATAAATTATATTCAAAAGGAGACTAAAGAAAAAAGAGACAAAAATATAAGACGTATAAAAAACAAAGGACAAAATGGCAAAAGTCTTGCCTTTACAGTAATAACACTGAATCTTAATGGATTAAACTCACCCATCAAAAGATACAGCCTGGGTTTACCATAGACTCAGCTTAGACCCAAAGACACAAATAAGTTAAAAGTGAAAAGATGGATAAAGATAACCTATGCAAATAGTAACCAAAAGAGAGCTGAGATAGCTATACTAATAGTGGACTAAATAGACTTTAATTCAAAAGCTGTTACAAGAGACAAACAAGGACACTATATATTAATCAACAGGTCAATCCACCAAGAAGAAATAACAATCATAAATATTTATGCACCTAACCACAGTACCCCAAAATACATGAGGTAAACACTGGCAAAACTGAAGGGAGAAATAGCCACCTCTACAATAACAGTTGGAGACTTCAGTACACCACTTTTACCAATAACTAGAACATCTAAACAGAATATCAATAAGGAAACCGAGAACTTGAATAATATGATAAATGAACTAGACCTAACAGAACATTGCACCCCAAAATAGCAGGATACACATTCTTCTTAAATGCACATGGATCATTCTCCAGGTAGACCACATGTTAGGTCATAACACAACTCTCAATAAACTTAAAAAAGATTGAATTTATACAAAGCATCTCTCTGACCACAATGGAATGAAGCTGGAAACCAATAAGGTGGAGATATTGAAAATTCACAAATATATGAAAGTTAACACACTCTTAATCAATGGGTCAAAGAAGAAATCACAAGGGAAATCAGTAAATATCAAGATGAATGAAAACGAGAGCACAACATATCAAAACTTATGGGACACAGCAAAGGCATTGCTCAGAGGGAAATTTATAGCCCTAAATGCTTACATTGAAAGAAAGAAAGAAAGAAAGAGGTCAAATCAAAGCCCTAACTGCACACCTGGAGGAACTAGAAAAAACATCAAACTAAACCCAAAATAAGCAGAAGGAAGGAAATAAAAAAGAGTAGAGGAGAAATAATTGAAATAGAGAATAAAAAAACAATAGAGAGAATTAATAAAACCAAAATATTGGTTCTTTGAAAAGATCAATAATATTTACAAACCTTTTACTAAACTGTCAGGAAAAAAAGGAGATGATACAAATAATTAAAAGCAGAAACGAAAGGGGGGAATGTTACTACTGACTCCACAGAAATAAAAAGGACCATAAGAGAATACCGTGAGCAACTGTATGCCAGCAAATTAGATAACCTAGATGAAATGGATAAGTTCCTAGAAACACACAACAACCTACACTGACTCTGAAAGAAATAGAAGGTCTTAACAAACCAATTATACTAGTAAAGAAATTGAATCAGTAATCAAAAACCTCCCCAAAATGAAAAGCCCAGGATCAAATGGCTTCAACAGTGATTTATAACAAACATTCCAAGAAGAATTAATACCAATCCTACTCAAACTCTTCCAAATAATTGAAGAGTATGGAACACTACCTAACTTAGGGTGAGGCTAACATCACCCTAATTCCAAAGTTACAAGGTACAACAAGAAAAGAAAATTACACAGCAGTATACCTTATGAATATAGATGCAAAAATCCCCAACAAAATAATAGCGAATGTTAAAAAAAATTTATATACCATGATTAAGTGGTATTTATCCCAGGTATGCAAGGGTTGGTTTCAACATAAGAAAATCAACGTAATTTACCACATTAACAGAACAAAGGGGGAAGAAAAAAAACAAGATCATCTCAATTGATGCAAAAATGGTATTCGACAAAATCTAGCACTCCTTCTTGATAAAAACGCTTACAAAACTAGGAATAGAAGGAAACTTCCTCAACAGATAAAGAGCATTTAGGAAAAACCACTGCAAACATCATATTCAGTGGTGAAAGGCTGAAAGCTTTCCCTGAAGATCTGGAACAAGACAAGGATGCCCACTGTCACCACTGTTATTCAACATTGTACTGGAAGTTCTAGCCGAGCAATTAGGCAAGCAAAAGAAATAAAAGGCATCCAAATTGGAAAGGAAAAAGTAAAACTTTATTTGCAGACGACACGGTCCTATATATAGAAAGTCCTCAAAAATCTACAACAAAGCTATTAGAGCTAATAAGTGAATTCAGCAAAGTGTTGGGTTACAAGATGAACATGCAAAAATTAGTGTTTCTGTACACTAGTAATGAGCAAGCAAAAGAAGAAATCAAGAAAAATATTCCATTCATAATAGTAACTAAAAGAATCAAATATTTAGGAATAAATTTAACTAAGGATGTAAAGGACTTCATAGAAAACTACAAAGCATTGCTAAAAGAAATCAAAGATCCAAATAAATGGAAGGACATTCCATATTCATGGATTGGTACACTAAATATTGTCAAGATGTCAATTCTGCCCAAAATGATTTACAGATTCAATGCAATCCCAATAAAATTCCCAAAGCCTTTTTGGAGAAATAGTAAAGCAATCATCAGATTTATTTGGAAGGGTAAGGGGCCCCAAATAGCCAAAACTTTGATAAAGAAGATCTAAGTTGTTGGACTCACGCTTCCCAACTTTAAAACTTACTACAAAGCTACTGTGGTCAAAACAGCATGATACTAGTATAAGAATAGCTATATGGCTATAACAGTTTAAGGCTGGGTGAATCCTCAAAAAATCCTATTCTTAAAGTTAATCCAATCCTGTGTATGTAAACCTATTGTACATGGAACCTTTTGATTAGTTTCAATTAAGGGACCTTCCTTTTGATTAGGTGACTTCAGTAGAGTATGACCCAGAGTGGGTCTTAATCTTCTTACTGAGGTCCTATATATATGGAGGAATAAAAAGCCACAGACACAGAAAAAAGCTGAAGAGAGAGAAGCCCCTGGAAGTTGAAATCAATGAACCCTTATAAGAGAAAAGCCACAGACAGAGCAGCCCAGAGCTAAAGCAAGAAGGCCTAGAGAAGAGGGGGAGAGACAAGTGGATACTGCCATGTGCCTGATCCCTTATAGCTGAGCTCAGGAAGAAAGTGAACCTGGAGGAGAAGGCAGAGACTGGCAGAGCTGCCACTGTGCCTTGTCACATGGTAGGAGTCCAGGTCACCAGCAGCCAACATTCAGAGAGAGAGCTTAACCTGATGTCTTGATTTGAACATTTTTTCCCAGCCTTGAAAACTCTAAGCTTATAAGTTAATAAATCCCATTGTAGAAGTCAACTCATTTCTGGTATATTGCATTGTTAGCCTTTAGCAAACAAAAACATAGACCAATGGAATCTAATTGAGAATTTAGAAATAGACCCTCACATGTATGGCCAATCGATTTCTGACAAGGGTGACAAGTGTACTCAATTGGGAAGAATAGTCACTTCAACAAATCGTGCTGGGAGAACTGGATATTCACATGCAAATGAATGAAAGGGCCTTCTATCTCACGCCATATACCAAATGTAACTCAAAATGGATCAAAGGTCTAAATAACAACCAGGACTATAAAACTACTAGAAGAAAACGTAGGGAAGCATCTTCAAGACCTTGTGTTAGGCAATGATTTCTTAGACCTTACACCAAAAGCACAAGTAGCAATAAATAAATAAATAAATAAATGGAACCTTATCAAAATTAAAAACTTTTATGCATCAAGGATTTCATCAAGAAAGTAAAAAGACAACCTACAAAATATGAGAAAATATTTTGAAACCACATATATGATAAGGGTTTAATTTTCAGCATCTATAAAGAAATCCTACAACTCAACAACAATCCAAAAAATCGTCAAAAGACTTGACTAGACATTTGTCCAAAGAAGATATACAAATGGCAAAAAAAACAAAAAACAAAAAAAAACACATGAAAAGATGCTCAACATAATGTCATTAGGGAAGTGCAAATCAAAACCAAAAAGAGATACCACTTCACACCCACTAGAATGGCTACTATTTTTTTTTTTTTAATGAAGAATAACAAGTGTGAGAGAAGATATGGAGAAACAGGAGCACTCATTCATTGTTGATTGGAATGTAAACTGGTGCAGCCGCTATGGAAGACATTTTGGCAGTTCCTCAGAAAGTTAAATTACCATATGACCTGGCAATCCCACTTCTAGGTATATACTCAAAAGAATTGAAATCAGGGACTCAAATAGATATTTGCAAACCGTGTTCATAGCAGCATTATTTGCAATTGCCATAAGATGGTAGCAACCCAAGTATCCATCAATAGAAGAATGGATAAGTAAATGTGGCATATATATGTAATGCAATAGTAATGCAGCCATGAAAAGGAGCAAGGTTCTGATACATGCAACAACATGGATGAACCTAGAAGACATCGTGTTGAGTGAAATAAGCCAGACAAAACAGGACAAATGAAATCATTTCACTGAAATGAAATCATTAGAATAAGCAAATTCATAGAATCAGAAACTAGACTACAGGTTATAAGAGGCTAGAGAGGGCTAGCAAATGGGGAGTTAAAGCTTTAACTGGTACAGAATTTCTGTTGAGGATGATGGAAAAATTGTGGTAATGGTTGATGTTGATGGAAACACAATTGTGAATGTAATTAACATCACTGTATTATATATATATTTTTTTATTATGGGTAAAAATCAAAATTCTCACAATACATACAAACATTTGTAAAATGATATATAAATATATATGCATATATGTGTATTTGCTTACAAAAATGTTATTTTTATATATATATATACATATATTTTAAGAGGTGCTTAGATTACCTAAAATATTATACGGAACCCACTGGGCACTGTATTATATTTTGAACATAGTTAAAAATGGCAAAGTTTAAGTTGTATATAACTAAAATAAAATTTTTTTTAAATAGGCTGGCAAAAATTTAAATTTTCAATAATCCAAGTTTTGGAAATGCTGTGGAGCAATAGGGACTTCCTATCCATTGCTAGTGGGAGTATAAGTTGGTACAAACACTTTGGAAAGTAGCCTGGCATTAGCTAGTAAAGTCACATGCCCTACAACCCAGCAATCCATTCCTGCAGCTACATAAATTCTCACATATGTATAACAGGAAACATATGTACAACTGTGTAGAGCAGAATTGTGCATCACAGCAAAACCCTAGAAGCAGCCTAAGCATCCATTAACAGTAGTATGAATAAATAAGCCTTTGTGTATTAAGTCGAGGAAAATAAATGCATTAGAATTATGAACATCAACACAGATAAATCCCAAAGACATAATTTTGAATGAAAGAAGCAAATCTCAAAAGATACCTGCTATATAGTTCCTTTTATATCAATTAAAAGCTTGTCAAATATATACTTTTTTCTTTAGAAAAACACACAGAGCATGGTAAACACAAACTTCCATATAAAGGCTACCTCTTAGAGATGCTTGGGGAAAGCACATGATAGCTTCTGGGATGTGGTGATGCTCTATTTTTTTTTTTGGCCTGGGTGATAAGTACAGGGATATTAATTTTATTGTTTATAAGTTCTACATACAAGTTTTCACCTACTCTTTTCTACTTTGCTATATTTCACAATTTTTTTTTAAAGTTCCCTAATAGCAGACTTAGAAAAGGCCATTTAAAAATTAAGTGGTTTTAAATTATGAAGGGAAAGTTCTAATAAAAACAAGGGATTGCAGTTACCATAAAAATTAATACATGGATACAATACAGATGTATTATAAACAATTCAAACTCCAAGGTAATTAAAAATATATATATATATCTTCCTTATTCTCATTCTCTTTCCCTGAAGGAACTCAACACTGTTAACAGCTCAGTGTGTATATTCCCAGGTCCCTTGCTCTATCTTCTTCCTCTCATGTTGAATAAAAATGGGATAAGACTGTACCTGCTGTTCTGAGCTGGTTTTTCAGAATACAGGAGCTATCAACAGTAAGAATGGAGGTGGCCTTTACATTCATCAATGTCTCATATTCAGTATCTCATTTATTACATTCATCTAATAGTTTCTCATCGCTCTCTCCACTGCCTGTTTAATAGGAGCCAACTCACTTCTCCCACTGGGCTGGGGATTAGCGCTCTGGGGTACTGCAGATTAGTCCTTGAAGCACACGAAGCGCACCCTAGCTAGGAATTCCTGGCTCAGAATACCAGAAATGTATTGGCGGGGGGGGGGGGGGGGGGGGGGGGGGGG
>JAKSZT010053887.1:58791870-58900985 GCA_026826555.1 Tolypeutes matacus
CCCCCCCCCCCCCCCCCCCCCCCCCCCCCCCCGCCGGGAATGCGGGGCCCGACCGTTGTGGGAGTTTTTCCAGGCTGTCTCACACCCCAGCTAACCTGACAGGGAACCCGAGAGCCATGCGAGCTGCCCAGCCCAAGAGCGGCCTCTGCCGGGGCCAGGGGGTAGTGAAGCCCGGAGCGGCACTATTTTGTTCCTTTCCTAGAATTGACACACCTGTGTGGGGGTTGATTAACCCAGAGAGGTGGCTTCTTTGATACAAACGGTACATTCCAGCAGGGTCCCTTCCTCTTGCGTTGTTCTGTGGTGCAGAATATTACAGAGTTAAGAGGCATCTGATAATAACGCCAATAATAATTAACATTGGTAGAGCAATTAATAGGTTAGTAAGGGCTTCCACGTGATCTTACTTAATTCCCACAACCACCCTAAAAAGATCTGGAATATTATCTCAATTTGCAAAAGACTAAATTAAAGCTTTAAAAGGTTAAATGACTTGCCCAAATAACGCTGAACCAACTCTCAAGCCCAAAGATAAAGCTGCAAATTTTATACTGTAATAAAAGGATGATTTGTTGCTAGCAAAACAAAGTGTTTTAAAAATCTCTCCCTTATAGTATGACATCAGTACTCCCAAATTTCTGCAGAATTCTCTATCACTCAGGGCCACCATGGGGTGCCATTCATATCCATAGTCATCCTAGATTTGTACATTAACTATGACAATATTGTGGCAAATGGCAGTGAAGTCTTTTCAGGAAGGGACAGCTTCTTCTAATGCACAAAGTCCCACCATTTGGGCTCACAGCAGGGCCGCCATCCTCTTCTGCCTCTGGCTGTCCCAGTCAGTCTGACCCTTCTGCTCCGTGTCTGCAGAGGCGTGGAATGCTGAGACAAAGGACCCCAGAAAGCACAAGTTGACCTAATCTTAAAATATTTGCCCTTCACACTTGAATGTTGTCATTCTCAACTCATTTGGATTTTAAAATAAAACGGAGGAAAGTTGATACAGAAACTGTTGTTATGCCATGCAAGTGAGGCAAGGGAATGGAAAACCCATAGCCGCTAAAGATAATCCATATTTGAGATGAGACTATATTGATTGTGAAGGTTCTCTTGAGTTTTGACATTCGTAATTGTTTCACTATAGGTCGAGGTATATGTAGAGCCTGATTCTTTAGTCTAGAAGAAAGCCATCTTCTGTAGTGAACTGATAAGCATGCCCCCCACCCCACTTTTTTTAATTGACTGTATCATTTAGAACCCTTTGAGTCAACTGGAAGTGTGTGAAACCATAAGGAAAATGCATTGTCTCATATAACAGAAGGTAGGGAAGTTCTAGAGTTGGCTAGTTCAGTGACTTAAAAACCTAGTCTCTTTTTTCTTCTCTGCCATCCTCATCTTGTGTGTGTTCGTTCCCTAGTGGTTACAAAATAACTGCAGCAGCTCCAGCAATCATGTCCTCATCCAATCCTTCAAACCAAAATGTCCAAAGCCTGGAAGAGACAGCATTCCCTTTCTGGTATCCTTTTATAAAAGAAGAAACATTGCTCAGAAGCTCCCAGTAGATTTTCCTTTATGTCTCACTGGCTAAAATCATGCCAAGTGTCCTCTTCCTAAACCAGTCACTTGCAAGAAGAATGAAAAATAACATGACTTGTTTAGACCAATCAGGATTCAAGCCCTGGGTTAAAGAGGGCCCCAACTCAATAAAGCCCATCTCGGGGAGTGGAAATGACTCAAGAGGTAGAGCACCTGCCTCCCACATGGAAGGTCCCAGGTAAGGTCCCTGGTGCCTCCTAAAAACAAAAACAAACAGCAAGCAAACAAATGAAAAAAACCAACTCAGGGGAGCCAATGTGGCTCAGTGGTTGAGTGTCAGCTTCCCACATATGAGGTCCTGGGTTCAATCCCTAGTCCTGGTACCTCAAAAAATAAAATAAAATTTTTAAAAATCTCCCGATCACCTGAACAAAATCAGGGTTTTTTTAAAAAAGGAAGAATGGAGTGGGAAGGGCAACCAATAGGGCCTACCATGATGAGAAGATTGTTGAGTTTCACTGTTTCTCCTTCTAGGCTCTGCCAACATAAATGACCGAAGCATGCTTGGGAAGCGTGACAGTGAAATGGCTGTTCTTGTGCAGGACACGGAGACAGTCCCTTCGATAATGGATGGAAAAGAGTACAAAGCTGGCCGGTTTGCCCGAGGACTTCGGCTACAGTGCTTTAGGTCAGCCCTCCAAAACTATGTCTCACTTAACCTAGTTCCACTGCAGTAGGCACTGGCACCCGAGACCCAAACGCTTGCTTTTAGAACATATTTCATTTCCAGGTCTTCTTTGTCTAAAATAATGTTTACTGAAATACAGCATGTGTATCACCCGTGGTATGCAAAATGACTTTGTTGTACACAGAATCTTTTATTTTAATAGTTTTTATTATTTTAATGTGTAATAGGAAAAAAACTAACATATGAAATCCCTTAACTTCTCTAGGGCCAGGCCAGTCAAACCATCTAGTGTTTAAGTTTTTTAAAGTGAGTCCATTTTTTAAATTGAAATATTTCTGGTAATACAAGAACATAATAAAAATGATTATTAAAGGAGTATAATGTTTAAATGTGGGAACTTCAGTTCTGAGTTTTAAGATAACTACAGATATCAGAGATACCTGATCTTAAGACATTTGTTTTAAACAAATCTGTGGTCAAGCAGAGAGAACACTGGTCTAAGAGGAGGCAGGGTCTGTGAGGCCCTAAATGAGTCCTTAATTAGCAAAATCTAGGGCTGGGATCTAACTGCCAACCCCACCACCACCAACAACTCCCTATTCTCCACAGCAATCAGAGTGATCCTTCTAGAACCTAACCCCTCTGCTTACTGCTCTCCAGTGGCTTCTAATCTCCGAGTAAAATCCTGTCCACATAATCTCATTTTTCCCCAGATTACCACAGACAGGCTAATCTCCCCAGTTGGAATGTTCCATCCACTCTCCTCTCTAGGCCTTTGCCACAATTGTGTGATTCTAGAACTCTCTTTGCCCTCTTGTGATTTCAGTGTAAGATACAGCAAGTTTCCCTGATTTAGGGTTAAGGACAGTGCTTTAAGCTATTTGGGGAAAGGCACTGCATAAATACGCACTGCATCACTGCTGTTTTAATCCTTTGCAAGCTAATGACCATGTTTGAAACTGGCTCACTTGCAGGTAGGGGCGTAAAGAACACCTCACTCCTTGCAAATGCGGGTGGCCATTTCCTTCATACCAAACAGTCCAGACTCAGGCTTTTGAGAACAAAGATAAATTTCAGTTCCAGAGATGGTTCATTCTGCTCTCTCTGCTCAAGTTGCTCAGCAAATCCAGCCCTCAAAATCTGTCAGTCAAGACCTCCTAACAATTTTTATTGCCGTATTTATTGTCTTTGTTACAAATTGCTTTGCCAGGAAGAATTTTTTAAAACCAGTGATGTTTAATTAGCTTTTAATGTTAATTTATTTTATTTATTTTATTTTATTTTTATTTTATTTTAGTTATTATTTAATTTTAATTTTATTTATTTTTTGAGGTACCAGGGCTCTGGGGATTGAACCCAGGACCTCGTATGTGGGAATCTGGCACTTAACCACTGAGCCACATTGGCTCCCCTGAATTGTTTTTCTTGTTTGTTTTGCTTGTTGTTTGTTTTGTTTTGTTTTGATTTCGGAGGCACCGGGAAACTGAACTCGGGATCTCCCATTTGGGAAGCAAGCGCTCAACTGCTTGAGCCATGTCTGCTCTCTAATGTTAATTTGTTTTGTTTAGCAAGGGAGATTTTAAAATTAGTACACTGCTAATCAACCCACTGATTGCCTTCTGTGGCATATATAGGGAAACAAATATTTCCTCATGTTAGCTGGAAATAGCTGTCATATCTTTTCAATTTCCTGAGAATTTAAGTATTCTTTTAAAGTGGTGGGCTTCTTTGCAACTTTTGAAATATATAGTAATTATAAAGGTAGAGGGTTCTGGTTACAAAATCATATATTTTTTATTGTAGAAAATTTGGCAAATTCAGAAAAGTAATAAGAAAATTAAATTCATTTGTATCCCACCATTCAGGGCTAACAGTTTTAACATTTCCTGATTATCATTCTACTTTTTTCTATACATATATAATTACACTTTATATATATATATATATGCAGTATTAATCAATATTTCTTTTTTAAAAACAAAATCAGTATTTTGTAGTTCTCTGTTGTTCTTTATTATTTAAATGCTACACATATTTTCTCACATCAAGTATTATTCTATAACATTTAAAGGCTACATTGTATTCAATCACATATACATACCATAATTCCTTTAGCTAACACCTTACTGTTGGGCAGATTTTTGATGATCTAAAAAATGGGTATGTTTGTAGATAACATCTTGTTCACCTTCTCAATTGTTTCCTTAAACCAAATCCTAACTACACAGTTTCTGGGCAAAAATAATCTACATCTTCCTTTGCCCTCTAACTTCTTGTTTTGCTAGCAGTGTTATAGAAGGCTTATTCCTCCCTTCTTTACTCACACTGAGTCCTATTATTTCATTTAATCTTTGCCAATTTGTTGGATTTCAAATGGATTTCATTATTTAATTTGCATATTTGAGGGTGGGTTTTTTTCATGTGTTTGTTAGCCATGTGTAATTGGCGTATGTAACTCTCTTTAATGATTTATAAATTCTTCCAATATCTAGGATGCTAATTCCTTTGTCACATTTTTTTGCAATTGCTTTTTAATGATGTTTGGAGTATTGGGGGGGAAACTTTTAAATTCTTATTAATCAGGGAGTAGATGTAGCTCAAGTGGTTGAGTGCCTGCTTCCCATGTACGAGGTCCTGGGTTCAATCCCCAGCACCTCCTAAAAAAAAAAAAAAAAAAATTCTTATTAACCAAATCTGTCAGTTTTTCTTTATGTTATTTTTCTCCTTTTAGAACAACTTCCCCAGCTCCAGGGCAAATATTTACTTATATTTTCTTTTAGTACTTGTTTGACTTTACTTTTTATATATAAGACCTGTAAATGTAAGAAATGAGGTAGAGGTTCTAACTTCCTTTTTTTCCCCAAATAACCAGCTGATCCAGAATTGTATGATGTGCAATACTCTTTGCCACTCTAATCTGCAGTGCTCCACAAATGATTACACTGGATTCTCATATATATTAGGACTTATTTCTGATCTCTCTTTTATGTTCATTGAAAGTCTGTTTCACTGTATGCCAGTGTGATACCATTTTAATTACTGTAGCTGTGCATTTTAATATTTGGGAGGGCTTCTTCTTGCCATACTCCTTCCCCTAATTGTCTCTCTCTCTCTCTTTTTTTTTTTTTTTTTTTTTTTTTTCAGAATAAGCTTGGCTATTCTTAAATGTTCATTCTTCCAAGTGAACTTTAAAATTATTTGATCAAGTTCTCTCAAATTCTCATTAGTTTTTTTTTTTAGCTGGGATAACGGTGGCTTTGTAGATTAATATAAAAAGAATTGACATCTTTACAATATTGAGTCATCCTGCTGAAGAATAAAGTATGCTATGGGCTTTAATTTATTCAAAATTTGTATTCTTCAATAAATATTTAGTTTTTGCTTTCTTTTTTTGTTTTTTGTTTTGTTTTTGTTTTTAGTTTTGTTTTTCTTCTGTAAGTCATTAGAGTTTTGGGTTGTTCAGTTGTTTCGGTTCCTAGGTGCTTTATTTTTCCTTGCAAATTTCAAACTGTCTTTATAAGAGGCAGTTCTTGATCAATTATTTTCACTTTGCCTTAATGGCAAACTCAAATAATATATTTAAAAGCACCACAGAAACCTTAGCCTTTTTTTTTTTTTTTATTAGGAAATGTTTCCAAGGATAAATATTGTGGCCTAGGGCACAGCCATTTTCTCACTAAAGAAATACATCTTCAATCCAGTTTCTATCTGGGCTATGTTTGAATAGAAAGAGAGGCACATTTCAATATGAAATCAATTTTAAAGAGAGACAGAATCAACCATCAAGGTACTGCACTGAATGTCACAACTATGTGCCGAACAGTTCATTAAGTCCTAGAGAATTATCCAAACATTATAGATGTAACCATCGCTCAACAGAAACTATTTCCACACAAGTAGAGCTCAGAATCATCTAAAGTCATATATATGAGGAATGGAAAGAACAGAAACAATTCTTTGCAGTTTTCCTACTGTCCCAATTTATATGTGAACAATAAATTGTGGATGTGAACAATGATGTGTGAAACAAACTAAATATTTACCATAGAACACTTCAAAATAAAATCATGCTAGTTTTCTCACAAACCTCAGGTCCTCAAAGGAAAACCCAGACTACTTCATATTATATTTACTGTGTGTTTTAATATAAATGTCTTAAAATTAAAATATTGACAGGGAAAATAATTTATTGCTAAATATTTTTTATAGTGACACTTAAATACTTTTTCTACAAATAAGCCCTTAGCTGATAATTTGGTGGACACGTTGCCTCACCTCTTGTTCTAATTTAAAAGCAAAGTCACAAAAATATTCTTTTTGCTTAGTTTTCAGCTGGTTAGACCTGACTCAATTGAAAGGTTTTCTTATAATTGATTTATTGTCATAATTTGCACTGTCCTTCAAATTTGTACAATAAAATTTTGCTTTGGAACTCAATGAGCATCCAGCATCAATGTGCACACATCATCCCCTAAATCTTTTCTTTTTTTGAAGTTATTCCTGTAGAGTCGGAAGGAGGCATTATTTGAAGAGGCAATAAAATTTTGAGGTCATAAAACTAAGAATCCTAGTGTGCCCATGGTGCCAAATCCATTTATTTTAAAGAGCTTTTATGTAATGAAAAAAATGCAGATTAAAGTTAAAATGAGATACCTTCTTTCTCCATAAACTGGCTAAGCTTTTTCAGGAGTTGATAATGTTGGAAATGACTTGGGAGAACATGCATAGTTAATGAGTATATGTGTTCAGCCTTGCTTGGAGATAAATTTTGCATATACTTTGGCCCAGGAATTTTCATTCTAAATTTATCCTAATGAAATAATCATAGAAATACACAAAAATGTTATATAAAATGAACATGTTATGTTCATTATACCATTGTTCATAATAATAAAAAAATTGGAAACCACACAAAAGTCCATAATAAAAATTGAATTCCTGGTCTTGTCCCACAAATGGGCACTACGCACAGACTTCCCATCTCAGTTAATGGCAATTACATTCTTCTAGTTGCTCCCTCCAAAAACCTCTGAGTCATCCTTCATGCCTGCCTTTTCTTCACACCCTAAATTCAATCTGTCAGGAATACCTGTTGGTTCTACCTTCATCTCTACCACCTGGTCCAAGCCTCCATCATCTCCCAACTAGAAGACTGCAGTGACTCCTCTCTGGCCTCCCTGTTTTAACCCTTACCCTGTCAGTCTTCTCTCAGTGCAGCAGCCACATTCGAATATGTACGTCAGATCCTGTCACTCCCCTGCCTCAGTGCCGACAATGAGCCCCCGTTTCCCTCAGTGTAAAAGCCAGAGTCCTGGGAAGCATATGTGGATCGATCGATAGGGCTCCCGTTTACCATATGGGAGGCAAGCCAGTCCGTGCAGCGCGGTGAGCTGATGCAGCAGGACGACCCAGCAAAGGGAGACAAGCAGACACAGAAAAACACACAGCAAATGGACACAGCGAGCACGAGCAGCAAGGGGGGCGGGGGGGGAAAAATCAATAAAAAAAAAAAAACTAAAAAAAAAAAAAAAAAAAAAAAAGCCAGAGTCCTTCAAGGCCCATTTTCCCATTGCTCTTTCCATTGTAGCACAGGCCTTTTTGATATTCCTTCAACCTACTAAGTGTGTGAGAAAAGGGGTTTGGACCTACTTTGAGTTCTAACTCAACTACTAGTATGTCTTCAAGCTTTTTGTTTCCTATTTACAAAATGGGACTCATATGCCCCATCCACCTCACAGGATTGAGTGAAAGTGCTTTTTAACCTCAAGCCTTCTATAACTACAATTTTGGTCATTTTTCAATATGACCTATAAATGTGTCTTGCTTTGCCTGAGCATTCCTGTTATTTCTAGCTCCCTGTTTATATATGATCAATTTGCACAATATCTAGTTTGTGGCTTCCTTTACTCCAGGCACTGGGGATTTGATAGCAACCAAGACATGTTTTCTCAAAGAATTTACATTCTAGAAGTGGGAGGCATACTTGCTCAAAACAAAAAAAAAATGCAAAAGGATTGTAGGTGCTGTGATAAAAATATATATGAAGTACAGTGAAGAACAAGGATAGAGTGCTTAACTCTACTTGACTGGTGAGGAGAAATGGGCAAAGAAGCCATAAAAAGTTTTATAGACATGACCCTGTAAGATGGGAGCCGGGATTAGGCAAACAGGTGGGGATGGGAAAATTCTTCCCTCACCCCCTCCTTCACATACTCTTAAAGCATAGCCTACATTCATCACATTTTTAATTCATTAATATGGGGGTGACTGTTTATTCATTGTTGGTCCTACCTACCAAATTTACCTCTACCCAGAGAGGCTTCATGTCTTTCTTAGTCATTTCTGTGCCCTAGAGTTCAGCATAGTGCTTGGTGCAGTGAAGAAGGGAGGAAAGAGGATGGAAGGAAAGAATATCATGCCGTGGTTAAGAGCACAGGTTGGGAGTCAGAATATCTGGGTTGGAGTCCCACCTCAACCACTTATTTAACTCTACGGGCCTTAGTTCTCATATCTGTAAAATGAAGGTAGTAATAGTTGCTTCTTGGTGGGGTTAACGAAAGGACTTTGGAAAGGGGTTAGCACATTCCTTGGCACAGGTTTGGAATGCTAATTCTATCCTCCAAGGCACTGACCACCTTAGGCCAAATTACAAGTGCACTCTCAGAAAAAAATGAAAGTCTCTTTCTGTTCAACAGTTAAAACATTCAAGCATCATAGCAACTTAGGTTTAATACACACACACATATGTACACACACATATACATACATAGACATGCACATACATCACATCTTAGTTTCAATGACTTCCTTTACAAAAAAATTATGTTTATGTTTGAGTCCCTGAATTATGTAACTATTAGAAACAATGCTTGCAGCAATCTGCTTTATCTCAGTTACTCAATTTGGGGGCCACTGGTGTTTCAGGGTTGTCCTTGGCTATCTTTCTGACCCAAGTGAAGACATTCAGGATCCAGTGAGTGACAAATTCTTCAAGGAGGTGTGGATTTCAACGGCAGCTAAAAATGCTACAATTTATGATAAGGTGAGATGGTTATGTCCCCCCACCTTTTTTTTTTCCAAGCTCATCACAAAAGGTAAATCATTATTTCTACATGTTATTTGTACAGCATATTATTAACAAGTATAAAAGAACCAATAAACCTGCAAGTTATAATAAAATATCTCTTTATAAACATTGAACATTGAAAGAGTGAAAAAGCACAGTGGAATTTGGTTTAGAAAGGACTTTAGCCACATTCTGATCACTCATCTGGGATGCAGGAATCCCATCATGAACATCTCTAGCACATGGCTACAGCCTGTGAAGACATCTAATGACAAAAAGAAGAAAGGCAGATGAGATCAAAAAATGAGTGAGACCTGGACTCATATCCCAGCTCACTGTCTCTGGCGATAAAACTTTGTATATAGTGACTTGATTTTCTGAACCTTCTTTTCTTTTCCTATAAAATGGGAAGGATATTCACTGGAGTGGTTATGAATAAAGAATAGTCTATATAAGGTATTAAGCACATAAGTGTTCATTATGATGAGACTTACTATAACAAGACGCTTCCTTTGTTAGACATTTCTAATTTTAAAAAGGTGTTTTAAAACCAGCTCCACGTATTATAGAGGCCAAAGGAATCTCCTGGTAATTTCTGTCCATAGGTTATGATAAAAATGTACAAGAGCTAAGAGTTATCCAACAGTGGAACAGGTTACCTCATGAAATAACCAGTTTCCCATCACAGAAAACATTTAAGCTGAGATTTGTTGACTATATATCAAAAAATAGTTAAGAGTACATTCTTCTTCATTACTTCCAGCATCTCTTCCAGCATCAAGATTTCATCATTCCTAATGAAAAGTGGCCACTATCTACATAGCCTTATTTGATACTGAGCATTTAAGGCCATAATCAAATAAGTCACGTGCATGGAAGTCTTTTAAATGTAATTTTATGAAAGCATTGTAGAGCTTTGATTGGATACTACATGGGGGACAGCTATAAAAGACATTTGAGGGATAAATTTGAATATGGATCACATTTTAACTTTAACTTTCTTAGGTGGGACAATGGTATTATGGTTATGTAGGCACATTCAGGGGTGAAGTATTATGATGTTTGAAACTCATTTTCAAATAAGCAAAAGATGTATTATACATTGATAGTTGGTAACTCTAAGCACAGATACAGATATGAACGTTTGCTAAATAAAAAGTTAAAGAACATATAAGGGAAGCGGCTGTGGCTCAATCAGCGGGGCTCCCGTTTACCATATGGGAGGCCCCGGGTTCAGTTCCCGGGGCCTCCTGGTGAAGGCAGGGCCCGCCCGCACGGCGTGGTTGGCTGACCCAGTGAGCACAAGCAGCAAGGGGGAGATAAATGAATAAATAAATAAAATCTTTAAAAAAAAAAAAAAAAAAAAAAAAGAACATATAAGATGCAATTTTAGTCTTAGACCCAAACCACAAGTGAAATTAGGAAATGATTATGATCCAAAAAATTAACCTTAATGTGAGTAACATACAGTGAGATTCCTTACCAGTAGCTTGACTTTATCTTGGGGTAATGACTTCTATAGATCAGAGATAAGGACCTAGCTATGATTTTTTTTTTTAATGAAACCACATCTAGTGGTCTCTTTGTAGCAAGTAAGAAAAGCAACCCTTAAATCAGATCTGTACTGTGACATAAAACTAACATTTTTCTTAAAGACTTTGTCTGTTGGAATAAGTATTTTCCATAGAGGGGATATGCTTTCTTTTAAACATATTACTCAATTTCTAATCTGTGTTTTAATCAGGTGTTCCGGTGCCTTCCAAACGATGAAGTACACAAATTAATTCAGCTGCGAGACTTTATAAGCAAGCCCATTTTAGCCAAGGAAGATCCCATTAGGGCTGAGGAGGAACTGAAAAGGATCCGTGGGTTCTTGGTGCAGTTCCCCTTGTATTTCTTGTCTGAAGAAAACCTACTGCCTTCTGTTGGAACCAAAGAAGCCATAGTGCCCATGGAGGTTTGGACTTAAGAAGAGTTATACTCTTTTGCAGCTCAAGTACTTCCATCCTGAAGACCACACTGCACGTAGTGACTTTCTGGAGACATCACAGCTAAAGCCAGGCCCAATGCACTCTGGTATCCAATGCCTGGTCCCCTTGAGGAAAGTGTCAAGGTCTTACAAGCCTGGGAAAGGATGTGCTTATATAGACACTGAACATGAGCAGGGCTTTATAATTTTCCCTGCCTCTCCTTGTGAAAAAGGGACTACGTTCATGTGGGGAGGCATGTGCTCAACAACTTAAACACGTACTCAAGTTCTACAACCAAAATGCATTTCCTTTGCTAACAAGAATTTACTGTAACTTCGTGCCTGAACCTCCTTTTTCTTCCCTGACCCTCATTTGTGCAGCACTTGTCTGTTGGACCTGCCCTCCTTACAGGCATTTTTTGAGATACTGTTTACTTTTAGAAGATGTGATGCTGCATCACAGTACGTGGGATCCCTACCCATGTGGTCCTGAAGTAGCAGCATTCACCCAACCAAGGACTTGGTCTTTGTTCCCTTTTAGGGACTAGAAGGACAGGACAGATTTTGGTCTGCTGAGCAGCACATGTTTGACACTTCTGATAACATATATCTTGACACCACAGAGCAACAGGGAGGGATTAAATTTAGTTATTGAGGCAGAGATTATACTTTGTCCTCCAAGACACTGACAAGATGTGTCCTTGTGATAGGGCTCACAAATTTGATCAAATTTGAAAACATGTGTAGCATATTTGATTTCACAGCAACCGGCTAAAACTCAAAGACAGAGCACACAGTCTTCAGAAACCTCCAAGGTGTCAGTAGGGATCTGGTCTAGAGAAGAAAAGAAAATTCCTAATTATCCTGTAAAATTACCTGTCATCCTCAGCTGCGAGATTGATGGACATTTGGGTTTTTCATTTCAAAATCAAACCAATGAATGCAATTTGTCTTTTAAGAAAATCAGTAGCTACATAACTCTTATCAAGTTAATAAGTATGACTCTAACCTTACTTGACATTCAGCCCTCCAGCTACATTATCTTCTTTAAGAAAACTGAATTGACCACAACTTATGTGCTCCTTCGTCTGCATTATTAAATACAAATTAACATTCCATAAGGGCTTCTGAAGAAGTTAGGATACTTATTAATTCACATTGTCCTATTCTGTGAATTGTTCTAAAAACCACATTTTTCCTTTTCAGACGTCAGAGTGCCCTTTGGTACACCAACACTCTTAATTTCACTAATTGGTACTCCTCTTAAAGCCTGAAGAGCTAATGTGGGTTCCCAAAAGGCCTGTGCCCATAAAACCTAGAGCAGGTGCAATGATTGCAAATGTCTGTGGAGCACCTGGACAGAATCTCTTTTGGGTTATTCTTTGAAGAAACCAGGACCCAATCCCTGTTTTCATGGAGCTAATAGTCCAGTCGAAAAGGTTAAACAGGAGCACAAAAGTCAGTGATAAGGGTTAATAGAAGAGAGAGACATGTCACATCCAAGAAAGGATTTCACAGCCAAAGACCATTTCACAAATGAGGTGGCACTATATAACCAACAATGGAAATGAATGTACTTTTAGGAATAAATTATTTATCATGTGGCTGAAGAGGGTAAGATGTATTCATTCTAGAGCAGTTGTAAATAAGACATTTGCTATTTATGAAGAAGTTTAGATTGGCATCTAAAGTACTGAATGTTGTGGAATGCCCAAGGATTTCTTTTATTTTATATTTAAATATTTTTTAGACCATAGAACAGTCAACAGACTGGCTCTTGATTTTGCACAAGATGTTCCCATAAAAACAGGAAAAGATAAAAGCCAGAAAGGACTTTTCTAGTCACTTATTCCAACCTCTTCCCCATTTTATGGATGAGGAAACTGAGCCTCAGAATTTTAAAGGACTCACTTAAACCCAACCAATCTATAGGTATTGGAACTGGGACTAGGAAATTGCTGCAATCCATTATCAACCTCTCCTTTCACTTCATCATTGCTCAGCAATAAGGAGATGCACTAAACATATTTCAGACAGGATATCTAAACCCTGTGATATCTATTTATGTGTTTATTTTTCTTTCTTCCCCTACCAAAAGGTTAAGTTCCATAGAAGCAGGGACTTCCTATGTTTTGTTTATAATTATGTATCCCCTCAGTCTGGAACCTTGCTTTGCATATATTAGATGCTCATTTATGTTTATGGAATGTTTATGGAATGAATAAATGAGGTAGAGGAGAGAGCTTATGATCTGAAAAATTTACTGAGTCTCAGACAAGAAATCTTACTACTGGTTTCTGTGGCAAGTTCCTTTTCTGTTGCATCCTCTCCAAGATAAGACATCTGCAAAATGACTTCGTGGCTTGTTGTCTGCAAAGATGGGAGGCTAAAAGATTTATTTGGAGGAATTTTATAAAAAATTCAGTGCAACCACTTGCCTGTTTTGCAGTAGCAGTTTATATACTGAAGCAGTCTGTGAAGTTTGCATGGAGTGTGGACACAAGATGTACTTTACTGTATGACCTAATTACTGCATCATTGTCGGACACTATTATTACGTAAGAGAATTTCAAAAATTATTTTTAACATTGAGATGTCTGATATAAACTTTAAAATGCAAATAATTCAAAGCCTTGAAAAGCTATTATGAGTCTATTCAGCATTTCAAGTAGACTATAATCTATTGAAATGCCTATAAGTGCTATACCTGACACCCTGATAATCTCTGTAATAATTTGTGTTTTCAAGACAGAAACATTGTATTATTACAAGAAATGAAGGGTAGAAAGTGGTTGTGGCCTATTTAAGCTGTACACATTGGTCAGGCTTAGTTGTTGAAGGATATGCTTATCACAGAAGGTCTGGTGAAGGCATTTGTTCCTTACCAAGTGTCCACCTCACAACTCGCCCTTCGGTGGGATGTTCTTCTTTCTCTGGCAATGCATTACAGAGAGGCTTGGAGAGCTGGTCATTAGATAATAATGTGTATCATATTGTTTTTAAAATATTGTTTTTTTAAAAGCATCTTAGGAAGAAAACTTAGTCTGTAGCTATTCAAAATATGGGCAATTAATGTCTTCTGTAATACCTTGGAAAATCATAATACATCATGTTTTAATAGTATTACAGATGAAAACAACAAGCCACGAAGTCATTTTGCAGATACAAGCCTGCAAAATGCAGAGTAAACTTTATAGAGGGAGTGAAGGACCTGTACTTCTCTTTGCATCTCCTTATTCCTTGTCCCTTCAACCTCCAACTCCAACCAGAATTCACCTCATTGTGGAAACCAGTTTAGAGGACACAAAGTTTCCTGGCAAAACCAAAATCAGGCCTCTACCATAAATCTTCCATTTGACTCCTACTTAACTGACTAACAAAATATTATTTTTTAACAAAGGTATCATTCTTTTTAACTTCCCTGACCTGATGTGGCATTTGAGCATTTTCAGATGTCTACAACCCTTCACAGCCATGAGTAAAACAGTGCCCTTCATGACTTCTCATCCCTCTCTGCTCTTTCTTGTTTAAAATTATCAAGTGCTAAAGGATTTTAAGCATGCTTAGGAGTACATTTTTATTTGCTTGGAAGATTCTCTGAAGCCAATTACTACTGATAGTTTGGAGATTTAAAATGGGTTTACCCAATCCTGATCATTAACAAATCTTTAATCTAGAATTCACTGAAAAAAGAATTCATGAGCATCTATCAAAAGGATACAACTGAAGAATCAGTGGATTTGCATTATTTTTAAGGGGTAAATGTACCATGATATGATTCCTAACAGCAATTTAATTTACTTGTGATATATTACTGGCTTTGATTTAAGTTTGGAAGGATCCATTAAAGAAACCAACAATTTAATGGCTTAAATTTTTTACAGGTTGTTTTATTTTTCCTTTAAACCATTTATAGTTTTAACTTAAAAACAAAAAGCAATAAATTAGAGGATAAATAAAAATTTGTCACATTCATTTTTATTTTGTTAATAATAAGCTTTAGGGAAGCGGCTGTGGCTCAATCAGTAGGGCTCCCGTTTACCATATGGGAGGCCCCAGGTTCGGTTCCCGGGGCCTCCTGGTGAAGGTAAGCCCGCCCACACGGCGTGGTTAGCTGACCCAGAAAGCACAAGCAGCAAGGGGGGGATAAATGAATAAATAAATAAAAATAAAAAAATAATAAGCTTTACTTTTAGAGTTTATTATTAAGAATGCACAGAAAGTACAAAGAGCTCCAATATACCTCCCCACATACACACATAACTATTCATTTTAAACATTTAAGTTTTAAAGTCAGAGACAAGGAGCGCAATCCAAGCAAAATGCAAGCTTAATTACTCTTTCCTATTTCCATGCTGCTCTAATCCTTTACTTTTTTCTAGATAAGTGCACTTCAGTGAATGTCATCCTAGTTCTCTTGTTTGACACTAGGAAATATAACAACATGCCTTCCTAATCTATATTCCCCTTGTGTCCCTAACATAAAGTGGTCTGGACCCACAGTATGATTTTCTACTAAACCATTTTTAAATATCATACCAAAGTGTGACAGCTGAAGCTCACGCATCTCTGGCACAGAAAGCAAATACTTGATAAGGAACATCCATTCAGAATATTCAGATATTCTGGAGAGAACACAGGCTCCAAGCCTCACCTCTAGGGCAGAGATTGGAAAACCAAGGCTCAGCCTCCTGTTTTGTAAGTAAAATTTTGTCAGAACACAGCCACGCTCACTAGTTTATGTACTTTCTTGCTGTAACTGACCATATGGCCTGCAAAGCCTAAAATATTTGCTCTTTTTAGGAAAAAGCTTGCTGACCCCTGCTCTACAGAGAGCAGAGAATATCCAGACAGAGTACCTTGATCAAACAAATTTGGGGAAGTTATAATCTCCTTCATAAGCAGGGGTTTTCAAGTTTCTCTGTTCAGAAGCCAAAAGAAATCCCAACATTGTACAATTGCTTTATTCTAACATAGCCAAGTCCTTTCAGGAATGAAAAATCACATGGCTTTTGGTTCTGGAAAGAGATGTGGTCAGCTAAAGCAGGCTCTCCCCAGCCAAGCACTCATAAACAAGCATGAATGGGATGTCTGTGACTGAAGTTTTGTGTAAATGAGATTGGATAGACATTAAATATTTGTATTCAGAGTGAGAATTGCAAAATCAAGAAACTCATTCCCCTGAATTTTCTTTCTGTGAAGCATTGGAAATGATAAGTATATCTATTCTTCACTTCACAATCAATGCTTTCTATACCTGGTCCCTTAATTGCTTTTTTTAAATGTAAATATTCATTAACTAAACAATTTAAACTGTGAAATCAGCAGTGTCCCTCTATTTAAAAATAAGATTCCTCATTCTGCACATTGGGGATTTTAAAGGCAGTGCACTGTATGTCTGAAAAAGAGACAGAAATGAATTTCTCTGGACATCTCTGCTTGCAAATTATTGGGCCCCTATTGAGGTCAATTACCAAGTCAGTGTCACCTGATCCTCCCAGTCCTCTCACCTCTGAGGTTTGATGATAATAGTAACAAGGTAGACTTCTTTTTAAAAGATCACTAGGGCATTTAATAAGCACAGACTGAGCAAGGCCCAGGGCAGGTGCTAGGGTGCATCAGTGAACCACCCATGCCAGCTGCTCCTTTGTGGTGCTTACTTTTTAGTGAATGGAGAGTGCAAAGCTATCTCAAAACAAGAAAATGCCTGAAATAAGAGGCATTTCGTTGAATACGTGCATTGGCCTTTTCCCACGCTAGGGAGAACAGCAAAGACTAGTGTAAGATAAATGCTCTTTTCTGAAGGCACTAGAGTAGGAAGCAGAAAACAATGTTACCATCACTACCAACACTGATAATGATAATAATGATAACTAATGTTAGTGGCTTTTTTTTTTTTTTGACCAGGGCCTCTTCCGAGTGCTTCACCCATATTAGCTTGTTCAGTAGCACTCTAACCAGTGTGCTGCAGCTGGGGGAACCAAACAAGCTCCAGTGCTCTGGAGGTGGTCATGGCCCTGTGATTCCCCCACCCCCCTCCACCCCACGCTGGTCACCCCTTTTTCAAGGCCCTAGAGCCTTACATACTACCCCCAGTTACATGGAGATTAGGAGTGGAATTAGCCAGCAAGTACCAGTGGGAAAAGCATGGGCTTCAGCATTAAACAGAACTCACCTAAAAGATCTGCCCAGCCACTTACCTGCAGCGGGAGCTCCTTGAGCTAATGAACCTCTCTGAGGCCTTCAAACACACGGTTATAAGGCTTTGCTTATGAAGATCAGATAAGATACCTAGGCAAAAGCACGATGTCTCTAGTAAGTGTTCAACAAAGCTGAAGGAGAGCTCTGAAGGTGAGTCAGGCTCCTTGAATGGAGAAGAAACATACACCCCCCAAGCCCACACCCATGGTCTGGAACTTCTTTTCACACTTCCAGAAGGCAATAAAACTTCCAGGTGGAGGCTCTAAGCCAGAGGGAGGGCAGAGAGAGGTGCCATAGCGAAGAGAATAGCAGGTGCTTTTATCTAAAAGCCTGTTTTCCAAATGTTGGTTTATTAGAAATGGAAACCAAAAGTCATGAACTGAAGTCCCACAGGCCAAAGAGATAGTGTGAATCTCTGAACTTCCTTTCCACTTTTATTTGGAAAATGGGAGACTCTGTTATTCTAAATTTTGTCATTACCTGGTACAGAGGTTATAAGTTTGATGCTCACACAGTGCATCGAGCCCACAGGCATATTTATTTACTACCCGTGGTGGTGTTTAATTTTGTGAATTAGTTGCCACATTTTAAAATTGGGAGATTTACTGTAAAATTTTGGCTCTCTAATTTTAAGAAAAATAAAAAATCAGCACTGGGCCACACAGCATCAATTCCCGTGGAATCAGAGCAGCTGCCCCTTCAGCTGGGGCAAGGGATCTCCAAGTCACCACAGTCCCCACCATTCTCAGGGCTCGTGACTTGCTTTGACAGATAGAATGTGGCAGCAGTGATATTGTTCACTTTCAATCCTAGGCCCCAAGAGAACTTGCTGCTTCCACTCTTTACTTCCTAGAGTGCTGCCATTATGTGAAGATAAGAGACCATATGCAGAGAGAGGCCCAGATGAGAGCCAATGCCAACCACGAGGCATGGGAGAGAGACCATCATAGGTCAGCCTGATCCAGTCAGTCACCAAGGGAACCAGCAGAAGGACCACTCTGCTGAGCCCAGCCCCAAATTGCTGACCCACTGAAATGTGAACAAACAAAATGATCATTGCTTAAACTACTAAGTTTTAGGATGGTTTGTGACACAGTAATAAAAAATCAGATAGAGTCAAGCTCCAGGTTATTCAGTTTTTCCTTTTTTGCAGCTCTGTAACCTACTGCTATCTGGCTTCCAGTCCCACCACTTCAACTACTCTAACCTACTTATGTTTTTTATACTTATTATTAATGCATAATATACTTCCAGAAAATGCTTATGTCGTAAATATGATGTTTGATGAATTTTCACCCACTGAATGCAGACATGTAAGCAGAATCCACATCAAGAGAGAGAAGCCCTTTTTACCCATCCCTGAAGGGCAATCTCTTTCCTAACTTCCATCAGCATAGATTAGTTTTGTCTGTTTTGGTATCTCACTTTTGAAACAAGGACACATTCTGTCTTTATCTCACTATTACTATATCACATTCAAGCACTTACTTACCTTGGGCATCCAGGTCACTGGTGACATTTTTTTGTTCTTTATTGGAGAAACTGTGGGTTTACAGACTAATCATGCATAAAATACAGAATTCCTATATACCACCCTATTATTTACACCTTGCATAAGTGTGGAACATTTGTTAAAATTGATTATAGACATTTTTATAATTGTACTATTCATTAAAATCCATGGTTTAACTTAGACTTCATTGTGTAGTGTAGTTCCATACATTTTTCAAAATTTTTATTCTGTTACCATATATACAATCTAACATTCCCACTTTTAATCATACTCAGATATATTTTTCAGTGCCATTAATTACATTCACAATGTTGTACTACCATCACCACCATCCATTATCAAAACATTTCCCTCATTCTGAATAGGAACCTTGTGTATTTTAAGCCTTAACTTCCCATTCCCTATCTCCACCCTGTCCCTTGGTAACCTATATTCTAGATTCTGACTCTATGAGTTTGCTTATTCTAATTCTTTCAAATCAGTGAGATCATACAATATTTGTCCTTTTGTGTCTGCCTTTCACTCAGCATGATGTCTCCAAGGTTCATCCATATTGTTGCACGTATTGGGATTGCATTCCTTTTTACAGCTGAATAATATTCCATTTTATGTATATACCACATTTTATTTATCCAACACCTGGGTTGTTTCCAACTTTTGGCAATTGTGAATAACACCTCTGTTAACATTGGTGTGCAGAGGTCTGTGTGTGTCACTACTCTCAGTTCTTCTGGGTATATACCTAGTAGTGGTATTGCCAGGTCACATGGCAAGTTTATATTCAACTTCATTAGGGACTGCCAAACAGTCCTCCACAGTGGCTGCACCTGAATGAAATAGTTTTCTTGATTTCTTCTTCTGCTTTTTCATTTCTTGTGCATATAACCACTACTGATTTGGGGGTGTTGATCTTGTACTCTGCTACTTGCTGAATTCATTTATTAGCTCTGAGAGCTTTGTTGTGGATTTTTCAGGATTTTTTTGCATATAACATCATGTCATCTGCAAATAGGGAAGGCTTATCATCCACAGACTCCCTTTCTCCATTTCATCTCATTTAGTTTTCAACTTTGCTCCTATCTCTTCTCATTCTATGCAATGCCTGGGCAATCCCATTAACTCCCATGGCTTCATACTCCATCTATGTCCTCACCTCTAGCCCAGATCTCTCCAGACACATCCCTGAGCATTAGGTATCTCCATTTGCTTTTTTGTTTGTTTGTTTGTTTGTTTGTTTTTTATTATGGGTAAAAATCAAAATTCTCACAATACATACAAACATTTGCAAAATGATATATAAATATATATGCATATATGTGTATTTGCTTACAAAAATGTTATTTATATATATATATATATACATATATTTTAAGAGGTGCTTAGATTACCTAAAATATTACACGGAACCCACTGGGATTCCCATGTTGCCCACCTCCCACACCTCCCACCACATCCCACACAAACATCTCCCACAGTGTGGCCCACCAACCTCAATGAACTTACACATCCTGGAGCCTTGCCACCAACCATAGACCACAGTTCACACTGTAGACCACACTCTCTCCCACTCAGTTCTGAGTGGTGTGTGCTGATTTAAAATGGCCTACATCCATTGCCACAACAGAACATCTAAGTCCATTTGCTTTTATGACATGCACCTCAAACTCAACAACACAGCTTATCCCAAATGGCACTCACCATCAACATGCCCTCCCAGCCCCCACCAGATGCTGCTCCCATGCTCCTTCTGTTGTTCCCCATATTTGTGAACAGCCCCATCCACCAATCGCCAAACTAGAGAAAAAATCAACATCATCCTTGATTCCTCCCTTACTCTCACCCTCCCCATCTATCCAGCCACCAAGCCCATCAATTCCACTACCTAAATGTCTTGGATTCCTTTTACTTATTTCTTCTCCCAGTGCTACTTGCTAGTTCACCTTGTTCACCATCATATAACCTGTATTAACTGCTCTCACTTTCAAGTGTGTTTCTGCCCACACTGATTCATTATAATCAGAGATAATTTTTTTTATATTTTTGTTCACTGGTAATTTTTTTGCATTAATTTTTATGTTATTTTTTATTTTTAGGAGGTACTGGGGACTGAACCCAGGACCTCGTATGTGTGAAGCAGGCACTCAACCAATGAGGTACATCCGCTCTGCTGATCAGAGATAATTTTTAATGCAAATTTGATCATGTTTCCTCTAGATGAAAACTCACAACCCTTCTTTTTTAGGTTAAAGAGACTGGAACTTTAGGGTAAATACTTTTTTCTTTGAGACCTTAGGTTAAGGAAACTTTGTTTTTAGGGTAAAGTCCTTATGAGGTTTCACAGGTTTCTCTCTGGACCTTGCCTCCTTACAGTTCCAGCTAAATCTCTCCCAGATGCCACTCTTCTTTTGAGCAATATTCTACTTAATTTGGCTCCTCCATTTCCCTTGCTTCTGGCCTTCACAAAAGCTGGTTGTTTTGTTTTGTTTTGTTTTTTTCTGCCTAGAAGACTTCCCTAACCTCCGCAAGTCTAGTTCAATGCTGTCTCCCTCTAAATGCCTCCAAGGCATTCTGTGGCCTTCCATAGAGTATACAGTATCTGTGAAAGCAAAGCCCTGAGCTCTAAGCTCTATGAGGACATGGGCTATGACTGTCTTACAGAGCATGGCATCCTCAGTACCTAACATGCTCCCCGATGTGCCAGGGCATGACAAATAGCTGGTAGGGAAAATGAATAAATGCACGGGGTGGAGGAAGATGGACGGGAGAAAGACAGCAAAGATAGGGGCACGTGCTAAGATCTCAGAGCAAGAAAATTGTTTAAATGTTGCAAAGGCCAAATTTAAAATGAGGGTGAACAGGAGAAGGCATTCAGGTGGGTGTCAACCATAGCAACCTCATTCTCAACCAGCCTCCCAAACTGTCAGAAGCAACCGGTACGAAGTTAGGCAAGTGGGAACCTGTGCCGACTGCATGCATTTTATTATTTGTTCCTTCACTAGAGAATTGGGAAGGAGTTGGAGGGAAGGGAAAAGTTGTGGGCTAGTGACAGAAAAAGTTTTCTGTTTGCTACATATCTTGGCATTCTACCTGATGTGGTGTTTGACCTTGGGTTCTACCCAAAACAAACCTTGAGACAAGACTTGGGTGCAGATAGTTTAATTAGGATGCAGTCTCAGGAAGCACCTGAGAGGGAGGGGTGAAGTGTGCAAAGCCAGACAAAGAAGGGAAAACCCAATAAATGGTGCATTGACAAGTTAGCAGTGGGGACAGCAGGACCAATCCCACTGAGGCCTCTGCAGATGGGGAAATGAGGTCTTTATCCACCAACTTCCATCACTCATTGGTTAAGGGTTGACACTGGGCTGCCTTGCATGCAGCCTGAGCAACCCCGTGGGTAAGACAAAGCCCCAGGGGAAAAGCAGAGAAGCCCTTGAGGAGGGAAGCTGCTGGCGTGGAGGGACTGTGCGCAGTGGCTAAAGGGATGGGCTGAGGGCTTGACAGCACCCACTAGAGCAGGGGTTCTTAACCTTTTTTGTTCCACGGACCCCTTTGCCAGTCAGGTGAAAACCATGGACCCCTCGCTGAGTCCACTCTATACTGTGTATTATTTAATAAATATATCACACCCGCACCAACACACCCCCACAAGAATAATGTTTTTTTGAATTTCAATTCAAGTTCACGGACCCATGGTTAAGAACCCCTGACCTAGAGCAAGCCTCTAATTTTTCATGATAAAGTAATTCTTATCCATCCTAGTAGCATGTAATTTTCCTAAAAGCAGGGATCTTCTAACTTCTCGTACCCCATATTGAGTTTATCACAGTACTGAGCATATTGTTCAGGTTGGGTAAATGTAAAAATTGAATTGAAAAATTGCCTCCTCTCCCTCTTGCCCTAAAGCTTCCTTTGCTTATGGAATGTAAGATTCACTAGACCAAGCCCAAAAGTTTGGAGGGGAACCCAGAGAAATGAAAATTGTTTTGTGTTACAGTGGGATAAGAAGTGGATTTCTAAATTTTTTTTTAGTATTTGTAAAGCTTCCATAATTTTTAAAATGTAAAATACAGCTAATGCTGTGATAATGGAACCTTTAATGTCATGTCAAAATCCCATTTGAGGGGAGTGGGTGTAGCTCAAGTGATTGAGCTCCTGCTTTCCATATACGAGGTCCTGGGTTCAATCCCAGGTACCTCCTAAGATTTTTTTTTTAAATCCCATTTGATAGATTATAGAAATTTTTAATTAAATGTCTTTTCCCATGATACTTGGTTATCCACTTTCTAGACAATAGATAAAAGAGCTGGTTTAGAATTACACCAGATGATAATTCTGCAGGCAAACACTTGCTGATTTATAGGAAAGAAGGGGCAGTACTTTTAAAAATTCTTCTAAAATAAAGATGTATCTTCTGAGTATCCTTATCATAACTTTTCTTCATTCAACACACACACACACAAACACTTCATATTGCAATGCATTCCCTCCATAAAGATGCAGGGACCCCATGGTAGAAACCAAAATCAGGAAGTTCTTGATTGGCAGCGTAAATCATTCCTTGGGACTTATAGCCACACTATCTGCCCACTTTCCCCTCCATGGCTATTTACATGCTTTTTTTAATGCCCCAAACAACCCAGCTCTGTCTCACTGACTCCTCTTTATTTTAAAATTGGTCTAAGCTGTCACTGGATGCAACTCTTCTCTTTTGCTATCCCGCTTTCATTTGCCCTCTCATTGCAAAGTCCCGATTTCTTTTTCAACTTTTTTCCATTAACATTTTGGGACCTCTAGTGCAGAGGGTTAAATTAATCACATTCATTCCTCAGTTCTAAGCACATTAAAATCCCATCTCTTGTTTAATTCATTTGTTTATTTTTATCTCCATGTCCCATTCCTATCCTCTTCCTTGCCAAAAGCAAAAATTTTAATGTATTTTATGTATATCTTTTCATTTGCATGTGTCCCTGCAAAATGTGTGTTGTCATTTTGTGAATTTTTATTTAAATGAATGGTATGTTATATATTGCATTCTATTTCTGATGAAGCACTATTTCTAAGATTTAGCCATGTTCACGAATGTAGGTCTGATCTCTTAGGTTTAACTGCTGTGCTTAGTATTTGCAATCATCACATTTCCCCCTCACTCTTGCAAAATGGACACCCAGATTACCTCCAACTTCTCATCACCACAACCATGCTGCAATGAAAACCCTCTGTGTTTATAGGGTTTGAGTGGCCTCGCAACACAGCAGCTGACTTCCCCCAGCGTGAGTGATCCAAGTGAGAGCAAGGCAGAAGCCACAGTATCTTTTATGACTTCACCTTGGAAGTCACAAATCATCATTCTTACAATATCCTATTGGTTACACCTGTCAGCCCTATCCAATGTGGGAAAAGACTAGACCATGTGAATACCAGGAGGCAGGGATTTTTGGGGTCATTTTGGAGGCTGGCTACCACCATTATTAACCATTATACCCCTTTTTCCAGAATCTTGTTTGCCCAGGTGGATACTTATTTTTGTTCTCTTCTTTGTATGCATTGCTTATTTGGATGATTACTCAGCTTCCCAGGAAATGTACATTATATTCCTGTGTTTACAAAAACTCCAAAGCCTTTGGTCTTCATACTCACACTGAGTTCTATTATAAGAGCTGGCTGTCAAACTCTATTCATAAAAAGGGAAATCATGAAATATTTCCAACACTTGACAAAGAAGCCTATCACATTTAGGAACTTGTATCTTGATTAAGCTATGGGTATTTTTTGTTCACTCATCCTCCTAGGGTTGTAAGTAGTGGGAACTGATTCATTTGATTTCATTTTTCAAAAAGGTATTTTCAAATAGCATATTTTGCTGAGATCCTGGGACTATTTTTCAGAAGTCAAAAGAGATAGAGAAGGAAGAAGCATCATCTTTGACTTTTATAGATCGGAGAGAGCTACAACAAAGCTATGATGTCTAAAAGAAATCTTTTATTCCAAACAGATAATGTTCATTATATAATAACATCTCTGAAAATGATACTGCATGAAAATGCTTAAAGGATGAATATTCTTTTTGTTCCTGCTAGTCCTGAGTCTTTCTATACATGAACACATTGATGCACACCAAATAAAAATTCAATGGAGAACCAAATATTTATTTTTCTTTAGGAAAAATAAAAAAGATGTACATTCATGCAGGCCATTTTGTGTTTATTGACCCAAAAAACTGCTATTTAGCACAAATATAGCCCTTATCATCCAAAAGGAGATATGGATGAGTGCCAGGGGAGGAATGTTGGAGTGTTGCTTCCATCAAGGAGGCCAGAGAGAGAAGTTGACTGGGAACCCCGGCTGAGTTTATAGTTACCCATTCGAGAGCCTCAGCACAGAAGCAAGCCACACAAGGTAATTTTATCATTCCTCTTATTCTGAGGTGCCCAGTGTGTTGGAGGGCCTCAAAGAGCTCTTTGTTCTTATGCTGAAATACACATGTGACCAACCATTAACTGCCTCTGGATAAGTTTGATAAGTACTGCTGAACCTGTGTCCTACCTGGGGCAGAGGGATGGACGCCAAGGGGCCACCAACTTATCCTCTTTACAGATAGCACCGTGGCCAGTAAGCCTCCAGCAAGACTAAATGGGATTTTTTGCCTTACTTGATCTCTCCAGGGTTGATGAGATTTGTAGTTAAGGGTAGAATTCTGGGCAGCTCAAGACAGCATGCAGTAGACCCATGTACCCTGAATTTTCTGTGGTAAAATATATCTCCTCTACCTTGAGAGCAAGGAATCAGGGCCACAAAAAGTTAGGGCCTCAGATGATATGAGGTGGTGTATACATAAGTATTTTCTCCACAGACCATGCTGCTGTTTCATTCACCCCATCAGTACCTTCACAGAGCGGGCCAGGGACACATACAGCAGTCTGGAGTAACACCATCAAACCATCAGAGTCCTCTCTTCTCCAAAGAGCTTCAAACACTTCAAAACATGATCTCACAATAGCTGCCCATGGCAGATCAGAGCAGCTGTTTGCTGTTGTTGTGTTGTGTTGTGTTTTGCTTTCTCGCATTTTATGGAGAGAGAGCTGAGGGATTAAATGAAAGATCTGAACATTTGGTAGAAAAAGTGGGAACAGACTTCTCAGGCATTTAGTGCTCACCGAGTAAGGCCCCACCTCCCCAGGTGTCATGGGGCTGAGCCCAGGTGAAGCAGCCTGTAAGCTGTAAAGTGCAAACTCACCTGTACCATTAGGCTGCCAAGAACTTGCAGCCCAGGTTCAAATGCTTTGTTGACTTTTCCTGGCCACCTCCATTCCATTTACAAAGATTCCAATGATCTTTGTGATTCTCAAATCTTATCCTAAAAATAGTGGGGGATTTTTTAAAATACATGTACAAATGTAACTCTGAAAGAACAAGTAAGTCTATTTGCAAAATCAGTCTTTGGACAAAGGCAGTATAGTTTAGCAGTTAGAATGAAGCCTGAAGTCAAATCCCAGCTCTGACAGTATTTTATTGTGTATATTTGGGCAAGTTACAAAATCTAATCTCAGTTTCTTTTACTACACAAATATTTCTTGAGCCCTGGTGGTAGACTGATATGTACCCCAACAAAAGGTGTGTTCTTAATATCTGTGTTCCTGTGGGTTTGAACCCATTTGCAAATAGGATCTTTTGAAGATATTATTAAGATGTAGCCAAGTGAATCAGGGTGGGTCTTAATCAGTATTACTAGAGGCCTTATAAAAGGGTGCCAGATGACAGAAAGGGGAAACCAGAAATGCTGACACAAAGAGAGCTCACTCACCATGTGACAGACAGCAGAGATGCCAGCCAAGGAGCCCCAAGGATTGCTGCAAGCCAGCATCAGAACACTTCTGCCTTCAGGAAGAGTGCATGGCCTTGCTGATGCCTTGACTTGGGGCTTCTAACCTCTGAAACAATGACTTAATAAATTCCCATTGTTTAAGTCAACCCATTGTGTGGTGTTTGTCATAGAAGTTGGGCAAACTAAGGCAAGCACCTACTATGTACAAGGCCATCTATGTTGAAATAGACTATTCTGGGAAGCCTAGTAAAGAAATCTATAAGAGATGAGAAGTAAAATTATTGAATTGCCACTAAAATCAGCAACACAATGAATTTTAGATCTAGAGGAGATTGGGGTGGAGCCTTTTTAAAAAATTAAATCAAATACCCTGATTATATATTTCATCATTTCTACCTATCCATCACTAAGTCATTAGTCACTCCAACCCAAACCACAAAGATTTTTCATCTGGTTGGGTTTACTGTTTCCTGTTTACTGTTTTTCATCATGCAGAAGGACTATTCTTTCCCAACTTCTTTGTCTTTTTTTGAGGTATGAAATCCATACAGCAAAGTGCATGAGGTGCACAAATATATGTTTGATGAATATTTACATATGTATACACCCATGAAACCCATACCCAGATCAAGATATAGAACACTTCCAGCATTCTAGAAGGTTCCCTTTCCTCTTTCACATCCCTCCCCACAGGAAACTACTATTCTGATTTCCATCAGCATGGATTAGTTTTGCCTGTTCTTGAAATTCATATAAATTGTTGGGCTTCTTATGCTTAACACAATATCTGTGAGATTCATTCATTTTGTTGCATGAAGCAGTAGTTTTTTTGTTTTGGTTTGCTTTGGGTTTTTTGCTCTGTGGTACTCCATTATATGAATGAACAATAATTTTTTTAAAATGTATCATCCTGTTGATGGACATTTGGGTTGTTTCCAGCTTGGGGCTATTATTAATAAAACCTACTATGGACATTTTTGCATTTAAACAGTAAATTTTACATAAGCAATGATAGGGCAGTGGCCGGCACATTACAGCTATCCGGCATGGACTGAGCCAGTTCCCAGGGCCCTGGAGAAAGCCCTCAGGCAGAGACGCTGAGGCCCACAGGTGCTGGAAGTGGGTGCGGCTTCAGGTGAGCTCAAAGTGGGGACCAAGGTGCTGTGGATAGGGCACCAACAGTGCCTGCTAAATACTCCACGGGGATGCTTTGAGGCTTAAAGAGGGTGACATGACGTATGCGGAGCACAGAGCACATAGCACATAGTCATCACTCAATTAAAAGGTGGTTTTTAGTAGTAGGAGTAAACTAATCACCTTAGCCTTTTACTGCAGGAGGACTTAAATGGGCACAGCAGAGTTAATAAGAGTGAGCCTCCCTACCTCATACCACACCTTAGTCCATCATATTCCCTGGATCTTTAAAGTCTTGATATTCAAAGGACAATCAGTGAACCAATAGCATTGGCATCAACTAGGATTGTGTTAGAAATGCAGGATCTTGGGTGCCACTGAATTAGAATCTGTTTTTTAACAAGTCCTCCAGGTGATTTGAATGTACATTGCATTAAAAAAAAAAAAAAGTTTTATCTTGAAATAATTTCAAACTTACAAGTTACAAAAACAAGACAAACTCCATACAAAGAACTCCACCACACTTCTGACCCCGCCCCCCCCCCCAATTTTAACACTTTGCCGCATCTGCCACATCACTCTATCCACTCTATCATTCCATCAGTCCATCTATCATCTGTATATCTATTTAAAAGTCTATTTTCTGAATGAATGTACATTGCATTTTGATAATCACTGACTGAAGGCACTGGGTCTCAAAGTTGGTGGCTCATTGGAATCCTGGGAAGCTTTAAAACTTACTGATAAAACTTACTGAATAAATTATTGGCTTGGGATGTGGGTTCGGCATCTGGATTTTTTAAATCTCTCCAGGTGATGTTACTATACAGAAATGGTTGAGAACCACTGGCTTAAAAGAAAAAGGGATAAAATTAATATTCTCAAAATGTCCCCTAGTCTCATAGTTAACCTCCCATTAATTAAATAATATTACTCACAGAGTGTGAAGAAACCACTATATAGGTTTGTTCACAATCTTTTTTATTCAGCTTGAACATTCTAAAAATGTTGGGTGGTGAATGGAAGAAATCTCTCTTTTAAAAGCAGAATCTAGGATTTCATTCTCACGAAAGCAGAAAACAAAGCTGGACTCCCAGCTTTGAGTCCAGGAATCTTATATTAATGGAGTTTGTGCCATGTTTCCATAATATATTGAATTCCTTCAATCTAGATTCCAGGTATGTGTCTGCAGCATGGTAGTCCAATTAGAAGGCGAGTTTGAGAGCTGAAACAAATAGGCATTGACACAAATTTTAAATGTTACTCATAAGTTACTCTATAAATTTAATCTCATAAATTAATACAATAGCATTGAAGTATATGAGAAGCAGATTGTTCTGACCAGCAAGACAAATATAAAGGGGGAACAGAAAAGTGGTCTCTTTGGGCCAAAAAACATAAAAAAGAGATGTCTGCATAATAAGAATTTGCAATTGCTAAGGAGATATTTAGCAACTTTTCCTTAAAATATAGTTGCCATATTTAGCAAATAAAAGTACAGAATGCCCAGTTAAATTTGGATTTCAGATAACGATGGAACTTTTTATACAGCTTTATTGATATATAATTCACATACCATACAATCCACCCATTTAAAATGCAAAATTCAATGTTTATTATATGGCCACAAAATTGTACAGCCATCACCACAATCAATTTTAGAACATTTTCATCACCCCCCAAAAGGCAGCCTTTAGCTCCTGAAACCCCCTTAGACCTCAGTTCTAAGCAATTACTCATTTACTTTCTGTCTCTACAGGTTTTCTTTTTCTGGACATTTCATATAAAGGGAATCACACCATAGGTGTTTTTGTGTGTCTGGCTTCTTTCACTTAGCATATTGTTTTCAAGGTTCATCTGTGTTGCAGCATGTATCAGTATACTTCATTTCTTTTTATGGCTGAATAATATTCAATAGTATGGATATACCACATTTGTTTCTCCACTCATCAATTGATAGAAATTTGGGTTGTTTTTATTGGCTATTATGAATAATACTGATATTAACATTTGTGTATGAGTTTTTGTGTGGATATATGTTTCCATTTCTCTTGGGCATATACCTAGGAGTAGAATTGCTCGGTCAAATGGTAACCGTATCTTTTCTTTAACTTTTGAGGAATTACCAGAATGTTTTCCAAAATGGTTGCACCATTTTACATTGCCATCACATCCTCACCAGCACTTGTTATTTTCTGGCTTTTTGATTACAGCCATCCCAGGGGATGTGAAGTAGTATTTCATTGTGGTTTTGATTTGCCTTTCCCTGATGATTAAAGATGTGATGTGAAGTGTCTCTTCATGTTCTTATTAACTATTTCTTTGGATAAAATATTCAAATGGTTTGCCCATATTTTCATTAAATTGCCTTTTTATTATTTAGTTGTAAGAGTTCTTTATATAACTAGATATAAATCCCTTTTCATATGATTTGCAAATATTTTCTCTCATTCAGTGGGTTCTTTATACTTTCTCAATGGTATCTTTTGAAGCACAAAAGGTTTTTTTTGGCAAGCCAAGTTAGATTTAATATAATCAATTATAAAAAATAGCACAGCAACAACATTTATAAATATAAATAATAATTCAAATATAATGGTATTAATTATAATATAATTCTAATTTTTATATTACAGTTATAACTATTAGACATAATCTCTAAGAATGAAATAAATTATTGGTTTAGTTATTTAATTTCCATTTAGGCCACAATTTTTTCTAGATAATCAAATTCCTATTTGAGGGGAGCAGATGTGGCTCAAGCAATTGGGCACCCACCTCCCACATGGAAGGTCCTAGGTTCGATTCCCAGTGCCTCCTAAAGAAGGTGAGCAGATGCCGCAACTAGCAGATGCTGCAACCAGCAGAAGCTGCAACCACCACAACAAGCAGGCAATGCAACCAGCAGACAACACAACCAGCAGGGAGCAGAAGTGGCTCAAGTGGTTGGGGACTCACCTCCCACATGGGAGGTCCTGGGTTTGGTTCCCAGTGCCTCCTAAAGAAGATGAGCAGATAACGAACAGACAGATGAGGAAGCCATCTAGGGGAGGGGGTTGGGATTTTTAAAAATCTGTAAAGATAGGAATCAATCAATCAATCAATATTAAATTCCTATTTGGGAATTCTTCACATCTTATTGGAATGAATTACAGCGATAACAATTTGCCAACTCATAATTTTATGAGGCAGAAAAATTCAAAATCTTGCTCAACAATAGTCATGCTAAATCATTATTGATCCAGATAGATTATTTTAATTAAAGACTAGGAATAAGAAAGGGTTAAAGAAAAATGAAGTATCTAAAAATATATCTCTTCTCCAGCCCTCCTCAATTAAAAGCAAGTGTTTATTTTGTATGAAAAAAATTACAGAATACTGATCACAGGAAAAATTTGCCAGTTGCACTGAGTAATTATTGTTCATATACTATAACATTGTTATTTTACATTTATCTGGTCTACTCCAGCTCTTTTTTGGTTACTATTTTTCCAACCTTTCAGTTTTAACCTGGTTGTGTCCTTACATCTGAGCTGGGTCTCTTGTAGAAAACATATAGATGGCTCATATTTTTTTATCCATTCTATCAGTCTATGTCTTTTGATTGGGGAGTTCAATCCATTAACATTCGGTATTATTACTGTAAAGACATTACTTACTTCATCCAATCCTTTGACTCTCTGTTGTCATATCATTCTGTTGTCTGTCTTCTTATCCTTTAGTTTACCCTTTCTAATAATCTTCATTTCTAAATTCTTCTCCAAATCTCTCACCCTTGTTTTTTTTTTGTTTGTTTGTTTGTTTGTTTTAAAGATTTATTTATTTACTTTATCCATTTTAAAAACCCCCTTCCCATTTGCTGTTTTGTGTCCATTCGCTGGGCAATTCTCTGTGTCTGTTTCCTGCCATCTCTTCTCATCCTTCTCCTCCAGTCTTCACCAGGATTCGATCCTGGAGACCTCCCATGTAGGAGAGAGGTGTCCTACCACTCGTGCCACCTCAGTTCCTGGTTTTCAGAGCTTTTGGAGCATCTCGTCTTGTCTCTCCCATTACGTCATCATCTTGCTGCATGGCTCCCGGGGCCTGGCAGCTCACGGGCACACAGAGCCTGGCAGCCCATGCGCCTTCTATATATATTTTTTTCATTTTACCAGGAGGTCCCAGGAATTGAACCCAGGTCCCTCCATATGGCAGACGGACGCCCAACGATTTGAGCCACATCCGTCCCCCTCTCACCCTTGTTTTTTCCTTTCAGGCTGCAGCACCCCCTTTAGTATCTCTTGCAAATCTAATCTTTTGGTAACATATTCTATTAATTTTTGTTTGTCTGTGAAGAATTTGAACTCACCCTCATTGTTGAAGGACAGTTTTGCCAGCCACAGAATTCTTGGCTGGCAAAATTTCTCGTTCAGCACCTTAAATACATCATACCACTTTCTTCTCTCCTCCATGGTTTCTGATGAGAGGTCAGCACTTAATCTTATCCAGTTCCCTTGTATGTGATGCTTTGCTTTTCTCTTGCTGCTTTCAGAATCCTCTCTTCATCTCTGATATTTGTCCTTCTGAATAGTAGGTGTCTCAGGGTAGGTCTATTCAGATTTATTCTGCATTGGGTGCGTTGCCCTTCTTGGATATTGATATTTATGTCCTTCATAAGGATTGGGAAATTTTCAGTCACGATTTCCTCAAATATTCTTTCTGCCCCTTTTCCATTCTCTTCTCCTTCTAGGACACCCATAATGAGAATGTTTGTGCGTTTCGTGCTGTTACTCATTCGCCTGAGATTCTGTTCCATTTTTTCCATTCTCTTCTCTTTCTGTTCCCCTGTCTTTTCCAGTTCAGATGTTCTGTCTTTGAAATCACTAATTCTGTCTTTGAGCAATTCGTATCTGCTCTTATGTGTCTCTAATGTATTTTTACATTCATCCATTGTGTCTTTCATTCCTATAAGGTCTGTTACTTCTCTTTACAGACTTTCAAATTATTCTTTAAGTTCACCCAGTGTCTTCTTAATATCCTTTATCTCTTTAGCCATATTTCCTTTCAGTTATTTAAATTGATTTAGGAGAGTTGTTTATCATTGGTTAATTGTCCTAAATCCTGTATCTCTTCAGGATATTTGGTTTGCTCTTTTAGCTGGCAATCTCTTCCTGTTTCCTAGTATGGCTTGTAAGTTTTGCTGATGTCTAAACATCTGAAAATTTTGGTGAATTTACTCTGATGGTCAATTTCTCTCTCTTGCCTATTGGTTTTTTTGTTTTGATATTTGGTTCAACTTACTCTCAATCTTTAAAACTGCCCACCTTAAGTTTTCAAAATCAGTCCAGGGACTCAATAGGGGGGCACAGATTTTCTCCCAGGAGTTGGATACAGAGAACACGAACAGTTTTTTCCATGCAATTCCCAAACTGGCCATCAAATGGCACTAGTCAGCAAACCTTTCCACAGAGGTGTTTCAGTCTCGGCTTTCCTGTGTTCCTGGGTTGAATCTCCAGATCAGAGATTCAAAGTGGGCTTTGCTGGCCGAATTCACTGAAGAAGAGCATCCCAACCTCTCCTCCATTTTCCCTTGAAACAGTTACAGTCAGCTGCAGTGAGCCAGGTGTTTCATCCCAGCTTAATATCTTGGGGGTGGAGGAGGGGAGCCCTTCCCGGCCACCACAGGGGCTTGTATAACTACATATGTTGTTTCAGCTTCTTCATCTCTCTGTCCTTCACCCTCCTGGGAATTGTATAGCACTGTCCTAGTCTGCTGATCCCCAAAGCAGGTCCCTCAGACAGCTTTTGGCTCTTTCTCCATTGTTTTTGTGAGAGCATTTAGCTCTGCCTGTTAGTCTGTCGCCATCTTTCCACAATCTGCCCACAAAAGATTTTAATTTTGATGAAGTCCAATTTACCTATTTTTTCTTTTATTATGTGTGCTTTTGACGTTATATCTAAGAAACTATTGCCTAATCCAAGTCATGAAGATTTATGCCTATGTTTTCTTCTAAAATCTTTATACATTTAGGTCTTTGACCCATTTTGAATTAATTTTTGTATGTGGTGTGAGGTAGGGGCCAACTTAATTCTTTTGTATGTGGCTATCAAGTTGTCCCAATACCATTTACAGAAGACTATTATTTCCCCCAGTGAATGGTCTTGACACTCTTGTCACAAGTCAATTGACCATTTACTTCTGGAATTTCAGTTCTATTCTATTCATCTATATGTCTATCCTTATGCCAGTATAATACTGTCTTGATTACTCTTGCTTTATAGTAAGTTCTGAATTCAGAAAGTGTGCGTCCTCCAACTTTATTCTTTTTCAAGATTGTTTTGGATATTCTGAGTCTTTGAGTTTTTATAAGAATTTTGTATCAGTTTGTCAATTTCTATAAAGAAGCCAGCTGGTATTCTTATAGGGATTGCATTGAATTAATATATCAATTTGAGTAGTATTGCCATCTTTAAAATATTGTCTTCCCACCCATGAACAAGAGATGTCTTTCCATTTATTTAGATCTTCTTTAATTTCTTTTAACAATATTTTATAGTTTCAGAGTATAAGTTTTACACTTCTATTTTTAAACTTAATAATAAAACTTTAAAAGAATTAAGTCTGCATCATACATACTTATTTTAGAATATGAGACATACACTAAAAAAGTGTACATTGTTTATCTGAAATTCAAATTTACCTGAGCATTCCTACCTCACAAGTGACCAAAGAGAAGTGTAGAATGAAGCACATGAGCCTAGAGCTGTGAAGGGCATCTGAGCATACAGGGACTGGAAGAGAAACAAAGATAATTAGAACTACATAAAAGCAAATTTTTCACTCACTGGAAGTTGTAACAATTAAGTCACAGGAAGCTATTTTGTTTCTAGAAGTAGTTCTACTTTAAACTTTACCCTGAAATATCAAGTTGCTTTGAATAAGAAAATAAGCATTTAAAAAATTAGTGTCATTAATATGGGCTTTTGAAAAAGAATATTTTGGCATCAAAGTTCCAAGACAGTAAACCCTGAGGTATGTCTGCTACTCTCAGCAAAGCTGAGGGCACTAATCCTCAATGTCCATTGTGGTGGTTTGAAGCTATATTTTTAAACTTAATCCATTCCTGTGGGTGTGGATCCATTGTAAATAAGATCTCTTCAAGATGTTAACTGAAGTTACTTCAGTTAAGCCCAAATGAAACAGGTCGGGCTTTAATTGAGATTACTGGAATTATAAGCAGAGTGAAAGTCAGATACAAAACACAGAGGGAACAGCCAGAAGCTAAAAGTGAATGGAACCCAGAAAAGAAGGGAGAGGCCAGGAGAGGCTGCCATGTGCATTGCCATGTGACAGAGTAGCCAAGGACCAAGGATCACTGGCAGCCAGCCCCAGAACCCTAGTTTTCGGAAAGAAAGCTTCGCCTTAATGACACCTTTATTTGGACTTCTCCTTGCCTCAAAAATGTGAGCCAATAAATTCCCAATGATTAAGCCAATCCATTGTATTGTACTTGCTTTAGCAATGATGATCTAAAACATCCATGAAGCTTATATAAAACTGATACAATGTGTTGATATAGTTACATCCTTGAAGCCTTTGCTGGCATTGTTTCATATTTGATGAGGAGTGTCATAGGGCAGAGAATTATTTTTTTCAACCTGGTCCTTATTAAGAAATAACTCTTTCTGTCAAAATCCTAATCTTGACATGACCATGGAAGAGAGCCAGCAACAAATAGTGAAGGAACAGAGAAAGAAGATATGCAAAGAACACTCATAGGACAGAGGATGCATTTTTGGAATAGTAAGAGACCTAACCTAACAGCAGAAACTTTTGTACAGCAGATTGGAGAAAGCAACATTATCCTAGAAATCAAATTATTTAGACAGCTCAAAGTAAACTTGAAGTATCCAGAGATGCAAACATCTATGAATAATAAAGGCTTTAATAAAAAGATGCAACTTTCCAGGCAGATCTGCCTCGGTCAAGGACACCCGGAGAGACTCATAGAAATGAATCAGCAGAACCAGGCATTGTTCTTTAACAGTGAGTAAAATGGACCCTCAACAGATTCTCTTCTCTAAGACACACTGAGTAGGAGTCTCACAAGATCTTTAGAGAAAGAACACTGTGTATGATATAAACTCCCTAAGTATTGTATACATGTTTATAAATAATTATGTCTATAATGACACTAAATTGGAATATTATTATACATATATTTAACTTACACATATGGAAGAAAAATGAGACAAATGTCCAAGGACATGAGGTTGACATCTGCTTGGTACACTTTAGGAAATGCCAAGGAAATACAAGTTCTTCTTTTCCTCTAAAAGTCCAGACATTTTGCAGGCTGCTCTGTTAGCCAGGTTTATCTCTGTCCTGGTGTGCCATCTTTACACAGATCCTTATGCCTTAGAAAGTTCATTTTCTTCCATGGAACTAGGTTTTCACTCCTTATTCTAATTCAGTGAGGGAGAGTTTCAAACAAAATATCAAACTTTAAATGCAAGTTTTAAAGTATTAAAGAAGTAAGCAAACATTTAGACCTTACTTCTAAATAAAAACTTTGTCAGGAAGTCCAGGGGAAGCGGCTGTGGCTCAATCAGTGGGGCTCCCGTTTACCATATGGGAGGCCCCGGGTTCGGTTCCCGGGGCCTCCTGGTGAGGGCAGGCCCGCCCGCACGGCGTGGCTGGCTGACCCAGCGAGCATAAGCAGCAAGGGGGGGATAAATGAATAAATAAATAAAATATTTTAAAAAATAAAATAAATAAAATAAAATAAAATAAAAAAAGGAAGTCCATGAAAATGTATTTGAATCTTAATAAACCATCCAAATTCTGTTCAACCACCTTTCTTTTGTAAGTAGACACTTCTTGAAAATATGTATAATTGAATTTCTACAGATTGAAAATTGCAGATAACTAAATTAGTCAACCAGAAAACAATCTTGAAAAATTTACTAGATGAAGAAGAAAAATTACTAGATGAATATAACAATAATAAAGCTGAGATACATCAGGAGAAAATTCAGGAGATTCAATATAGTTATAATAGGAATTCTAGGAAAAGTCAGAGCAGAAGCCATAGTTAAAGAAATAATAGAAGAAAACTTTCTTAATCAGAAGATCTGAGTCTGTAAATCGAAAGAATTCAGCAAATATCAGTCAGAATAGATTAAAAGAAATGAACATCTTAAACATGTTTCCCAATGTGTTCTACGGAGTTCTACAAGATTTACTAGGTGTTCTAAAAAAGGTGTTTTAAAATTTTCTTTTCTATAACTATTCTCAGAGCCTTACTATATAATAATTATCAGATTATTAATATCCAAGGAAGAAGGACTTAATACATGTTTCTCAAACTTAGTGGACCATTGAACTCTTTGTGTCACAAAATGCCTATTAACAGCTCATGAAGCACACCTTGGGAAACTCTAACTTTTGCATAAAAACCAATTTTAAAGAAAAAATATTTTAAAATATGTATTTTCAGATGGAAAAAAATTAGAATTAAAGATAGCAAAATGTTAATAAGAGTTCTCTCTGGGTGGTAGTTTTATTTCTTCTTTATTTTTTTCTTTATGCTTTTGTTTATTTCCAAAGTTTATAACACTTTCAGAATCAAAACTAGAGGGTTTATTAATTAACATAAAGTTAATTATGTTATACTTTAGAAATAGTTTTCAGAGCTGTATATGAGATATCATGATATTTGCAAGTTGCTTTTCAAAGCTATAGTAAAAAATATGTATTTATCAAGAAAGTCAAAATAAATATGGCAAAATGTAAACTACTGTTGACTAGATGAAAAGTACATGAATGCTATTTCCTTTTTCAACTTTGATGTATGTTTGAACTTTTTCATAATAAGAAGTTGGAGAGATAAAAAGAAAAAGCCACATTTTACAATAATATGACAAGATAAAACCATTATACAAAATTCCGTAAACATATATCTGAGTATGTAATACATAGAAAAGATACATGAAGATCCATACCAAATAGTGGTTCCCTCTGGGAATAAAGCAGATTGGGAGTCTATTATAGAAAAGATTTTAGCTTTATCTAGAATGTATCAAATTTTTCAAGACTGCAATCATGTATTACATTTATAAGCAATAAGTTTTCATTGGTTTGCAGTTTTCAAGATATATGGCTTCAGGGCCAGGCAAGGCCACAACCTAACACCATCGGATTACTGCCCCAGATCTAGGACTCTATTAGGTCCTGGGTTCCAACACTTAAGAGAAGATTCTGTTGTCTGATCCAACTGGAGAATTGTCCAATCCTGCTTTAGGCTAAAAGGAATAAAATCCTGGTGTTAGAATATATATTAGTTTGCCACATGGCTGCTGATGCAAAGTGCCAGAACTGTGTTGGCTTATATAATGGAAGTTTCATTAGGGGAAATCCTTACAGTTCCGAGGTTGTAAAATGTCCAAATCAAGGCACCATCAGAGATGCTTTCTCACCAAAGTCAGTTATTGGTGATCCTGGTGTCCCAACACGTGGCGAGGCAAAGATGGTAGGTATGCTGGTCTCTCCCCACTTTCTCCTTGAGCTCAGCTGTGGTGATCAGGCATCTCTTTCTGTGTCTCCCCTCCTTGAGCCTTTCAGGGCTTCTCTCCTTGAGCTCAGCTGCTGTGGGCAATCAGGCATCTCTCCCTGGGTTTCTCTCCTTGAGCCTCTCGGGGCCTCTTTGTCTTTCTGCAGCTGTAGGAAAACCTGGAGTCCTCTCTATCTCTCTCTCTCTCTCTCTCTGCTTTCTCCTTTCTCTCACATGACAGGATCAAAATGGCAGCTTTCATTTCTGTGTGTCCTCAGTTTATATAAGACCCAATAAGAGGGCACAGATCCAACCTGAGTCAACCTTCACTGATGTAGTCCAATCAAAAGCTACCTAATCAAGTGATCTAATCAAGGTCCCTTAACTGAATCTAATCAAAAGGCCCTATCTACACTGTGTTCACAGGCACAGAAATGGGTTCTCTTAAGAACATAATTTTCTGGGGTCCACAAAAGACAAACCAGGATAGAATATTTGAGCATTCAGTCATGCAAGGGCCCTGTTGGACCCCTTAAATTGGGATATGGGTTCTTCTCTGAACTTAAAGAACAGGAGGTGTGACTGCTGTTGTATCTGTTGAATAATAAATGCTTTTATATGTGTGTGTGGGGGGGAGGGAATTCTGCCTGAGACTTTCATTTTAACATTCCACTCAGTAGGGAAGATGTGGAGGAGACCTACAGCTCTCACAAAACTCCAATCATTGGCTACCAATATCCTCCACCACAGAACCTAATACATATGAAAGGTTAAATGACTTAAGGCAGTTTGCAACATTGATTGGGGGAAAAAAAACATTTCTCTAATGTATTACCGAATCCAAGTAAGAACTGGAGAAAAAGAAAACAAAAAGAGCACCATAATTTTTTCTCCTGCTTTATCCTCCCTTTCTCTTTCTGCTCTTCCCCATTTACTCAGAATATATTTTGAATCTCCTTTGAATTTTTAAACTATTTTTGGTCATGATTTCTAATTTAAAATTATGTGGTTTTTTGTTTGTTTGTTTTTTTGTTTTCCATTCTTTTTAGCCTAAAGGACCTGTGCTGATATTTGGGTGGCATTTTTTACTGCAATTATTAGGAATTTGAATGCTGGCATAAAGATCCCTGTCTAAACTGAAATTCAATTGTCTGGTTTGAGTAAAGGCTGCAAAAACAGATTACAGAGGGCTTTTCCAAGGATGATAATGACGTGATGTGTGGAACAAGGCATTATGATTTCAAATTCTGACGACCCCAGTAAAAACATGTAGCTGGCATGATTTAGAGCTCAATCCCCATGTGTTTTATTTTTCAAAATCAACCTCAAGTTGGTCCCAAGTCCTGATTACCCGTATGTTGAGAAGTTCAATACCAATCATTATTAAGAAGGTCCTTCCCTCTCCCTAGGACAATTTAAGGAATCCAGGAAGCTCAAGCAACCCAAAAAACTTGTTGACTGGCCTCTAGCCTTGAGGACTTTATAGCTATTATTCCTATGTGCATTGTCCAAATCTCCTGTTCCACTCAGGACAAGTATTTATTGGCTCTTAATCTAAACCTGGGAAAGAGATATTTTTGATGTTTTCCCAAAGCCATTATGGTAGACTTCTATAGTGATGACCCTAATGCATCACTCCGCCCTCTATCCATGCCCGTATGCAATCTCCTTCCACACTGACTCAAGCTTTTGCCTCGTTACTTGCTTTGGCTAATGGGTCACTAGTAAACATGATGCAAGCTTGAAAAGTGCTTACACATTGGGGCTTGAGCTCTCTTGCTGCCCTGGTACCACCATGTGGAGAAGCCCAGGCAGAGAATGAGACCAAATAGAGGATAAGACCATGTGGAGTAAAGTTGAGCTGTTCCAGCTGAAACACCCTAGACCAACAGGTTCCCAGCCAACCTGCCAGCTGACAGCAGTCACGTGCGCAAGCTCAGGAACTGCCCAGCCCCACCCAGCCCAAACTACTGCCCCCACAGAACCATGAGGAAGTAAAAGACTGCTAGATTGTTGTTTAAAGCTTCTGCATTTTGGGGTAGTTTGTGTGGCAGAGAGATACTCATGGCCCCGTGATTCTCATCCCCTGGTGTTCATGTCCTGCATAACCCTCTACCCCTGAGTGTGGACCAGATCTGTGGCTTGATACTAGCCAATAGAATATGGCAAAGGTGAAGCAATTTTGCCTATATAATTAAGGTCCCAAATCAGATGATTCTGAGTTAATCAAAGGGGAGATTATCGTGGGTGGGCCTGACCTAATCAGGTGAGTGTCCTTATGAGAGAACTGGGCCCTCTCTGAAGTCAGAGGCTTTTTCTGCATTGCTGGCTTTAAAGAAGCAAGCCACCACAAGTCACACAGCCACAAGGAAATAGTTCTGCCAACAACCTGAATGAGCTTGGAAGTGGCTCTTCCCCATTTGAGCCTCAATACAAGAACACCACCCTGATGAAAGCTTGATTACAACTTTGTGAGACTCTGAGCAGAAGACCCAGCTAAGCTGTGTCCAGATTCTTGACCCACACAAATTGTGAGAGAATAAATGTGTGTTGGTTTTAAGGCACTATGTTTGTGGTAATTTGTTATGTGGCAAAAGAAAACTAATACAGTTTGTTACTCAGTGAGGTGTAACTGATATAGTCATAGTACCCTGTGTTCAGCCCCTTGACATCCATATACTGACTCCTTAAACGTTCTGTCACCTTCTAGTGTAGGCCAACTATCCCAGTTTGCCTCTGACTGCCCCAATTTTAGCACTGGAAATCCCACGTCCTGGGAAATCCCTCAGTCCCAGACAAACTGGGGCAATTGGTCACTCATGAGCATGGGCTGCCCATCCCTCATCACATGCAGAGGGAGGCCAAGGTCTTCTCTCTAGGGATCATGTCCTATCTCTGTAGCTTCCATTTTCTGCCCTCTTTGGAGCTTAAACCTAATCCTCCCCAATGGGCCAAAAAGCCATTATTTCCCCCCTGGGATATAAAGTGGTGGAGGAATAGAGGGTTGGGAGGTGGGGTGAGGAGATATGTAAGAAGCTCAGATATTCCTGGTAGGAGTGGAAGAAAGACCCTTCTTGAGGGAGTAGAAAGCAGCCAAAAAACAAAAACAAAAAAAAACCTGGGAAACACCTGTTGGTTTTTTTTTTTTTTTTTCATTTCTTTCTTGATAACTCACTTTGTTCAAAGAGCAATAAGAATTCAGATAAAAAGGTAACAGGAACTAGGAAGGGTACTTGCTGCCACTCACAGTTGGAAGGTTTAGACCAATACAATTTTTTCTCCTATAATTCTCACTGAGCTTGGTTCCAAGTTGGCTTGGAGCCCCTAAGCAAAGCTAGCAAGCCTCATGAAAGACCCCTCTGGCCGTCTAGAGCAGGGGTTCTTAACCCTTTTTTGTTCCACGGATCCCTTTGCCAGTCAGGTGAAAACCACGGACCCCTTACTAAGACCACACTATACTGTGTATTACTTAATAAATATATCACACCCACACCAACACATCCCCACAAGAATAATGTTTTTTTTTTATTTCAATTCAAGCTCACGGACCCCTTGTTAAGAACCCCTGATCTTGAGGCACCCAGAGCATCTCTCCAGGCCCTGCCTTCTACCCACTCTTTCTGTCACAGTCTGGCTCTGAGCCTGTTGCCTCCTATTGCTTTCAGTGTCCGTCACGGTGGTACTTAGGATTGGTCCCAGCTTACTAAGAACCTCTGCAGTCCACTGGCCCACCCCAACCTCATACCAACCCAGGGTCCTGGAACTCCAGCCTGGAATCTGAGCCCAACACCCCCATTTACCCAAGATGGAGTTCAGATAATTGGAATAGCAAATTTGGAAATGCTGGCTTTGCAAGCAATTAGGAATGGTTAGAGTTCCCACCCAGACCAGGCCCCAGGTTTTGTCCCAATTCCTGTGTCCAATCAGCTCTACCAGGGATTGCCTATATGGTGCTGACAAATTCTCCCTTCTTGCTTCCAGCCAGGAGGCCCTGCCAGCTCTTAGGGACAGCCCAGATATAGTCAACCGGGCCAACAAATGAGAACTGATTCTAGCAAAAAACCCAGCTGATTTGCAAAGAGAGAACTTCAAGTGGGAAAATAAAAAACCTACAAGCATTCTCTCTCCCAATCCTCTGTCATTTGGGGAGGGAAGCTGCAAAAAGAGTTTCTCTGCTTTAAATAATTTTGGATATGCTGTTTTGTCATTTCAGATATTATGGTTTTATTGCGTCTTTGGCATATTTTTCTGCAATAGAATATGTATTTAATACCTTTGTTTTCCCAGAGACTTAATATGCTTATGGCCATGTTTCCTAACTACAAATCAGGGTGCACAGGCTGTCAAGGAGGAGGACAGCAAGAAAGACAATTTGAAACTGGCAATTACCGCATTTGACATATTGCCTATTACTGAGAATTTGTATTCTTCATATTTCCCCTCACAGGGTATTAAATTTTGATTAAACCCAAGGACCTCTGACTGTCTGCCATAAATAGGAGAACTTTGTAGAGTCCTAGGCAGCATTTTTTATATACAAAATGAGTTACTAACTTATCATGCTAATTGTACCAGTGTTTATCCCCCTAAGTCCTAACCGTTCCCTTCAGATTTGCACTCAATCTTTTCAGCAGCCTATGGCATTCTGGGTGATAAGCAATATTTTTTTTATGAGGTCCCACTTCCAAACATTGCATCACCTCTAAAGGAAATTTATACCTCTACTTGCCAGGATTTCAGGCCAGAAACATCAAATGGAAAAAATGTGAAAGGTTCTCAGGAACAAGCAGAGGTCAGTGACAATTTTTCTGGGTTTCTCAGGACGATCCAGTCCTGGCCCTGTGCTAAGATTTTATGGTGCATAAACTTAGTGAACCTCACAACTGCCCTATGAGGAGGTGCCATGGCTTCCCAGGATGCTGAGGGCAACTAACCCACCAAGGCCTCAGACACTGGCAGAGCCTGGATTTTTACTCCCATCTGACCCCAAAGCTTATTTTCCACTCTTGAAAGAGCCCCTCAACCTCTATCCTCATGATGAAGAGTGATTATAATAGAGCTCCTGCTCCAGCTCTCTGATACATTTACCAAGTCTGCATCTCCCACATATTGTATCAACCCAACAAGAAGGAATTCCTTAACAACTGCCTTCGAATCCTGCTAATCCATCAAAGCAAATCCTGAAAACTTTCCACACATTTCTCCTGTGTTTCTGTGAGAATGTGCTTCCAAGAGCCCATTGGTTCCTGGGTACGCACGTTGAACCCATATTGGGTGTCTCCAGATTATTTATTCTAATTTTATCTCCCCAAGACACAAAATTTATTAAGTCTTCGTCCACACTTTTTATTCACTGCCCTGTTTACTAAAGGTTTCTTGCTTAGAAAGATGCCTTCTCTAGGGCTTCCAGCCCCGGATTCTTGAGCGGTTCCTCTCTAAATTGCTCCCAATCTGGCCCATCACCACAGCTAAGCTGTGGGAACCACCCTCGTGGACCTTTCTCCAGGGAGATGGCATTTTTGTTTCCCTTCTTGCCTCCACAGAGAAGCAAGGGTCCTGAGAGGTTTCTTTTTTCTGCCTGGACCCACATCTTTGCTTTTTATCTCCAGTGCATCTAAGTTTTGAACCCTTCCCTACCCCCAATCCACTACATTGCCTTTGAGTAGCTACCCAATTGGCCTTTTCAGCTCTCCTGCCCTTCCTGTTCTTTAGCTGTGAGCACTGTCATTGCTTTGCCGGTGACCAGAGCTACACTGCCAAACCTTTTTGACTGTCTCCACAGTTGCAAACTGAGGGGTGGGCTAGATTTCTAAGGTGTCTGACTCTTCACCCTGCCATTCCCAGGTCAGCTTGCCAGCAGCAACCCATTACCTTGAGGATCTCGAAGTCTTCTGGGGACCCCCACTCCTGCAGTCAGTGTTTCCTGGCTGCCTTCCCAGGTCCCCTGCCCCCATCCTAGTTTCTGTCCCCTCTTCTTGAGTTTAGGTAGGTTGCTTGGAGGCAGAAGCAGCCAAGGACTGATCCCAGGAACTTTCTGTAGTAAACAAGCTGTGAATTCTGACTTCTGCCCTTCTTTTGACAGCACGTGCCTCCTCTCTGACTACTCTGGAGGTATCTGAGGAAAGGCAAGGGCCAAGGTGCTGCTGCCTCGGGACTCCTCGTGGGGCGGGGTAGGAGAGGAGCCCAGTCGGTGCGCCACATCTCATTCCCGCGAGGACACGGGACGCGACTGGAGGCTCCCACCGCCACCCCACCCCCCACGCAAAAAGGACAGTAGGAGGGCAGGCGCCCCAGCATGGGGTTGGGTTCTGGAGGGGACTTGATGACTCTGTGAATGTCTTCCAGGTAGGTGGGGAAGGGTAGTAACTGTTCGAGTGCAGAAATCTTTGGCTTTGCTATCTGTTCTGTAAGATGACAAATAAAGGTTCACTTTTTTGTAAAACAAAAAAAGCACAACAACAAGCACGCAGGAGGCCTACAAGCTGAGGCAGGCTAGTTTAGGGAATAAAAAGATGAAGATGAATCTGGGACCTGGCAGAAAACCACAGCCATGAAACATGTGCCCATGGAATCCCACCTGGAAATCCACTGAGAGAAAGACACCATCCCCCACCCCACACCAGAAAGCGGCTGGAAGAACCCGCGAGAATTTTCCTTGATATCCAGGATGAAGGAAAAGCCCAGGATATTCCCAAGGGACCTTATCGGTGCCCCCGCCCCCCACCCAGGGGGATTGACGGGTGGGGTAATCAATCAAAACAGCAAACAACTAAGAGCCTCCCCAAAATTAGCAAGTGGGAGGAATAATTAAGAGTTTAAAAAGTCAGCGTAGAACCTAAATCATCCCTTTTACGCCCTTTTTCCTCTCTGGACCAGACCGCAAGTATACCTGAGACCCATAATCTGTTGTTTTCACGCATTTCTCTTCTCTCATTTTCTTAATAAACTACTGGCAGGTACATAAATTCTTTTTGGTAACATAGCCAAGAACCTAGAGAAAATCCTGCTACAAAGCTACAGGCATTTACTGCAAACACCTGCCTCCCAAAAGTCCAGGCTTTCAGAGAGCCCTGTGGACATAATCCATAGTTTCTAACAGACTTGGAGACAATGTTTATAAATGGAGCCCAAGGTATAAATGATTTCCCACAAGATCCTCTCTCTTACAAAGCTTTCTTAAAAGTGTGGTTCAGCTCTACCCACTTAGTAATCACAAACTCAGTCATTGCAAACCCTCAGCAATACTTTCTTTTTAGAAGCAGGCACTCCAGGAAAGGAAGTGGGGGTGGGTGGGGGAAGTGAGTTATAATATCACAGTTAAAAGCCTGGGCTTAGGAATTACAGAGCCTGAGATTCAGAATCCTAGTCTCTTTACTCACTGACATGGCAAATTGCGTAATCTGAATGAAAGTGTTCCTTGTCTATAATAAGGGGGCAATCAATAAGCTAAGTGGGATCATGTGCTTAGCAAAGCAATCAGCCTACAAGGGGCCCCAGTTGTTATTGTTGTTGTTTATGGTATTTAAAGAGGAAAATTGGGAGAGGATGTGGCTCGAGCAGTTGAGCGCCCGCCTCCCACGTGGGAGGTCCCAGGTTCAATTCCAGTGCCTCCTAAAGAAAAAAAAAAGCAAAACAAACAACGAGCAGACAATGAGCAAAAACAATAAGCAGACAAGTGTAAACAACGAGCAAACAGACAAGGGAGCCATGGAGGGGGTTGGTTAGAGGAAAATTAGGAAGACCAAGATACCCTGCCACAGAGAGGGTCATACCTTGCACACCCCTCCAATGCTAACACTCTCATAAAGAGGAGAATAGGTTTCTTTATACTTATTTTTTCCCCTAAGGGCAGGATACCTTTCCTCCTTTATACCAACTTCCCCATTATCTCTTTTAACTCCTGTTGCTGGAACAGTTGGACACTCATATGTGCAAAAATTAACCCCAACCTTTTCTTTGCACTACATACAAAAAGGAACCCAAAATAGAACATAGACTTATATGGAAAACTTAAAACTATAAAATTCCTAGAAGAAAGCATAGGACAAAATCTTTGTGACTGTGGGGTAGGCAATTTTTTTAGATTGAACACAAAAATGTCAAACCATGGTCAAAAATTAATAAATTGGACTTTATCAAAATTAAAACTTCTAGTTTTCAAATGACATTGTTAAAATGAAAAGACAAGCCATAGACAGGGAGAAAATATTTGGAAAACATATTTGATGAAGAATATATATCCAGAATATATAAAGAATTCTTATAACTCAAAAATAAAAGGGCAAACAATGCCTTCCCCCCCAAAAAAAAAACAGGCAAAAGATTTAAAAGGACACTTCATCAAAGAAAAATGTATAAATGGCAAATAATCATAGGAAAAGATAGTCAACACCATTAGTTATTAGGAAAATGTAAATTAAAAATATAATGGGATACCCCCCACATATCTAAATGGCTAAAATAAAAAAGACTGTTAACACCAAGTACTGACAAGGATGCAGAGCAACTAACACCAAGTTGCTGGTGGCAATGTAAAATGGTCCAACCATTTTGGAAAACAGTTTAGCAGTTCCTAAAAAAGCTTAACATAGAGTTACTGAGTTACCTTATGACCCAACAATTCCATTCCTGGGTATGGATCCAAGAAAAATGAAAACATACATACACACAAAAACTTGTACATGAATCTTCATAACAGCATTATTCATAATGGCCCAAAGCTGGAAACAACCCAAATGTCCATCAACTGGTGAGTGAAAAATAAAATGTGGTATATATATACAAGGGAATACTGTTCAGCAATAAAAAGGAATGAAATACTGATATTATGCTATGATATCAATATTATAATACTGATATTATGAGGGATAAACCTCAAAAACATTATGCTAAGTGAGAGAAGCCAGACACAAAAGACCACATATTGTATAGTTCCATTTACGTGAAATGTCCAGAAAAAATAGATCTATAGAGACAGAAAGCAAATTAGTGGCTACCTGAGGCTGGGGTAGGAATGGGCATTGTTTTAGTTTCCTAGGCTGCTCAAGCAAATAGGATGAAATGATTCAGCTTAAACAGTGGAAATTTATTATCTTATGGTTTGAGGCTGGGCAAATGTCCAAATTAAAGCATCTCCAAGACAAAGCTTTCTCCCCAAAAACTAGCTTTCTGAGACTGTCTGCTGGCAATCCTTGGCTTCTCTATCAAATGGCAAGGCACGTGACAGTGTCTGCTGGTCTCTCCCTTTTCTTCCCGGTTTCATTAATTTCAGCTTCTTGCTTCCATGGCTTTCTCTCTCGGTGTCTGAATGTCATTCTCTTATAAAGGACTCCAGTAACAGGAGTGAGACCCATCCTGATTGAGGTGGGCCATACCTTAACTGAAGGAGCCTCACCAAAAGGTTTTCCTTACAATGGTTCACAGGAATGGATTAAATGTAAGAACATGTTTTTCTGGGATACAGAAAGCTTCAAACAACCACAGGCATCACCTTTTAAAATGGTCAGGATGGGGAGCAGGTTTAGCTCAGTCACTGAGCGGCTGCTTCCCATGTATGAGGTCCTGGGTTCAATCCCTGGTATCTCCTTAAAAATTTTGAAAAAAAAAAATGGGCTGGAGGGATTTTGTTGGGGTGATGAAAATATTCTAAACAAGATTAATGGTGATGATTGCACAACTCAGAAAATTTACTAAAAATCACTGACTTGAATACTTAAAATCACTGAATTGTATATTAAAATGGATGAATTTTACAATATGTAAATTGTACCTCAATAAATTTTACAAAAATAAAAAGAATCAATTCATAGATTTTTGGTCACACAAAAAATTGGGCAAATTATTTGCACAGTAAAGCCACTGAGAGGTGATTTCTTCACCTCTGTAATGAAGATAGAACCACCCACCTCACAGACAACGACCTAAATATCACCTGAGACATTAAAATGAAGGTGCTTTGAAAACTGAAACATGGTTAATTAAATGAAAGATCCCTTTGTCTCAGAGGCACAGTGAAATTATTTCTTTCTCTCCTCTAGGTGGTGCTAGAATCTAAAAATGAGTAGCCCCTGGTAAAGGCCGCTGCTTCGTACAAAATTACCTTTCCCTAAGAGGTACATTCCATTACATTCCTAAAGGGAATTTTTAGCCCATTTGTCCTTGAGTTCAAAGCCTCCTCCTGAATTAACATTAGGTTAACAGACATCTGGCTTTAGTACTGATCCCAATTTTTTTTTTAATTGTTAATTGCACAGATAAGTCACTTATTCTACAATGATTTTTTCTTTGTCCTGTGAAATTATTCCTGCAAGTGAATCATATTTATCATGTATTTCATACCACTTCCACGGAAACTTTAGTTTCCATGGTAACTGTACACTTTTCAATACTCTCACTGCTTTAGTACTGAATTGGGGGCGAGGGGGTCATGACTTTCATAAAATATCTCAAAAATAAACCCAATCCTAGCAAGCATGTCCAGATTAATAGAGATGCCACTGGAGGGCCCCTTCCTGCTCGTGCCATCTGTTGGTGGCAGGAACACCTGATGGGCTATTACCTTGCTATGTGCTGCATTTTATATTTATAATAAAGTTCATGTGTTGAAAGTTATAAGGAGAGACTTTATATCATGTCCAGGACTTCGGTCTGAACCCAGCCTTATCTCTCTCAAAAAAAAACAAGGGGGGGGGGGGAGGGTTTCTAGCTTGTCCTTGATTCAAAGCACTTGAATCAAGTAGGAGAGCCAAGAGCCTAGAGTACGAGGCCAGCGAGCCCTACCAGCCAGGGAGGACACGCAATGCCTCTGAGCCTCTGAGCTCAGCACCACTCCTTTCCTCTGACCCAACCAGTAGGAGGGCTGGCACCTCAAGGCAATATTTTAAGCAGAAGTTTGTGCCTCATGATGTATTGCAAAAGGAGGAATACAGAAGCAGCACAAGAACAAGCATGCAGGAGCTGTGCATTTCTGAGAATTCCTCATTGGTGAAAATATTTTCACACAAGCAGAAGGGTTTGAAAACAGCTCCTGCCTCCTGAAACCCTCCCGTCAATGGAAACGAATCAGCTTTCAAAATACAATACCATAAAAGCTTTTAAAAGTGGTATTTAAGCAACACAGAAATAGCTACCAGAAATTAATGCAAAATCGATTCAGGCACACAACGTACATCTGCTGTGTTACCCAGAACGGCTCTTCTGTAACTGGAAATCTATGGACCTAATTCTGGGATGACTGGAAGGAGTTTTATGTCTTCTGGGATGTAATGGAGCAATCTGTCACCGGGAGGGAAAACCTGTGTGCTTCAGGGTCAGCAGAAGCGAGGCCCTGTTGTTGGAAAACACACACTTAACATCAACGCCCAAACGGATGGTCTTCACGGACTGGGTCTGTAAGCCCAGCGCTCTGCATTGGGCAAAACCAAGGCACACAACTAGTCTTCATCTCTCAGTCGTCACACCCAGGGCGCATGCTGCTGATATGTTTCATCAAAAAGGATTGTAAGTTAATTATGCAAAACTCACTCTTAAAGTTCCAAGTTTTGAAATTAATTATAAGGAAAGAACCTGCAAAGAGCTGTCAGAGAGGTGGGAGGAGAATGGGAAAACTGTAGAAGTTTCTAGGGTTCCAAGAAAAGGGAGTTTCAAGGAGGAATTTGGTAAGCATGTCAAATGTCACAGAGAAGATGAGTTAGATAAGGACCATGGGAGCCCATTAGGCTGACCTTTAGGAGGGCGCCAGTCACTGTGGAGCAGTTTCAGAGCCGTGCGCTGAGGGGATGGAGGTGAAAGAGACAGCAGGGGTGGGGCATCGCTGCTCTCTCTTGTAAAGGCAAGGGAAAAGGGAAGGTTTTGCCAAATGAAGACATTAAATAGGTTTCTTTTTTTCATATTGCAAAGACTCTGAAGAGACTGCATGCCTCTATCCAGTGCTGAAATCATCAACTAGGAATTCTACTGTTGCCTGAGGCACCATCTTCCAGTGAATGGTTCACGGTAGAGTTTCAATAAATATTTCTGGAAGGAAGCAAGTCTATACTCTCAGAACTGTCTGTATGCAGTATATTGAAAGCAGATCTCATTTGTAATCGGTTTGAAAGATTTCACTCCCTTATTTTTTAGCTGTGTGACTTCAGGCAAGTAACTGAACTTCTCTGAGCCTCAACTTTCCCATCTATAAAAGTGTCTATGAGTGCATGCTCATGTATAGGAGTGCGTGGCTTAGAGTAACTGGAGTATGCATTTGTTATTGTTGTTATTATCTTTATTTGTCATCCTGGGGGGGGGCATGTGACATCTTTACTATCTATCCAAATCACTCACAAAAATTCCATATGTTCTTAAAAAAAAAAAAAAAAATCCACCTGACAGTGATGCCCTGCATAATTATGTTTGTGAAGAAAACCAGAGCATCGTGTCAGGAACACAGCAGTATGCCCATGCTGGTAGCCTGGGAGAGACATGCAGAGGAGGGGACTGGGGTGGGTACAAGCCCAGCAGCCAGACTCTGACAACACTTTGAGATATTGCCCAACACCACAGAAATATTCTGCTGAGGTTCCTTTGCTGTTAGGAAGCAGATGAACCCCCAGGGGTTGCTTCCAGGTTAGGTGCCTCTATCCCAGGGAGTGACAGTATCCTTGCCCATACCCACGATGAGGTGAACACTTGGCAGAATGGCATAAGACAGAAGTAGCCTCATCGATGGCATGGGGGCAGGAGAGCCTTGGCCTCGTCGCTGTAGAGCCTTGGGCAAGTTACCTCACTTCTGACCCTTACCTCCTCATCTGTCAAATGGGGACGATGACTGGGTCCAATTCAAAGGGCTGATGAGAGAGTTTGAGGAGATAGTGTGTCTGAGGCACTTATACACGTTATGTGTGTTTGGTGCACAGTGGCTTTTTTTTTTCCCACTGAATTTAATTCTTACCATCTTCTACTTTTGTCCTTCAAAACAAAGAGCAACATTTCTAAACATTACTTCCAATTCTTGATGCTTCATCAGCTTCTTGGAGGAGAAAAGATTTTCTTCTTCCTTGTTCTCATGAAGTTCCAGGATTGGGGGAGGGAAGACTAGTGATATCATTGTTTTTCTTCTTTCTAAAGGTCAGAGTGTAATTTCATGTTTCTCTCACTGGTTTCTCTCTGACTCAGCTTATGTATTTCCTGTCTCATTTTCTTTATCTGAAAAATGGGTTTTATCGAATCATTTTCCCTCCCTTGCCTTTCAGCACAGCCCTGCTGTTTCGGGACTGTATTCTTTTACCTGAGTTAGAACATTTTCCTTCCAATCTCTTCTTTCGGGAAGTGTTTTAGATTCCTTTCCAGCAATAAGGAGCAGGAGTAGTATTTCTGCAGCGGTGTCAGTGGAGAACAGATGCCACAGAGCAGTCATTTTCAACCTGGGGGTATTCTGCTCCAGGGGACATTTGGCAATGTCTGGAGACAGTTTTGATGGTCACAACTGCTACTGTCATCTAGTGGGTAGAAGCCATGGCTGTTGCTAAATACCCTACAATGCACAGGGTGGCCCCACAAATTATTATTGGCCCCAGATGGCAATAGTGCCAAGGTTGAGAAACCTTGCCACGAAAGGACCAAGTCCCAATATGTTAACCTTTCTCATTCACTTTTTCTCCTTCCCTTTATATTGTTGTCTTCCATCTCAGTTCTCTCTTCCTCTGCTCTTCAAACCTCCCTCCCCTCTCTCCTGCCAATCTTTCCACTTCTTCCCCCTCTTACCACTAAGTCTTTTTTCATTCTTTCTATCTTTTGCTCTATCATTGTTTAGTGATTCCTTTCAAACTGTGACCCTCCCTCCAAATTCCTGGTCCTTGGAAAATATTCACAAAGTTGCTACTCCTGCTGGGTCACTAATTAACTGTGTGCCCTTGGGCCAGTCATTTCATCTCTCTAGGCCTTGTCTTCCTCCCTATAAATGCCCATAGGACCAGATGATCTCTAAGGCTCAATTCTGTGATTGCCAACTGTCTTGGCAATTCTAAGACCTAACAGTTCTACAAGAAAATCTTAGTGTGAGAGACATTCCTAATGAAAAAAACAAAAACATTAAGAGTCTATTGTTCTATAGTGAGAAAGCAAAAAGATATATATGCAGCCATGTGAAAAAATGGAAATCCAATCCTGCCAAGGAAGCTGGGGGTAACAAAATCTGTAGGTGGCTAATTTTCAGAGAAACCTATAGGAAAATTAAATGTGCTAAAACGATATTGATTGGAAACAATATAAATAGCCAACATTTTGGAAATTTAGACAAACAAGTTAGGTATATTTATATGATGAAATACTGTGCATCTTTTAAAAAATAATAATTATGAAGAGTATTTTAACAATGAAAATGTTTAACTGCAGGCATTAAAATTGTATGGAACATAACTTTTTAAAAAAAAGATTTATTTATTTCCCCTCCCCCCCCCCAATCGTTGTTTGTGCTCACTGTCTGCTTGCCCTGGTCTTTTTTTTTTTTTTTTTTTCTTCGGGAGATGCCAGAACCCAGCCCCGTAGTACCTCCCATGTGGGAGGGGGGCACCCAATCACTTGAGCCACCTCCACTCCCTTAACATAACTTTTTAATTAAATAATTTTGTCTTTTCTTGTTTCAAAACTAATACACACTAATTTGTAGACAATTTCCAAAACACAGATGAGAAAAAAAAGGAAAAAACAACAACACATTATCTGAACTTCCACCACCAGAGTTCACTACTGAGACATCTTTCCAGTTTTTTTTCATTCTATTTTAAAAATAACAATGGGATTATACAGTTCATAACCTGCATTTCCTTTTCCTGTTATGAAATATTACCCTTCAAAGGCATTTATATTAGTTGCATAGTATTCCTTTGTAGTCTGTACTGGATCTAATAGGAGGAATGTAAATACAGCTTTAAAAAATGAAGAGTGATAATTCACAGCCCAAGGACCTGGCTGTCCTTGCAATATTGATGTTTCGCTTCATTACTAATGGATGGAATCTACATAGGCTTATTAATTCCCATCAAGGAATCATAAAAAAGAAGTATTGTGTGGGTGCTATAGACCTCATTTAGTGTAACCCTATCCACTCCCTCTCCTCACCTCCCTATTAAAGGGATGTTTTAGGTCCTGCTCTTCCTACAAACCTGTGACCTGGTGATTTGGTTGGATCAGCTCAGAGCAGGAGAATCAGTTGTGTTATACCCCCACTCTCCAACATCCCTCCCCCAGTGCCACTCCATTCGGGTAAAATTGAAGGGCCGTCTGTTTCCCACGCCCTTATTTTCAGGGGGCGGGGAGAAGGGGGCGTGTCTCAGGGCTTGTTTGTCATCGAGTTCCCATGACACGTGCTCAGTCTGGGACGCTTTTGCCCTTGTGATTCACTGTCTACATCTGCTTTCCTGTCTGGGGATGTTATGACACCATATTTATTTGGATGAAGAAACAGTGCTTACCAGCTCATTTCTTTACCCGGGCACAGAAGACACATGGCTGCCTCCTGAAAACCATCTAAGGTTTGCACAGGCCCAGAGAGGCCTCTAGGCCTCATGTCCAGCACCAAAGCACTGAGGCCTGACTGCTCAGGGTCAGGGTCTGCCCCAAGCAAATTCCAGAGGAGACAAAACTTTCTTTTGTTCTGGTGACTCCTCCCTCTCTGTCCTTGTCCCTTTTCAGATTCCCTTTTTCATCCTTTCCCAGAGCCTTCCCATGGGGCAGAAGATATCGGACAAATGAGTTCTCCTTAGTGTCTGGGATTCAGCATGCTAGCATTTTTTCAAAAAGCCACTGGGAGGTGATAATAAATCCTAAGACATGACTATGTCACTGTGGAGCTTCAGTCATCCATGATGGATCTCTATAACAGACAGGTACTTCCAAGGCTTTCACCATCAGCCATGCCCATTTTACTCATACAGGAAGGATTGGAACCAGGCAAGAGACCAAAACTCTGCAATGAGTTGGGCATGGTGGTAGATGGATTTACATATCTATTCCTCACAACACTGTGTACTGGGAACTATTATCCCAATTTTAATATAGAATAAGCAGGATTTCAAGAAATTAGTCATTGGATCAGGAGCAGAACCAGGATTTGAACCCAGGGCTGTTGGTTGCAACATTGCACCATAAAGCTGCCTTCTCCTAAGTTTAGGACCTCTATTTAAAAAAAAGAAAAGAAAGCCCAAGCCCTAAATTACTGTCCTTCTATGCTCTGGCTTCTAGGTTAATACAAATGTTTTTGTGCACAGTAAACACCTTTAAGCTGAGCCATTTTGCCTCAGGCACTGGAACATCATGGGTTCACAGGACAAGGGCTCCTCCAATTCACTTGTACTCCCTCCAATTATTGCCTCCCCTGCCTCCCTTATACCCTTGCAATTGCTTTCTCATAGTCATTTCCTAACTCAGAAGCTCTGTGGGGGAAGCCCCCAGTCTGTAGTTTAACAAGCCCTCCAGGAGATTCTGATGTGCTAAACCTTTAGAATCATAAATCCTAGACTCCATCCCCACATCCAGTCAGTTGCTAAACTCTGTTCAGAACTCTGTTCCTATTCAGGCTCTGCTAACTCGTGCCTGCACAGCGAGTTGCCTCCCAGTAAACTCCCCACACCTTTCAACCTCACTTTCCATGTCGCCCTCTGATACCACATTAACTCCCTGCTATGATGATGTGCAAATGTTGGAATAAAATTCAAATTCCTTAGCTTGATATTCACGACCCTTCAAAATATGCATCCAATTTTCATTTTTAACCTTATTTCCTTCAAGCACCCAATAGCCAAGTCATATAAAACTGCTCACTGCTATAGATTCACATTTTCTCACCTCTGTGTTTTGCTGTTTAGGCTGTTCTTTGTGCCTAGAACTCCTTCACTCATCCGTACATCCTTTTTAACTTCCAGCTCAAATGCCATCTCTTCCATGATGTCTTCCTTGATGCTACTAACTAGATCCTACTAAATTTTTTGAACTTTCATAGAATTTGTCTTTACTTCTCCCAGGCACTGATTAAATCATACTATGTGTTTGTTTGTGAACATGGTTTATCCCCCTACCAGACAGTAGAAAGGACAGAGCTGTGTCTTTTCTCATCTTTGCATCTCCTATACTACCTAGCACAATGGCAGAGCTAAATACATGGTTGTTAAATGAATGAATGAATATTGGAGCCACATAAATAAAATGGAAAGATTTTCCATCCCTTAAATTTATAAATGTTCTTATCAAAATCAATGGTATTATTATTGTTGTTTTTCTAATAAAGTAATACCTATTGTCTATTTTATCTCCTTTTAAAACCAGGCCAGTTAGAAAGCACAAATTGTAACACAGAGCTATCAAGGATGACAGTATTGGTGGAAGCAGATAGTTCTCACAGAATCCGTGGCTTGAGTAACAATATGGGAGAATAAAATTACAAATTGTGTTGCTAATTTTCACCTTGAACAGCATAATAGATAACCAAGTCCTAGCAGTATCTCTTGCTAAGAAAAGAAAAATAAAGCAGAAATGACTCTCAGGGAAACTTGCTGGAAACTTGGAAATCCCCAGTTACAGTTGCTGGCTAGGCTTGATTCCAAAGTTAGGAGAGAGACCTTCTGCTGAGATGAAACTGGTGATTTAGGTAGTGCAATACTCTTTGCTCCATCTGGATATGCCTACTCACCTTGATGTCCCTACTCATTGAAGACCTTCCTCCATATGGGCTCAAGAAAAGATGACAAAGGAAAATTTTTCAGGTCCTTTCAGTGGGTAATCTGTTGCTATGAAGAAGCAGAGGGTCTGCAGTGCTTCAAGAACAGTCAGGAGTTTGACAGGTTTTAAATTTCCCAGAAAATCCAAGCGTTAGAGATTCAATCTCTCCAAACACAGGCTCTGGGCTTCTGGCTCCACGTGGTCCTTCCCTTGCTTCTTCTCTCTCACCCTTAGTTTTCTTTTCTTGCTAAAGACTTAGTAATCTTTCAAAGAACAGTGGGATGTCTCTGTCTGACCTCCACTGGTGAGGAAGGAAGAGATAGGGAAGTGACACACCACCACAGAGTTGTTCTGGACTGGCACAGCCTGCCATGAACAAAAGTGGCCTCTTCTGCTTTCACCTTGCTAAGCGGATGGCTTGTTGGCATTAAGAAGCCCTTTGGACTGTCGTCTCAGCTTGGACTGGTTTTGGGTGATATGCCTCTGGGTGATCCTCCTTCATTCTTGCTTTGTCTTTTGCTGCCTGAAGGCTTTTGTAAGAAGTAAGCACATTTCCTAGGTCCATATTTCATGTTTGTGTCTAACTGGAAATGCCTTTTCTTTGTGTGTTTTGAGGTACTTAGACACCTCTCCCTTAACAGAATACTTAGTAGGCTTCCCATATCTCAAGATGAGTTAAAAAACATGTAGTGCATTATGGAGTTGTTGTCACTGAGAGGAAGCCATCTGGAAGTGTCAAAATTTAGTGGTATGTATTAAAAGTGCAGTTGTTGAGAATGAATATTTAATGAAATGGAAAGATGACCACCATATATTGTAGAATATAGGTTAAAGAGTAATGAACATTATTATATATATACACATACATAATACACATACATACTCACACACACACTTAGAAATATGTATTAAAAGTGCCTGACAGGGTAAATATATAGTGTGTTAACAATAGTTATCTCTGGGAAGTGGGTAGGTTTTTCTCCTTTCCTTTTTTTTTTTTTACCTTCTGGTACATATTTTTATTTTCTGAATTTTCTGCAGTGAAAAGATTTTGTTTTGGTAATAAAAAATACAAGTAAAATATATTTTCAATTTTCTACATAAATAAATATTTCAGTAAATAAAGCATTGGAGAAGAGAAGTTTCCATGTAGTAGAAAGACCCCTGGATTAGTACATCTAGGGGTTCAGGTATACAGTAGGATGCTTTATCTTAGCCTTACAAGATAGAAAAGCAGGCAGGGGCTGATGGGACTTGGCACAAGCCCAACTCTTAAGGCAGGTGAGGCCCAGGAGTCCCATTCTAGTCAGTGTTGGCACCAATAGAACTAACCAATCATCAGCAGGCAATTCTCAGGAGTCAAACAAGTGAGCTTTCTGCCTCACTCAGATTTGGCACCTGAAATACAGGAGACAAGTATCAGTGGACCCCGCTCTGAGGGATGGGGTCCCTAAAGAGCACTCCCCTGCATTCCCTTGGCCCCTCTTTTCTGTGGGAGTGGATTATGTACACTCTTCTCCAGGGAACAGACTTTCTAAAATGATCTCTCCCCTCATTTAGCCACAAACAATATCTTCTTGAAAGGCCAGTGTTACAGAAGTTCTCATTCTTTCCATTGAACAATTCTGGAATCCACCAGCCAGTCGTGAAGAAAGGGGATTGCCCCAAACTTCTTGTAGCATCAAAACAATGGAAAGTCAGTCCCATCTGTTCTGAGGAAATAAACTGCTGGTTTGGTGGAGCTGCAAATGACGGGCAGTTCCACGATGAGGACCAGCAGCTGGGTGAGTTAAAGAGCATGGGTAGGGGAGGTGAAAGGAATCACTGTTGTCCCTGAAGCTTTAAGAGACATGCACCTTTTAAGAGGGAGATGGTGGAGGACCTTCCTCAGAATCAGGTCACCTCAGGTCAAGAAATTAGTCATACCGAAGTTGACCCATTCTAAAAAACAAACACCCTTCTGAAAAAAATCTCAACCAACCTTAAACAGGATGGACCATGAAGACTAATTCAACTCTAGGAAAGGGGCCTGAGCATCATTATTGTTTACAGTTCCCCAGCTGATTCCAATGGGCTGCCAAGGTCGAGAAACACTGCTCTAGATTCGTAGCAGATACTCTCTTGAGTGGTGGCAATGGTATCCTCATCACACCAGTTATGTGATGAGATTAAGGACATTGTTCATGTCTGGGTAGCCTCCAAGTAAATATACCAGCTCTCTTCAAAATTCTGTAAAGCAAACAGTAATTTAAAATTAATCTTATTTTCTATTTGAATCAGGTGGAGTAATTTTATTTTGATTACACCCAAAAATCCTGTCTGATACACCCCTAACCTCTTTGTTGTCAAAACCAAGCTCTCAAGCAGTCTTTGACACAGTTATTCTATTCTTTTCTTTCTGAAACACTTTTAAAACACTTGACTTTTGTGGCCATTCTCCAAATATTCTTCCAACTTCAGCGGCCAGTGTTTCTCAGTCTGCTTTCTGATTCTTCCTCCTGTGTTTGATCTCTAAATGGTGGGCTGCCTTCTTAACTCTAGGAATCTCATCCAATGTCATGGGTTTAACAACGTTTTCTTGTATCTATTGCTAGTCTTTGAACCCCAACCTCATATATGACATCTATCATATATAACATTTGCTCTTGGATAGCCAATAGACATCTCACATTTAGCATGTCCAAAATGAAACTCTTGATTTCCCTCTCAAACCTGTTCTTCCCCAGTTTCCCCAGTCTCAGCAAATGGCGTCATCATCTACCAAGGCCAGAATACAGGAGTCAGGCCTATTTCTTCTCCTTTTCTCATATTCCACATACAAACTCCCAAGTCCTCTCACCACCAACACAGAATCCCAATCCAGCCACTTCCTTCTAGCTCCATAGCCACCACATGGTACAGGCTACCACCGACCTTTCAGAGCCTCCTAGCTGCCCTTCCTACTCTCTCTCTTCACTCCATGTTCCAAACAGCAGCCAGAGGGATTTAAAAAAGAAACAATCATAAATCAGATCCTATTACTTCTATGGTTAAAACCTCCAATGGCTTCCCATTCTGAGAGTGTGATCTAAACAATGATATTTCTACATCCTTGACCTTATACAACTCTCCCCCACTATCATTATGTTTCAGTCACACAGGCCACTTTCTCTTACTCAAAAATGCCACACTTGTCTCAACTCAAGGCCCTTGCACTTGCTGTCCCCACTTCCAGGAATGCTCTCTCCCCATATACTTGCATGCTTGGCTTCTCATCATCCAGGTGCCAGCTCAAATCTCATTCCTCAGTGAAGCCTTCCCTGAAGACTTTATATAATAATTCCTCCTACTTAAACCATGTTTTATTGCATCTACCTTTTCTATTTTCTTCATCATAACACTTAGCACTTTCTGAAATTATCTTGTATACACATTTCTTTCTTTCCCTAGAATATAAGCTCCATGAGGACAGGATCTTCCCCATCTTGTCCTCTGTAGTATTTTCCACACCTAGACTAGTGTCTGATATATACAGAGTAAGCACTCAATATATATTTTTTGAGTGCAGGAGTTAATAATTTACTAGATAATCTTTTATTTAGTCAAAACCTTGTAAATCTTTCTAAAAAATGTCAAATCCCTTCCAGCCATAAAATTCATTGTGCAATGGACAGAATTTTTATTTCTCTGATAAACTGGACATACTGTGGCAACTAAGGGTCATTGTAACCAATCAATTGACTACATGGAAAGGAAATGGATCTTCTAATCAAACAGCCTTCAGTTCTGTTTTTACCATTCATTCATTCAACCCAGTATGTGGTGGGTTGAATTATGTACCCCCAACAAAGACATGTTCTTAATCTACATCCCTGTGGGTATAAACCCCATTGTAAATAGGGCCTCTTGAAGATATTATTTTTAGTTACAGTTTGGCCCAACTGAATGAGGGTGGGTCTTAATCCAGATTACTGAAGTCTCATAAAGAGAACCTGCAAGTCACAGAACCAGAGAAAGTTGAGGACAACACCATGTGATTGGGAGGCAGAAATACCCCAAAGATTGCCAGTAGCCAGCACCAAAATGCTGTATGCAGATTTGGGGACAAGAATGGCCTTGCCAATGACTTGATTTTGGACTCCTTCTAGCTTCAAAACCATGAGCCAAAAATTCCCATTATTTAAACCAACCCAACATGTGGTATTGTGACAGTTTCTCAGGCAAACTAAGATGTAACATATATGGAATACTGATTAGATGCGGGCATTATGCTATGCGTGTAGATACAGAGATGAAAAGGGCTTCACCCTTCTCCTTGGGGAGCACACAATTTAGGGGGGAGATAAATGTGTAAATAAATTATGATATTATGACAAAGTATGAAAATTTGAAATATATTCAAGTTACAAAAGCAGCATAGAGGAGGAGGGTTTGGGAGTGAGGGTGGGAGGGTTGGGAAGGGATTTCAGGTGGACTCAGCACTTGACCAAGACATTGAATAAAGAATGGGACTTTGGAAGGGTACAGGACACAGAGGCATTTCATACAGAAGAAATAGCTTGTGCAAAGTATGAGATTTTCAGCATCTCAGTTCTTGAGAAACTATTAACTTTTTATAATTGCTGTAGGTTGAAGTTGGACAGGGAACAGTAGGGGATGAAACCAGGTTACTTAGCAGGTGTGCTGTACTAAGAAGTATGGGCTTTGCCCTAATTGCAAGAGGGATTGGTTAAACAGTTTTAAACCAAGGAGGCACACGATCCATTTGGGAGTTTGGAAAGTTCCCTTTGGCTGTCATGTGGAGGATGGATTGGAAGGTGTGAAGCTAGTGTAACCCAGCCTGTTAGGAAGCCAATGTCAACATCCAGGTTAGAAGTCTGATATGAGGAATGCAGAGTGGGGAGAGGGGAGTCAGATTTGCTGGGGTTTTTTGGCTATATGGGTTGGGAAAGAATATGAAGTCCAAATAGTTCCATATGCCTGGCCTGGGTGCCAGGGGAAATGGTGCTGCCAACAGGCAAGACAAGGAACCCATAAGGAAACTCACCGGAGTAGATGGTTGACTCAGTTTTAGACATATTGAATTTGACATACAGGAATAGATGTAGGCAAGGCAGTTGGATGCACAATCTATAAAAAAGGCTTCTGGGATGAAGATATGGATGAAGGAATAGTCAATGCATGCGCAGTAGACAAAGTCATGAATATGGGATGATTGGAAGAAAAAAAAGACAAGGAAGAACCCCTGTGTAATTGCAACATGTAAGGGCTAGACTCAGAAAGAAGCCAAGGGCAAAGAATTTCAAGAAGCAGTGAGTGGTCAACCTGCCAAATATATGCAAGAAGTCCAGTGAAATAAGTACTGAGACTGTAGAGTCAAAGAAACTATTTTTAAGTGTGAAGGCAACTTAAGCCTATATATCAGCTGAAGAGAACTCTGTAATATGACCAATTAATTTCCCTGTCATAATCCATTTCTAACTTGGTATAATGAGGATCTTCTTATCTACTTCAGATGATGGCTGTCAAATAGGATATGTTAGTTTGGGTCTTCCCATGAATGTGATTAATTTTGGAAACTGTCTGTGAGAGGAAGGGGAGGGGCTGGAGAAGGCAGCAAGAATCATCAAACCATGATGCAGATCTGACCCCTGTGGAGGAGAGAGGAGAGGATGGAGGGTAGGGTAGAAAGAACTCTTACACCGCAGTGCAGATCTAAGAAAATTTCAGCAAATCTAGTGTGGAGTCCTCAAGCATCCCAGGAACAGGTCTGCCTAAGTATCCCTGCCAAGTTCAGTTGTTGGCTGGGAGCAGGCTGTGGGGTTTTGTGGTGTCCACATAAATGGATGAATTTCAGAGCATAGCAGGGGAGATCAGAGGTTTTTCCGAGATCTGAGACCAGGGTTTTGTTTAGTATAAATTTATAATGAGTTGAATTCTAATTGATCAAAATTTTGGCCTTTATGCCAATTTGCTCTAGTAAATCAAAATATCTCTTCTCCATATTTCAACAAAGCCCTTAAGCATTAATGCCCCAGAGCATTGTACCTATCTAATAAATGCCTTTTTTAGACAATATCTTATTTTCCAAGGCACATTAGGTGCTGAGATTTTGGAAAGATGTCATTTGTCTGGACCGTTTGGGGAAATTTGCATAATTCACATAGTGCTACTTTACTGTTAAAGCATCTTTGCCTTTTATCTGGGACCTCTTTTTTTTTTTCATTCTGGGATTGCTGATGCTCATCTCTGTAACTACTCCATGGAAGGGCAGTCATCAGTGTGATTCTGATGCATGTTTTCATCAAGGATAAAGAGCCCTGAACACATTTGCTCCCTGAGAAATCTTTGTTTGATAGCTTCAGGGGTCTCTCTGTGCTGAATCTGGGATTGGCCAGGCCAGAACAGAGAAAGAACTGTTAATCCTGATAGTGCTGCTCCTCCATCTTACAGAAGAATGCCTCAGCTAGAGTTCATTTTGGAGGCTCTTGATCTTGAAGATGAAAATGTTAAAGGGGTACCAGCTCTTTTGCTGAAACTCATGTTTTCTAGGTGGTGATACTGAATCTAATTAAAGCTTTTCACTTATTTTTAACAACGAAAATGCTTATTAGCTTTTCCTTCCTTTGTGTTCCCCCCTACCCCATTTAGACCACTGTTTATAGTACCAGGGCAAAAGGGCAAAATCCTTGGTGGTGGGGAAGGGGTACACTGGGACTTGTCCCCATTCAGCTTTTAAATTAGTGGTTTTTAAGTCAAATCTCAGATATTTGTTAGGAGATAATAAGAATAGAAGAAGAGTTATTTTCCCTAAGTATTTTTATTAACGGTGCATCTGAACAGGTTCTAGAATTCATTCATCATCATAAAACTATGGTTGCATGGCTCAAGTCCAGTAAAGCTTTAGCCCTTGGCATTTTTCAGGCAGTGTTGACTCTCTTCTCCCAAAGGCTAAGGCTCTATGGTCATGGACAAATGTTCATATCTCCCCAAACATTGAAACCCTTATTGCAAATAAATTAAATGGCATAAACCTTCTATGTTCCTTGAGAGAGATTTCATAATATCTTGAAAATGAAAGTGTGGCTTTAATAGATGAGACCAGAATGATCTCAACTAGATTAAAAAAGGTATGCCTAAACTCAAATGGATCAACAACCTAAATACAAGAGCTAACACTATAAAACTCTTAGAAGAAAACAGGGAAATATCTTCAGGACCTTGTAAAAGCAATGGATTCTTAGACTTTACACTGAAAGCAATAGCAACAAAAGCAAACATAGAGAAATCAGATTTCACCAAAATTTAAAAATCTTGTACATCTCTGGGCATCATCAGGAAAGTGAAAAGACAACCTACAGAATGGAGAAAATATTTGGAAACCACATATCAGATAAGGGTTTAATATCTAGGATATATAAGGAACTTGTACAACTTAACAATAAAAAGACAAACAACCCAGTTTTAAAATGGGCCAAGGATTTGAATAGGCATTTCTCTAAAGAAGATATACAAATGGCTAATAAGCACATGAAAAGGTGCTCAACATCATTAGCCATTAGGGAAATGAAAATAAAAGCAACAATGAAATACCATCTCACAGATACTGGAATGGATATTATTAAACTAATAATAATAATAATAAAAAAAACAGAAAATAAGCAAATAAGCCCTGGCAAAATATGGAGAAATAGGAACTTTAGTACACTGCTGGTGGGAATGTAAAATTCTGCTGCTATGGAAAACAGTTTGGCAGTTCCTGAAAATTTAAATATAGAGCTACAATATCATCTGGCAATCCCACTTCAAAGTGTATACCCCAAAGTATTGAAAACAAGGACTTCGTCAGGTATTAACACACTAACGTTCACAGCATTTTTCACATTACCAAAAGATGGAAGTAACCCAAATGTCCATCAGCAGATGAATAAATAAACAAAATGTGGTATGTATATCATGAAATATTAGCCTTAAAAAGGAATGAAATTCTGATACATGCTGCTACATGGATGAACCTTACAGACATCATGTTGAACGAAATAAATCAGACACAGGAAACAGATATTGTATGACTCCACTTACATGAAATGGGTAGAATTTGCAAAGTAGAAAGCAGAGTACAGGTTACAAGGGTGGTAGGGAAGGGAAACAGGGAGTTAATGCATAAAACCTGTAGGATTTCTGTGTGGGAGGATGAGAAAATTATGGTAATGGTGGTAGTGAGTATAGTGCAACATTGTGAATGTGCTTAATCCCACTGAATGGTATGCCTGGGGGTAGTGAGACGGGAAAGTTTATGTCATATATATGTTTCCACAATTTAAAAAAAAAAACAAAAGATAAGCCATAGGAAAAAGCCTTTAGAAAATGTGCTAAAATGAAATAGCTGGGTGGTAAGATTTGGCTTAATTGTTATTTTCTCTCTTTCTTTTCCATAGTGGGTATGACTGAGTCCTTTTATCAAGAGGAAAATTAACTCTTTGCAAAATGAGAGTTGATGGCCAAACCAAAATTATTATGTGGTTCATGGAACCAATTTCTTGATTTTATAGTCAAACTCTACACTTAGGTAAATTGACCTTGGTTGGGTCCTATTAGACTCTTACCTCACTTACCTCTTTGGCCAGCAGATCCTTGAGAAGACACACTGCCTGGGTAATGTTAAAGAGAAATCTGTTTTTGTTTTATTTTTATTTTTTCAGATACAAAGATATTCTAGGTTGTCAGGGAGCTAAAGCTTATAAAAGGAAAACTTTTGAGACAGTGGCCATTTTCCCCGCCCATCACGCATTCCACCCCATGACTGAGACCATATTAATGACAGAACGTGCTGTCATGTGTGGGGAAGTTTCTAATACAGGGTTGCATTGTACGGAGGGCCTGTGCCCCAGAGGCCCTGTGCAGCTGTGTGCCCTTGGGTCAACATGAACAAATTCCCCTGCAGAAAGGGAGGCCCAGCCAGAGAGCTAAAGGAAACCTACTCACGAGGAAAGCACTCATTAAAGGCATTAGAATCAGGAGGTTTGGGGATAATCCTGGAAATAACTAACTTACCTTTAAGACTTCTCTCTAATTTGAATTAGGAGGGGATGGGGATGTCAGAGAATCTCTCACAGCATTTACCTTTTCTTTCCCACCTCTCTTTCCCTTGTCATCAATTCCTGCCTTGCTCCTATCTGATAAGAACTTCTTTTCCCTGTAGATGATATCCTTAGCTAGCCTCTGAGAGTCAAGGAGAGAAATTTTTTAAATAAGCCAGGGATTTAAGCTGTGTGATAGCACTTATTGTGAACAGGAGGTAGAAAAGCCTAGTTCAGTGACTGTAATGAAGAGCTTGGCTTTAGGGGATTTATAGAAAGAGGCAAAGGAAGTTACATCATCAGCTTTCAGATGGAAGAATCTGGAAAGTATAACAAAAGAACTCCAAAGCTTTATAGTACTGTCATTGTTGTCCTACCTGACTACAGAGCCTCAGTAACCCCATAGGACCTAGACTCTGGGTATCTGAATTGGACGCAGCATCGGAGAGACCACCCAGTCTAGGAATTTCAAACTCAAATGCCTACAGGGGCCAGGAACATGACATAAATGAAAGAAGAGGACTGGGTTTAAGATAAGGAGTGGTGGGAGTTGTGGCAAAGCATTTTAAAATAGAACGCTGTGTGGCCAAAGAAAACAGCTACTAGATAGTATTACCACGTCAGCTGCCCATTTGAGATATATGGCTCCAAACTAATTTTGCAGAGGAAGAAATGAAGCCTCAGCAAGGTGAAATGACTCGCTCAAGGTCACACAGCCAGGTACTGGCAGAATCAGACCTGGAAGCAAATCCCTGGACTCATGCACCATGTCACCTCCTACCTGCAGCTTGTGCCGAACTTGGGTCCCTGGAGAAATCACCTCTCTCCTATTATTGAAGCTGATATTAGGCATTTTAGTGAGACCCAGGGAAATTTTTCCAGTAACCCCTCATAGATTTCAGGTCAAACCAGCTGTAAATGCCACCACCATTTTGCAATAAGCTTTATGGCCTCTGCCAAACCCTGAATTTCTTTCTTTGACAGCGTATGAAGAGTTTCTTGCTGTCAGGCCCCCTCTGGATGCAATTTGAGAACCAGCTGCTCCTCATTCCAAGGCTTCAGGCACCAAAACCATGGTCTGGGTCTAAAATTTCTGAATAAGATATTCTGAGAATCAGAGCAAGTTTTGCTAAAACTTACCTTTAACTTTGTCCATAGGATATTGGAGGAATTAATTACTGGTTGTAAAGCACTTTGAAAATTAGGGATGAAAGGATCCATGGATCCACAAAATATTATTATAATTAATTAATATCTATCAATAAACGGTGATTAAGAATAATGGGCATTCTTCACAGGTTATTAACCTGAGGCATCTTTCACACAAGTACTTTTAGGATCATCTATTTAGCCAGGAATGTTCCTGTTGTAATTTCCTCATGGAAGCCTTGTCCAATGTGAGGGGGAAAAAAAAGGTGCTTTTTGTGCTGTTTAAGAGAATACCATTTTTTTTTTTTTATTCTGCCCTCCCCCCTTGCTGTTTTTCGCACATGCTGTCTGCCCTCTGTGTTCATTCGCCATATGTTTACCGTGTCTGCTTTTCTCTTTAGGAGGCACCAGGAAGGAGGCACCAGGAACCGATCCTGGGACCTCCGGTGTGGGAGAGAGGAACTCAATCACCCGAGCCACCTCATCTCCCCAGTCTGCTGCATCTCTCACTGTCTTTTCTCTGTGTCTCGCTTTGTTGCGTCAGGTCTCCACATTCTCCGCAGCGCAAGCCGTCAGCTTTCCGTGGCATGGGGAGCTTGCCTTCAGCAGGAGGCCCTGGGAATCGAACCTGGGGCCTCCCATATGGTAGATGGGAGCCCAATTGCTTGAGCCACATCTGCTTCCCTACTATTGGCATTTTCATAAGCCATGAATTACTAACAATGGATATTACAAACTCAATTTCCATTTATAATTTCTTGCCCTTGAGAAACTTTTCCAAATTTCCTCAAGCTTGGTTTAAAGAAGAATCTTGCCAGATTCTTTTTAGGAGTTTTTCTCCCCTGAATAGTCCTTCATCTAAAACTCAATGCCCTTCTGGTTTTCTAACTAGGAGGGACTTTTTTGATATAAAAATATCATACACCATGCAGAGCTCAGGGTCTACAAATGGTAAATGTTCAATAAACACCTGTTGACTGAGTGAGTGAGTGAGTAAATGAGTAACCAGCCACAGTTGCACGAGTCCAGTTTGGGAGCCTTTGAGGTGGGAGACTACACTAGATCTTCAGGTAGATGGACAGAATGTCCTCTGCTAACAGGACCCAGAGACCTTGAGTTTTGGGGCCCAGTTTGGGTTTCTAGTCAGTTGCCCAAGCCCAAGCCTCACTGCTTAGTGGTGATGGAGGCTGAGTTCATAACTAGAATTTATTTGCTTATGAGCCATGTGTAAAAATCCTAAAACTATTGGGAATAAGAACAGAAAAAAGCAATTGCAGTGATTTCCCAGATACTCACAAACCACTTAAGTACAGCTCTGAAACAGGTAGACTTAGGTTCAACTCCTAACCAATGATAACAGCAAATGTTTATGCAGCAACCACATTATGCTTGGCGCTATGCTAATCACTTTTACATACATGCTCTCATTTAATTCTCTCAACAGTCTTATGAGGGAGATACTATTATTACGCCCATATTCATGTTGAGAAATCATAGGTGGAGGAAAAAAGTAATTTACCCCAAATCACACTGGTAGATAGCAGAGCTGAGATTTGGACTTGGGTCCGCCTGTTTCTCAGGTTCAAATTCTTAATCCCCAAAATATATTGCCTGTAATAAATCACAGTTTTGCCACTTATTACCTCTGTAACCGTTAATGGGTCCCTTAACCTCTCTGGGATTTCATTATCTCATCTTTAAAATAAAAATAATCATATCCACTTTGCAGAGTGTGTTGCCTAAACATCAGCATCTTCCATGCCCCTCCTGCTAACCCTACCCATATGATGCAAAGGGAGCTGCTCTCATCTTACAGTGCCCATTCCTGATTGGAATGGGCACCAAAGGGTACCAGGTGAGCCGAAGAGGCCCGATCACAGCAGTTTCTTTGGCCATAGTTTTTGGTCAAAGGGTGGATAACTGACCCAAGTCAGTCCAATCAAGCCCCTTTCTGGGATTTTTTTAACTTGGCTGATTGGTACCCATTGGTAGTCATAAAACTGAGAGGCAGGAACCAGATGTTTTTCTGCATGAAGAGAAAGCTTGTCTGAGAGAATGAAATTCACACAAAGATGAAATGAGGAAACAGATGGAGAAGAAGGCCCAGGTTTAGCCACCCCGACTCCTAACAGCTACCTTGTCATTTGCCAAGTGTGATTATGGGAATAAATCCCCATTTTTCCTAAGCTAATATGAGTTAGGTTTTCTGTTACTAGCAGATACACACATACACACACACACACAAATGGAGAGAGAGGAGGGGAGGGATCCTGACAAGAACACAAGTACATAGTATTATAGCATTGGGCCTATATAAGTCTATATAAGCACATGTAGGAAAAACCATTTATAAAGGGTACAGATTTTAAATATAGCATTGAGGTTAAGATGAAACCTATACAAGTTATATCAACATTGGGAATGGTGTCCAGTAGAGTTTTATAGTATGTAACCTGTGTGCTCCAGTACCATGAATATGATTGTAATATCTCTCAAAACCTTATCTGGTCTATCTCTTCCCAGTATAAACTTAAAGCTCAATACAGGCCCTTGGAATCTTGACTCTGACCAGTCAGGTTTTGCCACAGAGTTTGTGCCATATATCAGAGAAGCAGGAATAAAATACACGCAAAATGCTCAAAAAGCTGGTAACAATGAATTTCATTCAATATTTCTCAAGATCACAGGTGTCAATGCCTTTTTGTTCAATTCATTTTTAGGATCCAAACTTCTTAAAGATACTGCTAGGATGTCTTTTTGTTTCTATTTAATAAGTACCTGAAACTTGAAAGCAAAAATTATTTAAAAGTTTAATTTTTTTTCATCTCAATCACTTGGCATATTATTTATTCATCATAACCACCCTCTGCTAGAGATAGAAAGCATGTTTTGGGGTGTGGCTTTTTTGGTATGTTTGCTTGACTTTAATTTTATGAATGGGGAATTAGAGAGACTGGTCCACAATCTTGCAGCTAATCTGAATTAGCATTAGGGGTATAAGCCCTGCCATTATATTATGACTATTGGTCCAGTAAACCTTAATTACAGACACACACACATACATCTCTTGCTTTTCAGACTATCACTATTTGAATTCAAGAACCAAATAAATATATGTCGAATTTGGGATCTTTCCTCTGGTCCTAGTTATTCTCCCTTTGCTCTCCAGATCCATTTGTTTTCTGCCCTTCAGTGCCTAAACTATGCCCCAGAAGGCTGGTGTCTGGGGACTGTCTCACCTGGGTTGTTTTACCCTCCAGCTTCTGGTTTGATGTGGCCAATGGGAAATCAATGGGGACCATGGTTGGAATGTTTATTTCCCTTCTCCCCTTTGGGTGACACTCTCTGTGCTACACCCAGATCCCTGTTTCTATGGCAGGGACATGGAAAAGGAGGATATGTGTCCATTTACCAGCTTCTATGTCTTTTGCTTCTAATGACTGGCTTCTGCATCTTTCTTCACAGAACTGCCCTTGAACCATTGGAGCCATTTCACCCAATAGCATCAGAGAGCTGGGAGTGCCTGGAAGTTTATGTCCCCTTGGGAATTAACCAGTGACTGGTGAAAGAAGATGAAAGTTCAGCTCCCTTGCCTTGAGATGGAACAAACTCTGATGGGTGACAACCTGAGGTATGATTTCACTCCAGAGTAACCCATGGGGTTCTGATGGGGCAGGGACTTTACTTCAGACCACACATTTGCAAAGCTTTCTCTCCTTCCCTGTCCTGGTTCCCTATTTTATGTGTGTCTCTAAAGAACACTTACTCAATAATTCACTTACCCATGAATCTTGGTCTCAGGGTCTGCTTCTGGAGAACCTCAACTAACACAGCCTCTGCTATCCATCCCTTCTTGGCCTGGCTGAAATTCTAGCAACCACTTCTTTAAGATGTCTTCCACAGCCACAGCTCCAGCCACAAACTCTCTCATGAGCCTCAAACCTCCACATGAATATATCGGTATCAGCCCTAAATTAGAATGTATCAAATTAGAACAGAATTAATCATATTCCTCCTTGAACCCATGACTCCTACTCTACTGTCCAACTAAAGGAGACCCCATTCTCTCAGGTACCAAGACTAGACATCTTAGCACTGGTTTCAATAGCTTTCTTTTCTCTAGAACCAGAATCGACACATTTAGTTCACCCCTTCTCTATAACGTCTGTCTCTTTCTTCTTACCCTCCTTTTCCATTTCCCCTGCCATATCTACAATAACCCGCTGATTAATCCCTTGCCCTTCCCTTGTCTCTCTCCTCTCCAATGCATCCTGCTCATTGATGGCATAACTTTCCCAAACTCACGCCACTCAGGTTCAAAGTTGAAAAGCCCGCTAGGACTCCTCACTATACAACACATTTATAAGCCCAGTTTCCTTCTGTGGCATACAAGGCTCTCTACAACTAACTCACACTCTCTCCTCCCACCACATCTCATGCCTATTATATGCTTTGCAATACTGGATTAGATTCTAGAGTAACTATTTTCAAACCCAAAAGCAGGACATGGTTTGACAAGTAAAAGAATCATTGTGAGGACATTGGAAGAAAATATTTTCCAACTGTACAATATTGGAAAAATCTAAATCTAATGAAATACTGTATAATTTTTCCTTCCCAGTTCTTTCCAGCCTCTGAGTCAGTGTTTTCTCTGCCTAGGAGCATCCTTTCCTTCTTCAATCTTTTCACTCTCATCCCCCAGCATTTTGACATTCTGCATGTCTGTGCAGTCCCCAATCAAATGCATGTCCATTTGCATTCAAATGCAAATGCATTCCCATCTGGAATTAATTTCTCTTCTCTTTGTGCTTTCAAGCTATTTTTAAAGTTCTTATTATTTTTTACCTGCATTAAAGAAGGAGATACGTGTTTTACTCACTATGACTGTTTGAAATTCTTTTATGAATCCCAAGAAGACAAAGATTATGTTTTTTTAACTAGTCCATTCCTGTGGATGTGAGACCCTTTTGACTAGACTACACCACTGAGGGGTGGCTAAGGCTGAGTCTCTGCCCTCTTCCTGGGTCTGATATAAACGGAGACACAGAGAGACACAAAAGAAAAGGGATCTCAGCCATTTTTCATCCTGCCCTGTGAGAGAGGCCTCAAGGATTGCTTTAAGCACGAAGCCCCTAAGAGGCTGGGCCCGAGGAGCAGTTCAAGGCTGAGGCGACAAGCCCTGTCATATGCCTGATCGCCATGTGGTGGGACGCCAGGATCACCAGTAGCTGACTTTGGTGAGAAAGCATCTGTGACGGTGCCTTGATTTGGACATTTCATGGCATTGGAACTGTAAGCTTTTACCACAAATAAAATTCCCATTATAAAAGCCAACCCATTTCTGGTACTTTGCATTGGCAGCCCTGTGGCAAATTAAGACACCTTTAGGTTCCCCTTAGCATCTGGTTATAATAAACTTTTCTAGAGTGTCTGTTAAGCACTCTTATTACCCATCTCATTTGATTCTCACAACAAACTTCTCATATGCTATCTCCATTTTACAATTGAGGAAATTGTGTCCCGTGATGGTTAAATCATCTAGATTCACACAGGTAGTAAGTAGTAGGCCTGGAATTCAAAACCAGTTATCTCTGACATCAGAGCTCAGTACACACAAGAAGTGCTCCAAAAAAGTCTCTTAAAAAATAGAATTGAGCCAGGTGCACCAAGAGATTAGAGAGTCACTCCGCAAAAGAAGTTAGAACTGAGATTAGAGGCCCTGATATTTTTTCTTCCTAATAAGGAAGATATCAAAGGAATTGATTAGGTTCAAAGATCATTGTGGTTGAAGTATGAGGGAAATAAATATGAACGAAAAATTAAAATGGGGGGGGCAGTCACACACATGAAGAAAACTATTTAAAATTTATTTCCTCTCTCCTTTATCAGGGGTGGACGTTTTCCTTTTTGTTGCTGGCTGGGCAGTTGCTCAAGCATTCGGCATATGCTGAGTCAGCAAGCACGGCAGCCACCCTGCTCTTCTAACGTGTCATCAGACCACTGAAAGGTGCAGCCCATCTGGGCCCTGTGTGCCCTGGTCACCCCCCACACCATTGCCCTTACCTGCCTCTGCACCATTTCCACCCCCAGTGAGAGGCGTCACCTTGGACACCTGATGTGAGGTCACCAGTGGTGATGAGATGACAAAGCATATGCTGCTCCGTTTGAGGTGCGTTAAGCAAGCCAGACACAAAAGGACAAATACTGTATGAATGCATTACTATGAACCAAATATATTGTGTAATATATTGTTTGATTAAAAAAAAATTTACATGTATCCATTACATTTAATTGAGAAATGTATATATTTATTCAAAAAAAAAAAAAAACAAAAAACTTGTAAATAATGAAAAAAAAAAAAAAAAAGAAGGCCAAGTTGTGAAAACACAGCAAGTCTTATATGTCCTTGGAAAATGTTCTCTGTCTCCTCTTGGCATAGGGAAAGGCCGCACCTCATCTCAAGGGGCAGGGACTGAAGTGGGGAGTGGTATGGTAATTATTCCTGTCCTTCATCTTAATGTATGGAGTCCACTTATATCAACCCATCTTGATGGCCTTATAATGGGTTCATTGTAGGTCTGACTAGTCTAAGGCTTGCAGAATAAAATTGCTTCATCAAATTTGGATTTTTCCTGATGAGATGCCTCTGGCTTCATCATGCATTCAGCTCTCATGGAGTTGAAAGCAGGCTGCTATCCCATTTTAATTTCTTTTTCTTTCCTTTTCTTACCCTTAGGGATTTTGGATAAAAGAGTTTATTAACTGGGTTCATTGGCTTGTCCCCCAAAGCCTGAAACTATACTTCAAACTTCGCCAAGGCCCTTCCTTTGTGAGCATGCCAGCTATGAAAGCACAGGCAAGCAGGTGCAAACTGTTTTGTTCAAGTCACCCTTCCTGCAAAAAGCTTGAGAATAAGCCCGGCTAGGCAAGCAAGTGAACTTCCTCCAAAACAGAAAGCACTGACAGAATGATCATTTTCATAGTCTGAAAACAATTATATAAACCATTTTCTACAATTCTAAAGTCCAAAAACCTCTGGGAAAAAAATAGTTTTTGCTTTGTTTTGTTTGTAAGTTTACAGCAAGCTCATTTGGTGCTAAATATTGACCTGAACTGACATGAGGCTATTTATAATCCTTATTATCTTTATGCCATTTAGTATACATATTCACACATTGTGATGCAAAAAAATTAGTATGTTTCATTAGAAGGTGTTGCCCTGTTACAGGGTGTGGGTATATGTGTATGTGTGTGTATGTATTTACATGTCACCATAATAATTTTCCAAAATCTGAAAAATTCAAAATCTCTAAATATATTTAACCCCAAGGCTTTTAGATAAGGAATAGTAGACCCATAGTATAAAAACACCATGAAAATTCCAGCTTAATAATTTATTGAAAATTTTTACCCATCTCTATGTCCATGAATTTCTATTTCTCTCTCTTACTGAGTTGGAACTTGCTTACTGGCCTAAGAAGAGCCATTTTATTGTCATGTAATCAGTTCTAGACTGTGAGTTGGAGGTTTGAAAGAAATTATTTAACCTCTCTGACCTTCAGTTTCCTCATCTGTGATATGGAGATAAACATTCAACTTTTGACTATCCTTCAAGGTAGATTTGAGACTCAAATGGGAAAGCCCTTTGAAATGGGAAACCACCACAAAAGTAGCAGATATGATTATCAAAACCAAGCCATGTGATCCTTCAGTGGGTGTTTTCTGATTACTAAAATGCATGATCTATTAGATCAACCAGCCTATCTTTATTGATTTCTTTTCAGTCTTGATGCCCTCTCACTCTTCAGCCATATTGGAAAAGTGTTGAAAACCATACCTGAGCAAATTTTTAAATATATCTTTGTGTGTGCTTAAAAGCATAGGACCATGACTAATTTAATTGCATTAGGACTGAAATATTCCAGAATAAGACCCTCTGGTCCTTAGATTTATGGATGTCTTTGGTAACACTAATGTCGTAAAGAAAAAACAGAAACTAGTTTGGAAAGAGAGCAGGACTGAGAGGAGGAGTTCATTATGCGAACAACCAACAGTACTGTACTGTTGTATATGGTAATTAATTTTAAGTGGTTAGTATTGGTGGATCAAAAGAACACCCTCAACACTGCAGATAAGATCCTAGTCCCAAACTAAAAACAGAGTGGCAGAAACTTGCCTAACAAAACCAGATATAAAGAATTAGGGAAAAAGTCCTGTAGCAAAGAGCATGGAGTCTAGAGCTCCCTAGGGCTTTTGGCTAATTAGATTTGTCTTCCATGGGGGCAAATGCTCTCTTTGTTCTCAGAGTTTAAATGTGCATGTGTAGAAACATGCATAAGTTAGCCACCTTAAATAAAGACCACGATGAGGCCTGGAATTAAATACAACATTAATAATAATTTGCAATGTCCTGACTGTCTACCAAGTCCTGGACACTTAAAAACATTATCTCATGCAATCTTCACACCATTTCTATACAGTAGTTATAATTAACATCTTCATGCATTCTGGTTATCTATTGCTGTTTAACAAACCACCCCAAAACCTAGTGGCTTAAGACAACAACTCATTATTTTCTCTTGTGGTTTTATGAGGTAACAGAGCTCAGCTGAATGGTTTTCATTTGGGTTTTCACACAGGTGCTGTAAGAAGTGGCTGGGGCTGGAAATATCTGATGACTCTACTGTGCTGGAGATCCACAGTGACTTTTTTACTCATCTCAGTGGGGACAAGTGGAATATTTGCAGGCTGGCTGGACATCTCATCTCTCTCCAGGTCTTCTCCTCAAGGCCAGCCTGGACTTCCTCAGAGCATGACAGTATCAGGATAGTCCGAGTTCTTATATGACAGCCTTCTTCCCCTAGATTGAGTATTCCAAGGGACCTAGGTAGAAGCTGCAAAGTCTTTCATGACGTAATCTTGGAAGTCATACGAGGTCACTTCCCCAAATTCAATTAGCCAGCTTAGATTCAAAGAGAAGGGCCTAAGCAAGGGTGTGGATACTATCAGGTATGGCTCATTGAGGGATCATCTGTGGAGACAAGTGCCACATCATGTTATAAATGAGACAATAAAGGCTTTGCACGGTTAAGTTATTTGTCCAAGGTCAAATATCTTGCAGGTAATCAAAATGGAGTTGAAATGCAGTTCTCTGAGATTTCCCTATGCTACACTCTATCTGCTAAATAAAATTATCTGTGGAAAATGAATTATTTATCAAAACAGTATTAAGGCACTGCATAAAAAAAGGCATCGACCTATGGTCTCTGTCCTCTAAACGCATAGAACTCTGCAGTTTAGAGTGTAAACAACTTTAGGCTTGGAGTTAGACATACAGATAAAATTAATACTTAGCCCTTGAACTAAAAAAAAAAAAAAAAAAAAAAAAAAAAATTGACCTCATACATGTAAGAAAAGGAAGGGTAATAATGCACAATAACAGTGTGTGTATGGGACCAGAGAATGGCAAAGTTGAATAAAGACTTCCTGGAAGAGGTGACAGTTGAGCTTAAGATAAACAGCAGCTTATCAGGTAGAGTAGGGTAGAAAGAACATTCTTGGAAGGGAGAACAGGGAAGAGCGAACTATTAACAATTAGACTGTAAAGTGTGAGGCTGAGAATGGTGGAGGATGAGGCTGGAGAAGTGTGTGGATGTCAGAGCATGAAGGTGGTTTTGGGACTTTGTTGTGGGGGCTAATAGAAAGCCAGGGAAAAGATTTACTCAGAGACATCATACAATTTGAATTTAGATAGTTCACTACGATAAGGTTGTGGAGAATTGATTCAAGAGGAGGCTGAACGTAGGGGAACCAACTAGGCAACTATTCAAACAGTCCAGATGAAAGCGAATTCTGACTCTCAATTCCCGCTGGGAAGATCTGGGAAGGTCAGATTTTACTGTTATGAAAGAACTGAACCTCAAAGGCACAAATAGAAGGAACTGGAAATTCATTGACGATATAGCCTATGTTGACTCTAAATTGTCAATGCAATGGACAGATCAAGTCACATAGCTGCTTTTTGTGTATGTTGAATGAATGGGAAGAAAATTCCAGACCGTCTCAGTTATCTCTTGCTGCCTTCTAACCTACCCCCAAACTTAGAACAATCACCGTTTTATTTTTGCTCCTTTGTCTATAAATGTGATGAACAGCTCTTCTGCTCTGGGCCCATTTAGTTAATCTCAGCATCTACAGCCATCTGGTCAGTTGGTTGGTGGCTGAATAGCTATCAGGTCAGGGGACAGACGTGACTGAGCCACACAGCTCTTATCATCTAGCAGGCTAGCCTGGGCTTGTTCCCATGGGGACGTCAGGGTTCCAAGTGAGTGAACAAAAGCATGCAAGGGCTCTTAAGCTCAGGCTCAAAACTGGCATTACGTCACTTCTGCTACATTCTACTGACCAAAGCAAGGCACAAGGCCAACCTAGATTCAAGGAGTCGAAAACAAACTCCACTTCTTGTGGGAAGGAAATTAAAAGTCACATTCCAAAGAAGTGTGGATACAGTGAGGAGAATAATCGTGGCCATTTTGACCACCTACCCCACAGGCAGAAGGAAGAGTCTGAGGGAGGGTCAGGTGGTTGGGCTGTGCTGAGCAAACTTCAGGGAGCATTGATTGCCCTCTGTGGCTGCAGTGTGGAGTTGATGGGAGGTGGGGAGGGTGTAATAGAAGATCGAGCTGGAAGCATCCCATTTCCTGGTACCAAAACTTCTATTTGTTTCCTGTGGCTGCTATAAAATATAAAATTTGCCGTATACTTGGTGGTTCAAAATGACAGAATTTTAGTCTCTTACATTCTGGGGGCCAGAAGTTCAAAATCAGTTTCACTGAGCTGAAATTAAGGTGTTGGCAGAGCTGTGCTAGAGGAGGATCTTTTCCTTGCTTCTTACAGCATCTGGTGGCCACAAGCATCCTTTGCCTGTGGCTGCATGGTTCCAATCTGCATCTCTGTCTTTATATCACATTCGCCTCTTCTGTCTGTTATCGTCTCTGTGTATATCTGTCTACACACTCTCTTTCCCTCTCTCTTATAAGGATACATGTGATTGCATTTAGAGCTCACCACAGGAGAAGTGCCTCTTCTTAACATCTTTACCTGAATCATGTATTTTGCCCAATGAGGTGATATTCACTCCTTTGCCATATAAGGTAATATCCATAGGTTCTGTGGCTTTTGTGCTTGGGATTAGGGCACAGACATATTTTTTGAGGGGTCTATTTTTCAGCTTTCTGCAACATTTAACAATCAATGACATTACTTTGTGCCAGACACTGCGATGAGTGTTTTAAAATCTTATTTCATTTAGTCTTCAAAAAGATGCCTTAAAGAACATATCATTATCTCCATCTTACAGATGAAGAATTCAAAAATTATAGAGCATATATAACGTGCTCAAAGTCTCACAGCTAATTTGCCTGACTCCATATGCAGAGATCTCAGCCATACTTCTTCACTACCTCTACATGACTGTTGTGCTTGAGGAGTTGACATTTTTACACAAAAAAAGAGATGCATATACACAAAACAGTTACCAGTCCATCATGATCCATACCTGATCCCTTTTAGTGTATGTGTAATACACTTTACAAAATAGCCAGGAAAGAGAATGATGCAACTGCAAGTAGATGCCCTGTGGGGTGGCATTGGATTTTGGACTACAAATGTCTATTAATTCTCATTCTCTACCCTGGGTGATAGATTCATTGTTTGCCTGGTGGCAGCATTAAATTTAAGCAATAAGGGGGAGATTGTGAGACTCAAAGCACCATTGAGCGTGACAAATGAAAGGAAGATGCAGTCCTTTCCTAAAAGAAAACAGTGGAAGCTCAGGTACAGTTAAACATACATGACAGAAAAATTAAACACTGGTGGAAATGAAAGGTTGGAAAAGGTAGGATCAAATATCATCAGTGACCTCAGATGGCAGAAGAAGCTACTTTGGAAAACTGGCATAGACCGACAATCTTCAGCAGAAGCACATGGCTTGGCAGATAGAAAAGAAGCAGATGGAGGTGATGACAATATTACACATGTTTGTATGGAGGTTTGTCTGGAGCAGAATTCAAGGGCTGGATCTAAGAGCAGGGTGATTAGATTTTCCCAGAAACACTGAGATGTGTTTTATTTTATGCAATAGTATTTATGTTATTATTATTAGTTCTAATATTACAAACAAAATCTATGTTTACGTGAAATTTTTACAAAATGACACACAAACACATAGAAAATAAAGATTGCCCATGATGGCACCTTGCAGGGGAAAAAAAAAAAGATCGAGCTGGATAAGAATGTAGCAACCAGACAATGGGGGCTTTCTGGCCAGGTTGAGGATGTTTGGACTGTGTATTCCACTCCCTAGGCAGCTATCAAAGATTTTTGAGATAGGAAATAACACAATCAGATGAAGCTCTAATTCTGGAATTCTAAACCTCTAAAAGGAGCATTCATTTTAGATCCTGGGGCCCTGTCATTTAGGAGTAAGCTATTCATTCCAGCTATGAGAAAAGCACGTAGGGGTCTTGCCCCAACATTTTCCCTTGTCCAGTACTCTCTATGGTGGCAACTGCACCCTTTTCCAAATACCAACCCTGAAGCCAGCTCAGGTTTACTGAGATGACCATATAAGTAAAGATGATGGTATTCCTGAAGATGTATAACACATTTGCCAGTGCAGGTTCATTTTCATCTACTTCTTTCTCTGTAATAAAATGAATGTAATTAGCAATCTTTTATATCTTGTGGGGCACAAATATTAAACTTGAGGAAAAATCAAATATCTATTTTCAGAGTCCATTCATATTCATTTTTGAACTTTAAGTATATTCAACATGTCCCTTGAACAGCCCTTGAACAGCCCTTGAACTGGCCTGAGGGTTGACTCTCCCTGTTTTGCAGTCTTGGGAACTGTTGGGGAAAGAATCATGTTCCCCACATAAGATATGTTTAGGACCCAGCCTGTGGTCCTGTGGAGGTAAACCCACTTGTAAATAGGACTTTTGAAGATGTAATTGGTTAAGGTGTGCCCAAAGCAAATAAGGGTAAACCTTAATCCAATATGACTGAAGTCTTTATAAGCAAAGGAAATTGGATACGGAAAGGAGAAGCTGGAAGTCTACAGATCCCAAAAGAGAAAGGGGAGACATGGCCATGAGTATTGCCATGTGACAGAAAAGCCAAGGATTAAGGAGCAGCAGCCAGCCCCAAAAGCCACAGTCTTCAGATAGAAGGCATCATCTTGCTGATGCCTCCATTTTGGACTTCTCCTAGCTTCAAAACCATAAGCCAATAAATTCCCCTTGTTTAAGTGAACCTTTTTATGCTATTTGTTTTAGCAGCTGGGAAACTAAAACAGGAACTTAAGCAAAGGCTAGAAACAGAGTAGTAGATGCTGAGTCATTGGTATGTACATTGGAATCCAAAGCCGCCTTACACAAAGCCCTTGCCCTCTAAGGATAAACCTCCTCCATGGGTCCTTAAGGTGGACCTAAATGACAAAATAGATCACATCACCCTTGCTAGAAATGGCAATGACGCAGAGAGTTTAGCTCTGTTAGGAGGATTCATGGGATGCTCTTCTCCTGACTTCACATGTAATTCATTCCTGCACATTCTCCAGAGTTCAACTTCTAGAATGTAAATTTGGGACTACGTCTGTCTGATTATCTGTTTTATAACTAGGTACTAACACTTATTGAACCTAGGGATAATGAGAACATGAACAAATGAATAAAAGAGTGAATGATCAAAGTAAAGAGCGTTAAAGAGACTGAAAAAATTGGGTTCAGCTCTCAGCTGTGTCACTTGCCAGCTGCATTTCCGAGAGTAGTTTATTTATTTAACCTCTCTGAGCCTCAGATTTATCTGGGGATAAACTAGTCTATCTCAGAGTTTGGGGTAAAGAAAGTACTCACATAGGGTCTGATATATAGTAGGTGCTTGATAAATACAAGATCAGAATGGAAAAATTGCAAGAGTAGCTAGCTCCAAATTTCTAGCAAGTTGGGGTTCTACTTTAGATGCCAAAATGTGCACAAGAGGAAGCATAGGACAAACCAGTTCTATTCACTGTAGCTGGAAGGAAGACATCCCAAACCCAATTTTCACCACTTTGCATTCTTTTTGGGGGCTCCTACTATCTCTCCAAATCCACTCCTCTGAGAGTGGGTTTTTAAAAGAGTAGCCCATATGTCAGATGGCAGCATGACATGGACCACATGTGACCTTACATTGCTAAATAGAGGTAACACATATGAATAACTTGTTTTTTATAAGGTTCTCTAGGATTTGTTCTCAGCCTTTCCTCCAAAAAGTTTCATATTCAGAAAAAAAACTTTCAAGTGACAGGACATTTTCAAAAATGTGAAAATTAGTAGTCATTGGAGTGGGGAGGGAAATAATCAGGAGGAGACAACAGGAGATGAGGGCAAAAGGAAAATCATAAAGGCAAATGTGGGTATCAAGAGGGTAACAGCTGGCAGTGTTGGCCAGATCTAGCCTCCAGCTGGGTGGAGCCTGGTGGTATTAGCGCTGACAGGTGCTGCGGAGGACAGGTGTTCTGAAGTCAGCCAGCCCAGGCCAATTGCAAAGGTCTCACAAGTCAGGGTTGGAAATGCCCATGTTAGTATCTTGCCAGACATTCGTTCATTCCTTCCATCCTACATTATGGATACTCTGGGTTTGCTTATGTTTGCAAAGGGCTAGTTTGGCACACAGATGGAATATCTACCTAAATCATTCCTGGAAAGCCATGTTTCACTTAAACTTACAGATCGAGCTGTAACCAACCTTTAATCAGCCACTCATGACTCACCCTAATTGCGTATTACCCATGGGAACTGAGGTCATTCCCTCCCTCTGAACATCAGAGGCTCATATTTCAGTGCAGGAGAAGTAACCATGTGAACACTCAGGAAAAAGCCAAGTGAAGGGACAGCCAAAAGCCATTGGGAAGGAGGGTGGAAGGATAAGTCATATATAATCAAGTGTGCCAGGAGCTGAGGAGACAAAGAAGCAGCAGCAAGGGCCCTGCCTTCAGGAAGACTACAGTAAAAAAATGTCCAATATATGCAGCCAATTCTAGCAACTTCTCTCCCCTGTCCTCCTGTTGCATTCCCTTTCCTGTCCTTGGTCACTCTGGTCTATTTTTTTTTTTTCATAGTCCACATCACTCTCTGAAACAATCTTGCTTATTTAGTTAGTTACTTGTAAATTGCCTTTCTCCCCGACTGGAATATGAGCTCTGTGACAAGTGAGCAGGCCCCCTGTTATGGCCAACATCTTGAATGGTGCCTGGCAGCTAATAGTTGCTCAATGAATATTTGTTGGAATGAAGGAAATGCTGCCCAACAGGAGCATAGACTCTGGATCCAGGCTACTTGGGTTCAAACCTCAGCTACTCCATTAAGTAGCTGTTTGACCTTGACCTAGTTATTCTTCCTTTCCGTGCCTCGGTTTCCTCAACTACAAAATGGGAATACTAACAAAACCTGCCTCTTACTATTGTTGGGAGGATTAAATGAGCTAATAGATGTTAAAAGCACTTGAAGCAGGGTTAGCAAACATTTTATTAAAGAGCCAGAGAGTGAATATTTTCATCTTTTCAGGTCATATGGTCTCTGTTGCAACAACTCAAGTCTAACATTATCACAACAAAACAGCCATAGACAATGCATAAATGAACAAGTGGGGCTGTACTCTAATTATGACATTAAGAATTATAATATAATATATAACATATAAGAATTTTAATACAAAATAATAATCACTTGGCCAGGGAATTAGAAGTCTATGTGATCCTAAAACCTCTGAGTTGCAGTTTAGAGATTGGTAAAATGGAGATAATAACTACTTTTTACTACCTTGCCGAGTTATTTGGGGATCATGAAAGATAAAAGATGAAATGCAAAGCACAGTTGTACTGCATACAAACAATGCAAAAAGCTGTGCAAATATGGTCCTGTACTGCTGTTTGTATCCAAGACTGCCATGCAAGAGGCAGGTCAGGTATCACTATATTCATTTTAGAGATAAGGAAGCCAGAGCTTTTAAATGACACCCCTGAGGTCACACAGCTGATAAATGGAAGACCTAAATTAGACTCCAGGCAATTTTTATTCTAGCACAACGTTCCTCAGGAACAGCACAACACATATCCCCACACACTGAATATAATCCTGACACAAAAGAGTTTCTCCTCGGATTTTCTCCTTTACCTTTCTTACACATAAGTATCTCATTTCCATAGGCCCATCTTAAGGAACCAATAAGTATTATAGCAATTGTTTCCTGTTCTTGTAGCTATCAAGAAATAATTATAAACTCAGACCATTCTTTATTGTATCAAAACCAAACCAAAAAAAGAAAAATTCAGTGGCATGACGGCTTAATTAATTTAAACGCAAAAGAGAAAATTTCCCAACAATACTATCCCCTTTCCCTCACCCTCAACACATATGTTTTCAAGAAGCACAAATATTTATTCTAGTCAGTTTGTGTGTAGGTTGAGTTGCATATGTTGTGTTACTGTAAGAAACTTACTCTACTAAATCTGTAGTAACCAGGAGTGAAGCTTTTAGTAGTTGGGTGAAGACATACCTTTCAATTCGAGTGCAGGAGGCATGTAATCACAGGAACTCAAGGCTTCAGTTTCCGGTTGCTATGTGCTATAGGGCTTATCACCATGCTACCTGCTAAATGCCTGTGAGCAAACTGTCAGTGAGGTAAGCAGTTTTCAACCACCAGAATAGCTAAACTTAAAAGGTCTTACAATATCAAGTTCTGGCAAAAACACAAGGAAACCCTTGTATATTGTTGGTGGGAATGCAAAATGGTACAGCCACTTTAGAAAGTAGGTTGGCAATATTTTAAAAAGTAAACTTTCCTGAGTGATGTTGTGGCGACGGATATAGGCCATTTTACATTAGCATATACCATGCAGAACTGTGTGGGAGAGAGTGTGGTCTACTATGTGAACTATGGTCTATGCTTAATGGCAAAGCCCCAGGATGTGTATATCCATTGCAGGTGATGTGCCACACTAATGAAAGATGTTTATGTGGGATGTTATGGAAGGTATAGGAGGTGGAGATCATGGGAATCCCTGTAATTTTTGCGTAACATTTATGTAATCTAAGCATCTTTTAAAATATATATGGAAAAAAAAAAAAGAAAACAACAATCAAATAAACAATCTCAAAACTGTCAAAAAAATAAAAAATAAAGAAAGGAAATAACTTTTACAAAAAAAAAAAAGTAAACTTATAGTTCCCATATGACTCAGCAATTCTACACCTAAGTATTCACCCATGGGAAATAAAAATATATGTCCATACAAAGATTTTTATGCAAATGTTCATCACAACACTATTCATAATAGCCAAAGTCTGGAAACAAATGTCCATCAACAGAGAAATGAATAAACAAAATGTGGTGTTTCCATACAATAGAATACTACTCAGTAATAAAAAGGATTGAACTACTGCTACATGTAACAACATGAATGAGTCTCAAAAACATCTTGTTAAGTGAAAGAAGCCAGACATAAAAGACTACAGACTAAATAGTTCCATTCATATGAAACTTCTAGAAAAACAAACCAATAACAAAGAGAACAGATTATTGGTTAGGAGTGGGAACAGGATGGACCACAAAGGGGTTTAAGGAAACTTTTTAGGGTGTTGGAAGTGCTCTAAAATTTGATTGTGGTTATGGTTGCATGACTGTACGTATCTACTAAAACTCATATAATTGTACACTTTAAGGTACAATATATAAATTATACTTCAATAGAACTGTAAAACAAAAGTGTTGTATATTTTTAAACTTCAGTTATATGTTTTCTTAAAAATTTATATGTTTATTTTAAAAAGTATGCAAAGTATAAAAATGGAGAACATCCCACTAGCCAGAGATAACCACTAGTAACAGTTTAATGAGTCAATATTAAAAACAATATTATACTCTGATAGTTTCCACTAATTGCTACATCTCAAGTATTTTATCATACCATTATATTTCAAAAATATATTTTTTGGTAGCTACATAATATTTCATTGTATGCTACAGTAGTGAACATACCCATTCCCCTTTGTTAGACATTGAGAGGCTTCTTAGTTTTATTCCTATAAAGCATATTCTGAAAGTGTAATTAAGGTTCAAAGGTTATGACTACTTTCTGAGGTTCTTGATTGATATGATAATATAAAAATTATTTTATAGAAATATTACATAATCAGTGTAAGAGAGTGCCCATATCAGTTCTATTTTGGCAACACTGATATTGTTTTCTTTTTTAATTTAAAATATTTTAGGCAGCTGTATTAGTCAGGGTTCCCTAGGGAAGCAGAATCAACAGGAGATATCTGTCAATAATATGAGATTTTATAAAATTCTCTCACGTTACCGTGAGGATGCACAAGTCCAGATTCTGCAGGCAGGCTGCAAACCAGGGGCTCTGATGAACGTCCAATGAAGGCCCTTGATGAGTTTCCAGGAGACATTGGCTGTCCAAAGACGAGCTGGGAAATTCTCTCTGAAAGCTGAAATCACTTCCCCTTTTAAGGCATTCAACTGATTGCATAAAACCTCACTTATTGCTGTTGGCAATCTCCCTGGTTGATGTAGATGTAATCAGCCATCACTGATGACTAAAGTCCATAAATGTCCTTGTATTACAATTAGCTCAGTGCTTGCTTGACCAAACACCTGGGTACAATTAACTGGCCGAGTTGACACATTAGCCTAACCATCACAACTACCTTGGTTTCTGGAGAGTTTGGGTCTTTCTTAAGAGCTGTATAGCCATTAGGGCTGTTCACACATGCTCCAGTTCTCCTCCCTCCGGGTACAAATAGGGTGGGACTTCTCCCCCTTTAAAGTTAAGCTTGACCATGTGACTTGCTTTGGCCACTGATACATGAATGCAGTGACATGTCACTTCTTGGCAGCAGCTTTTAAGAGCCAGTGTGTAATTTGCCACATTCCCTAGTCCCTGCCTGGATGGTCAAGAAAGCACTTGTCAAGATGGAGCCTCACCAGATCTCCCTGAGTGATCCTGATGACCAGAGCTGCCAGCTGGCCTGCATTGGAAGTTAGCATGAAACCTCATGAAATCAATGAGATTTGGGGTAGGTTATTACTGCAGCAGAATGGACACTGTTCTGACTGATACTGATCCTACGTATCCCTGTACAAGAATACGGTGAAAAGTTGACCAATGTCCTTTCGCTTAGGAAAATGTTTAAATTAATATTAGGACTGTATGATTCTGCAACAAAAGAAAACATATGTCTTCATGGCCAATGATTTTCCAATTTGAAAATAATTTTCTAATGCATTTTTATAAATAAAATGAAGCAAGGAAATTATTTGACTCATACAAATAAACCATAGGCTTTTATGAAAAGTAGCAACAAAAATTCAATAAGAAAGGGAAAATTCCTCTGATTCTGAACTGAACTACATACCTGTTTTGTTTGTCTCTTCCTACTTTTGTTACCCAGACAGCATTGTGTATAATCTGATTTAAGATGAGAAGCCCTAAGTTACTTTGGTGAGGAGAGGTGTTTAGGGGTATTACATAGGCCATGTTATGACGTTCAAGCTTCTGCCAACCTATGCAGCATTTTGTGTTTGGATCCTTTCTTAGTTTGCCATACTACTATGACAAATACCACACAGTGGATTGGCTTCAACAACAAGAACTTACTGGTTTACCATTTAAGAGTCCAGAAGTCCCAAATCAAGATGTCAGCAAGGCCCTGCTCTCTTCCAGAGTCAAGGGGCTCTGGCGAAGGCTCGCTGCAATCTCAGGGCTTCTGGACGGAGACGCAAGCCCACATCACTCTCTCTCTTTGTGTCTGCTCTTCCGATTTCCACTCTCTTCTGGCTTCTGGCTCCTTTCCCTGTAGTTTTCTACAGGTCTCCAGTAATACAGATTAAGCCCTGCCCTGATTCAGTTGGGCCATAACTAAATAGGATTTTAGAAGACTCTCTTCACTGTTAATGCATCTTCAAAGGGTCCTATTTACAAATGAATTCACACCCACAGGAAGGTAAATTAAGATTAAGAACATGTCTTTTTTTGGGTACATAATTCAATCTACCACAGCTCCCAAAAACTTCCCAGGAAAGTTCCTTTTCTTGCTAAAGGAAAGGGAATAAACTATCTTTCCCAAGACCACAGAAGCAGAAACACACATAGGATGCAGAAGGTCAGGTAAAGCCACAATGGCAGGGAAAGAGAGATTCACAAGTAAAGTAAGGAGCTAGCAGTGTGCAAATAACATTGGATGTGCAAACCACAAATGTTCAGCCATAGGAACAAAGGACCCCAAAGAAGTAACCTCCAATTACAAGCAAGCTGGCTATGTGGGGTCAGAATCCAAACAGGATCCATAGAGTTAATAAAATTCAAGAAAAAAGAAATGCTCACCAAACTCCACTAAGCATTTTTATCTTGCATAGTCTTTTTAGTTGTTATACATAAAATGTTATATGTGTGTGTATGTATATATAAACACTATATATATCTAGTCTAAATAAAGTCATTCTCAAAAATCATTTTGTTTATCTTTATAACGTCCCAAGTTTCATAACCATTCTGGGTATTGCTAATAAAGATATAGAGATAACTGGGCTGGTAGATTCTTTTTTTATTATTTTTATTTTAGTAACATATATACAGCATAAAATTTCTCATTTTAGCCACTTTCAAGTATACAATTCAGTGGTGTTAATTACATTCACAGTGTTGTGCTACTATCACCACCATTCATTACCAAAACTTTTCTACCACCCAGCTAATAGATTCTTTTATTTATCCCTCCCCCCACCGGCCCCAGATGGTTCCCTTGTCTGTTTGCTCATTGTTTTTGCTCACTGTTTGTTTGTCTACTTTAGGAGGCACTGGGGACCGAACCCGGGACCTCTCATGTGGGAGGTGGGTACTCAACTGCTTGAGCCACATCCACTCCTCTAGATTCTTTACCTGGCTATTACAATCAAGATTCTGGACACCAGAATCTTGCTCACGACTCCCACATCCCCATGTCTCAGCTAAACAATATGCTTTGTTTTGTGTTGATTTTTGTGGAGGAGAAGAGATATGGGTAAAGCATGAGTAGTTTGTTCCTTTACTGGTAAAATATTTATAAAGAACTTGGTGTGACTGACTTAGAAAAAAAGATCAAATATCAAGGGAATAATAGGAGAATTGTAGCTAGAAATAAGTAGGACTTGGATTAAAATCCACAAAAATCAACAAACACAACTTTTGTGTACTAGCTGAACCATTGGATGAACACTGGTGTTAAGATTTTAAATTTTGGGCTCAAATCCTTTTAATGAGACTGGGAAAGAATTTCTACTTTTTCAAAAGCAGAGTATTATACTAGTTCTTTGCTAGATTTTAATTAACCACAGAGCATCCACTAGACAGTGCAATTGAGTGCAAAGGAAAAGAGACTAAAGCTCTATTATTGATGGAGAATTGGATAAAGAGACCAGAAAGCAGGTCAACTTTCCTCCCCTGCACATTTATAAGTAAAATGAGAATAATATATCTATGGGTCCTAGGGACTGGTTTTGAGTGTTGTTATACCTTAATAATAGTAGCTAATATTTATTAGTATCTGCTAATATCTATAGTACCATAGTATTTACCATGTGGCAAAAAATTTATCTATGTTACCTTATTGAATCTTCACAAAAACCCTGTCAGGTCAATTGTGGTAGACTTTTATAGGGTGATGCCGAATAAACACATCACCCAGTACTTACACCTTTATGTATTCTTCTTCCACATTGACAATGGGCTTGGCCACATGGTTTGCTTTGGGACATTAGTAAGCATCATACAAACAGAGGTTGGTAAAGTACCTGGACATCCAGTTTGTCCTCTTGAGGTCTAGTCCACTTGCCAAGTAAGAAGCTCAGGCTAAATTACTAAATAATGAGAGACCACATGGAAAGGGGCTCTGGAGGATGAGAGACCATCTTACACATTCCAGACCCAGCCCAGATCCCAGCTGAATGCAGGTGTGCAAGAGATCCAAGCAAAGCCAGCAGAAGAACCACATAGCTGAGCCCCAACCCGCAGAATCATAAAAAAGAAATATATCTTTGTTGTTTTAAGCCACTGTATTTTGCGGTGGTTTGTTATATAGCAGTAGATAATTAAAATACAGATACTATAATTTACAATTGAGAAATATGAAAATTGGGGCTCAGAGAGGAAAAATTAGTTGTCAAAGTTTTAGAACATGGTTTTAACTCACAATGTGTTATACAAAATCCCATGTTCTTTTCACTACACTCCCTCCTCCCACCTAAATTTCATGTATCCAACCTGCTTACTTTGCTCCTTGGCTCTCTAATAGGCATCTCAAACATGTTATGTCCAAAACCAAACTCTTAAGTTCCCCTCACCAAAATTTACTCCTTGCCCCAATTTCCCCACCTCAATAAATGATACCCATCTAGTCACTCAGGCCAAAATTCTGGAGATATCATTGACTTGTCTCTTTCATTCACACCCCTTGACAATCCATCAGCAAGTTCTGTCAGTTCTAACTTCAAAATATACCTCTGAATGTGGTCCCTTCTTACTACCTCCTCCTCAATTACCCTAGTCCAAGCTACCATCGTGCCCACTTGAATTCCACAATAGAAATGGGGAAGGGGTATACAGGGAAAAAGGAATGGTAGAACCAGAGAAAGCCTAGGGTAGAGGGGAGATAGAAAGACACCTTCTGATTCAGCAGCTCCTGCTGTAACTCTCCATCCCCGACACCCTCTCCTATCTCCAGGAAAATGAAGTTGGAATCTAGCAGGAAAAAGAGGTATGATATCTTTCTTTCCCCTCTGTCACAGAGCTTTAGCTGATTTCTAGAAAAGCATAGTGACTTGGTATTTGTGCATCACATGCCCTACAGTCAGTTTGGGAATAAGGTTCTACATTCAGCTTCAGGAAGATTACAACTGGACAGGACCAAGGTCTTGAGGCAGGTGTGATCCCTTCATCTGCGTGTTAAAACGCTGCTTTGGATGTTTATGGTTTATTCCTCAAGAGAAGATCTGGAGAAGAGAAGACTAATTGTCTAAGCCAGCCACAACTTCCAAAAGAGAATGTTCTACTTTTTTTTTTTTTAAGTACCAGAATGTGTTAGCCCCAATAAATAATTCATTGGACTGCTTATTCAGACTAATAGAAAAATATTGCAGAATGCCTACATGTCAATCAGTCTGCAGTTAGTTAAATAAACACTCTAAGCAGATGTCACTTGTAAAACTCAGATTTATATGTTAATTGTATGTTTTGCCCAGGCAAAAACACAATATCCAGTAACTTCATTTCAACGTCTATTAAATCACATGGTTTTTAAAAGGTTACCTGACATCTTGTAGGCCGACCCCAGACTGAATCGACATGTCCCCTGCCACTGATGCACAATAGCCAAACACTCAAATGACACTTTAGTTACATTTGCTGCCCTGACAGGGAAACACTGAGGGCTGTGATCTTTCCGGGCCTGCTGGAATCCCCTGGGTGAGGGGCACAGCTGCAGCAGCAAATGCATAGGCAGCAGGTGCCGGTACAGAGGTCCCAGCCCAGCTCCATGAGCAACTCCCCTTTTTACTCAACCAATTTCCTAGTTTGTGGGATCTCCTTTAAAAGGAAAGCAGGATGATGTGATGTCAATAATAGTAAAGTCCTACTGTGTCCCAGGAATTGCGCTAAGTGTTTTCTATACCATTCCCCACCCCCATTTAATCCTCATAATAACTCTGTGAAGCAGGCACTATTTTATTAACCTGTTTTTTTGGTTTTTTTGGTTTTCAGATAAAACGTATACAATAGGAAGAACATATTAGCATCACTGGTAATGCGACAAATTGACCACTTGTAGTGATTCCATGAAGTTCCTGATAAGACACACTTTGAAGGTCACAAAATCACTTCTGTGCTATTCTTGCTAAAAGTTCACACCCTGAACTCAATCAATATCCAGACAATCCTCCAAATGAGTGACATTCTGCAAACTAACTGGCCAGTACTCTTTAAATGTATCAAGGGCATGAAAGACAAGGAAAGACTGAAAATCTGTTCCAGATTAAAGGCTTCTTTTTTTTTTTCATCCCTCCCTCCAGATTAAAGGCTAACAAGATAAGACTACCAAACGTAACATGTAAACCCAGACTAGATTCTGGGCCAGTAAAAAGACATTACTGGGACAAAAGGTGAATTTGAGGGCTATAGATTAGATATCGGTATTTTATCCATGTTAATTTTCTGATTTTGATCATTTTACTGTAGCATGAAAAACGTTAACACTTGGGGAAGCTGGGTGAAGGATATACAAGAATTATTCATACTGCTTTTCTAAACATTTTTGTAAGTCAAAAATGATTTCAAAATTATAAGTCAAAAGCTGAAAAGAAGTGGGAAAAAAAGTAAATAAAAGAAAAAACCCAGAGAGTGGCATTCCAGCAGGAACTCATAGGAGACAGGGGAGGTGGGACCATATTTGGAATGGGAATGATTCTCTTCCAACAGCTCTGGTTACCATTTGGAGTTTGTCCTTTCAGTGGTCTATCCAGAAGGTCGATTTCTCTAATGCAAAATTCTTGCAAATGGCAGGCTGACAGAGTTGGAAGAGAACTTCTAGGTATTTTCCTAGGCCTTCATTTAGCAGAAAAGACACTGCACCTCAAAAAAGATGGGGATGGGCCCAAGGCCACACCACAGGAGAGCTCAGTTTAGAACCTCTGGGTCAGGGAACACTCTTTCCATGCCACCTCTCATTTCTGAAAGACATTGCCATGCCAGAGGGAGCTCAAACCCAGAATCCATGGTGGAGGGGCCTGATCCCACCTGCTAGAGTTTTGCCTTCTAGAGCCAGATAGTCATTCATTTATTCACTTCTTCAACAAATATTTACTGAGTGCCTCTCAAGTGCCAGGTACTGCTTGAAGGACTACAGGTGCAGCAATTATAAAAAACCAAAGTCCTCAACTTCTAGTAGATAGAGCTGGGTCCTGATCCATGTCTGCTACCACTGATGGCCTGGATGATTTTGGGCACGTTCCTTTACCTCTCAAAGCCTCCATTTGCTGCTCTATGACACACAGATGATAGAATTACTCAAAAGTTATAGTGAGTATTAAATAAAATATTGCATCTAAGCCCTTAGCACAAATGCCTGGCATGTAAATACTCAATAAATATTATGTAAAACTGTTAACTTTTTTCACCATCCTGAAACTGTCAGTTATACTAGCTGGGGATTCTCAGAAATTCTATAGATTATTTCTGAATGTATTGTAAATTCACATTTAGAAAGGTGGGTTTTTCCAACAGAGAAATGTCCTATTTTTCACTCTATTTCTTTGTTATATTCAAAAGCAGATAAACAATAAAGAGAAAAGGCAAGAAAGGCCAGCTGAGAAAATTGGTGCTGAATGAGGAATTCAAATAGGAGTTGTAATATGCAGAATATCTGATAGGCTTTGTCTAGGTACAAATGAGACTGTTCTTAGAGGCTGGTTACTCCTAGTCTCTTCAGGGGCATAATTTGAATGCTACTTTAGCCAGCCATTGGTTATTTCCACAAATGGAAAGAATAATGGATTACTGTACATAAAGCAAGATAAGCAAAACCCACAAGTGCTTCCACGAGTAGACTTCCGGTGAACTCCTTATTGCTATATCCTCAGAATGTGACCATTGCTACTCTCTGCCTGCCTCCCCAAGGTCTGGTCCATCTGGGTACTCACTTTCCCCTCTTCCCCCCGTTTCTTCCCCCCGCCCCCCCCCCCATTGCATCTGTCAGAGAGCCTAGAACGTAGGACACGCTCTATCAATGTATGTTAAATAAAGAAATCTGTTTTGAGGAGCGAAGCCCAGTAAAGGAATCAGGAAATAAAGTCCTTTGGCATCCAGGGGTCCCTCAATTCATTCAAAATTCCATCTGTCCACATGCAGATGCTTGGGACTTAAGTGAATAGAAAGTGCTTCAGTTTCACATGGTCCTATGATAACTATTTTAAATGAGAGGTGGGAAAACTTAAGGGTTAAGTCTCATGCTCTCCAGTCACAAATTCTTTAAAAAAAAAAACACAAAATAAATCCAATCAGTACCTCTATTTGGTTATATATCTGGGAGCAAAATTATTGGGTCACAGTGTATATGTATGTTCCTCTTCCTTGATAAGCAGGCAGGAGTATATTTTGAAAGTGTCCTAGGTGATTCCATGAAGCAGCCAGTATAGAGAATCGATGCTGTAGATATTATGTGATCAAATATCCAGCCTAGTAGATTGTGACATTTGTTGGTCCCAACTTCAAATCCTAGAGAAAAGAACGTGTGAGGCTAAGCTTGGGTCAAGTATCTACCTCAATTCCAGTCCAGTTGGTCAGACAGGCAGGACTGCAGAGCGCAAGCAGGCTCGCTGTGCTCCCCATTCCTGTGATAGCTCATGCAGTTCTTAAAGAAAACGGGGTGTGCTCTTGTAGGTTAGGCAGACACCTAAAAATGTGGCACAACAAATATATACAGTTTTTCTGAATTGTCCCAAAATAATGTAAGGCAGCTTGCAAAGACTTGAACAATGCAAGATTTTTAAAAAGTCAGTTAAAAAGGAGCTCTAGGTAGAAAGGAAAAAAGTTGCAGGAGGAATCAGATGGAAAAAGAGCAAGATGAGGGCTCCAAATTTTACCATGAGGCCCAGCACATTCAGCTAGAAGTGGATTCCAAATTTAGGTGTGAGCTTCCTTGCAGCAAACACAAAGAAAAATAAATCAGTTACATGATTCCCAGCCTTCCCAAGCTAAAAACATACCAGTAGCCAGAAGATGGGCAGCTTTTCCTGAACAGAGACCTGAGGAGAATTTCTCTTGTGTGGTTTAATGAGCCACATTTGCAATGATCTTCCTGCAAGAAATAGGGAAATAAATTCTGACATCACTTACCATAGGTCCCTATCCCCAGGTGGGAGCCCAAAGACCAAGGATAGAGGGCAGGGAGCAATATGTGGTCAGCACAGAGTGTTTGGAGACTGGGCACAATGGGTGGAACAGAAAACAACTTCAGTGAAGACTTTCCTACTTAAAATTTCCCTCAAGATTTCTTCCCTCCTCCAACCTCAACCCCTGCCCCTACCACACATTCTCTGTTCTCTGGTGTCGAGGTTGGGCTGTTGACATACACAAGAACATAGCATTTCAACCAGACAAAAACCACATTAGGGCCGATCCTCTTACAAGGGCTCTCAGGAAGCTGTCTGAGGTTTTCTGTGTGACTGACATCAGTCGGTTCACAGAGGAAACATGAGCATTTGTGAGATGGGGACATGAAATGATAAGGAATTAGAAGAAGGAAATGAAGTTCACCTTTCAGAAAACCTTCCTTTCAGTTTACCCTCAACCTAAACCTGTCTCCAAAACAGGCTTAGTTTTGAATGCCATCTTTTCTTATTTGATCAGGAAATTTTCCATTTTCCTGAGTTGAGTAGGGTGACCATATTTTTTTTTAATGCTGTGCCAAGGAAAACAATATGAAGGTAGGAGAGATTCAGCCATGGCCTGGCCTCTTGGAGGCCATTTAGATAGCTGTCCATGCCTGAGTGCCACTTTGAGGATATAACTAGACACAGACTCTGTATCAAGTGCTCTTCTTTCTTCTACAATACTGTACTGGGTTATCCCAGGGTACTAAAAAGCAAACAGTGGACCTTGATAAGGGCATGGGCCTTAGAGTCAGACAGGCCTGGGTTCTAATCCTGCTCTGTTACTCACTAGCCACTCAACCTCTTCTTGTCTCAGTTTTACCACCTCTAGAATGGGAATAATAGTACCTCCCTGTTGAGGCCAGAGATAATATAAAGATTAGCAATGATACCAAGGAGTAGAAATAATATAGCACTTAAAATAGGATCAGTCAAATATATAGGAGGTACTCTATAAATGAAGTTAATCCATCTTCCATCAATCTACTTGTTATTTTTATTTCTTTTTCCTGCTCTTTGCTACCCTAAGCATCAGCTCCTCCATCAAATGAGCCAGATCGAACAGAATAGTGAGGAGAGATCTTGTGGTAAAGGGTCAGCTTCCTTTGGAAAGCATCAGTTCCCTGCCTGTAAAGCAGTGAACACAGGGGTTCAGCATTTCCCATTGTTTAGATGTTAAGAGCAATGGGAAACAGGAAGTGAGTTGGCTTTCCACAGTCGAGGGGAATCTCACTGCGCCTTCACCCTGGGTTACTTGTCTTAGGGCCCACTCATTGGCTCTGAGGCATCCATTTATCCATCTGTCCTCAGCAGCCTGCAGCACAGTTCTAATCAAAGTACTTTGCTTTTATATTGATTTTCCTCTCTCTCTCTCCCCTTTGGAAAAATATGGTTCCAACACTACTTATCTCTATGTTCCTGAAATATGCCTGTCTGAGCTTCCTAGAATTCTGTTAATCTTTTGTTTATAATATTATTATTTTTTATTATTGAAGTAATACACATTCCTTATAAAAATCTAGAAAATACATAAAAACTCGGAGAGGAAAAGAGCAATTCCTGGTAATTGCCCCACCTAGAAATGTAAAGCTTCCTAACAAGCCCCGGCCTTTTCATACCTTGCATATACTTTTTTCCCAAAAAGAAATAATATCACATGATACATATTTTGGTATGTGCTTTCCTTCCTCACGCAACAATACATTGTGAACATTCTCCCATGCCATCAAGTACTTCTTTTTATTTTTGTTTGAGTCTCCTTATTTCCTCAGGATCATGGTGAGAACACCAAAGGAGCAAATCAGGAAACCAGGGTGCCCTCCGGTTGGATGACTCTGGACAAATTAGTCAGTCTCTACCTAGATGATGCACAAACTTCATCCCAGTATCAAAGGTTTATGAGTCCAAGAAGGGTGGTAATCTTTGCTTAGACAACAAATAGACTCTGGATTTTAAAAAGAGGGCCTCTGTTAAACCCAGGTTTTTGCAAGCTCACTGATGTATAATCTTTGTCAGGGGAATATTTGAGAACCATCACGGGCCTTCCATGCAGGTTAGAAGTTATATAGGAAGGGAGGAAGAAATGGTTAAAATTCTCCAGGGAGATCTGGGCCTCTCATTTGTAAAATAGGGCAAATACTGCCCAGGAGAACTAAATGAGAAAGTGAAAGTAAAAGCAATCTGTACTGTAAAATGATACACAAATGTAAAGAAAAAAATGATCAGCATGGTTTCTCACAGCCCATAATAGCAAGACTGAAAAGAAGCCAATTCACCGAACTAGTTATTGCCCGAGAATGAGGTTTCTGGGTTCTTTTGGGCTCTGGTTGCTGATGGAGCCAGCCTTAGGGTCAGCTTCCTGCTGGCAGAGGCAACCTCAGAGCACATTCTTAGACCTCAGGTGTGGTCTAGTAGGCATAACAGCAAGTTCATGAGCTTGCCTGTCTGACTTCAACTTTGCCAGTTGCCCTTGCTCACCTGGGTTAGAGATTTAACCTCTTGGTGAGTCATTCTCCAGGCTTCGCAGCTGATAAAATCAGCCTTGCCATCTACCTCACTCAGTGAGCTATGGTCAAGAGGAAGAGTGGAGCCTGAGCAGCCTGGGATGACAAGTGAATGAGGAAGGTTTTTATGACACTGGGAAATGCTTCCCCTTGACTAGATTGGCAGAGTGGTACAGTGACAAGTGTACAGGAGCCAGGACAAACATGCTTTGCCTGGTATCTTCTCTGTCTGCTATAACTCAGTTTTATTATCTGGAAAATGAGAATATAATTGGCTCTAAATGAATTGACTTTAAAATTATCTATGATATTTATATAGTGCCCTATGATTTATAAAATCTTTCACATGCATAATATTATTTGGTTGTATTCTAAAAGGATGCTGGGGGATAGAATAGTTTTTACTCGTCTCCCATTTTACACATGAAGAAATGTGGGCTAAGAGAGGTTAAAATTAAAGGTGTTTCTAGAATTTCATTCTTCCTGTTGGCTATAAAATTTAGTCCAAACTCCTTAGCATGATCACTCTTCTAACCCCTGGTTATGTCTTCAGCTCCAACCCTACTCATACTACAGGCTGTTTCTCTAAGGCAGTGGTCCTCAAATTGGGGTCCCTGGGCTAGAAGCATCAGCATCTCTTGGGAACTTGTTAGAAATGCAAATTATTGAGCCCAACCCAGACCCACTGAATCAGATACTCTGGGGGTGAAGCCTGGCAATCCGTGCTTTAACAAGCAGATTCTGATGTATGCTTAAGTTAGAGAACCTCTCTAAGGCCTTCCATTTTCTACCTCCAGGCCGTGATCTGTGCAGCTCCACTACCTAGGATACCACCCAGCCCCAAGTACCAAGCTCTGCCCTCCTCCCACACTACTGCATTCTTCCTTTCTCACCCCTCCCTCATTCCATCTTCACCCCAGCATGCCTTGAACTGATTTACTTCCAACTAACCCAGTTCTGAGAAGTCTTGCCTGGGTTGTTTGCACTCTCATGCTCTCAGGGAAACCTGCTCATTCCTCTAGGAAGAATCATTCCACTTTGCTCAGTATTACATTTTCTGTCTTCTCCAACAGGCTGTATGCTCCCTGAGATTGAGAAGAGTTTGTTTCTGTATGCCTGGGGACTAGCATGGTATCTGGAACAGAGTAGATGTTTAATAAAGATTTGCTGAGGGAACAGAGGTGGCTTAAGCAATTGGGCACCTCCCTCCCACATCAGAGAGCCCAGGTTCTGTTCCCAGTGCCTCCTAAAGAAACAAAGAAGACAAACAGACACAGTAAGTGCAAACAGTGAGGGGGAGGGGAGAGATTTAAAAAAAAAAAAGATTTGCTGAATGGAGAAATGGATGATTAAATGAAATCAGTCATTGTGTGACACAACTAAAACTTCATTCCATATCAGCTGACTCCAAGCCAGACAGGATTATGTAGGAAAAGTTCCCAGTATGATGCCTGGGTGATCTACAAATGTCTGTTTTCCCTGCTTTTACTTCCTTTCCTCCTGTGAAACATTGTGCACAAAAATTCAATACTGAATAAAGACAATGTCCTATTGATGGATTGACTGAAGGAAGATGGCGAATGGTTTCCAGTAACCCACCTGAAAGTCATGGTTTTAAAGAGCACCTGTAGTCACACCTGAAACAATGCCCTATATTTGACCACCATCAATAATAATTTTGTTGGAATTTTCTTGGAAAAGACATTTGAGTATCTTCTTTTCTTTTCATCATTTTAGTTATAGCTTAAAAGTTTTGTTTTTTTTTAACAATTTTTTTTAATTTTTAAAGATACTTAGAGTACATAAATGTTACAAAAAAATATAGGGATTCCCTTATACCCCACTCCCCACACCTCCCACACCCTCCCACATAAACAACATCCTTCATTAGTGTGGCACATTCATTGCAATTGATAAACGCATCCTGGGGCATTGCCACTGAGCATGGACCATAGTTCACATTGTAGTCTATACTCTCTCCCACACAGTTCCACATGTTATGGGATGATATAAAATGGCCTATATTTGTTGTTAATGTCATTCGGGATGATTCCTAAGTCCCAAAAAAGGCCCCGTATTATAATTGTTTTTCCCTCTCCCTGCCCCCAGAGCCTCCAGTGGCCACTGCTTCCACATTAATGTTGTAATTTCTTCCGTTGCTAGAATCACAATATGTCTATAATAGAATACCAGTAAGTCCACTCTAGTCCATAATTCATTCCCCAATCCTGAAGATTCTGGGATGGTGATGTTTACTCCACCTCTAATTGAGAGGGGGCTTCAATCCCATAACAGCTGATGGATAGAGCTCTCTTGCTTGCAATTGTAGGCTTTCTCATTTCCTTGTCATGGTGGTTGTCAATCCTCACCTCCTTGTTAGTTGTCCTGGGTGAGTCCAATGAACTGGAGAGGAAGTGTTGCAACTCTGCTAAGGCTCCGGGCCCAGCTGGCACATGGACAGCTCAAAGATTCCAGTCTATCGGATGTACACATACAAACTCCAGCACCAAGTATAGGGTGAAATAGAAGGGACAAATGAGCCATGTGTAGGGAAGCCATAATTGAGTCCAACTCTGTCACTCTCAGGAGCACAAACTCCAAAGTAGAGCCCACTGGCAAAGCATCAAATGCCAGAGCTATCTGCCCTGACCATAGGACCGAGGTGTCTCCAGAGCCCTCAGGAGTCCCACTATTTGGGGTAGTATCCACTTTGACAGTCTATGAGATCCTGCTGAGATGTGCATAAGCGTTACCTCTGGGATAACCTCCTGACTCACTTTGAAGTCTCTTAGCCATATAGACTCATTTGTCTTTACCTTTTCCCCTTTTTATTCAAGATCTTTTTCCAGTTGCATTGCTAGTTGGTCCTTGGTAGTAATCCCTTGGTGCCAGAGAGGCTCATCCCCGGGAGTCTTGTCCCACACTAGGGGGAAGGTAGTGCATTTATATGCTGAGTTTGACTTAGAGAGAGGCCACATTTGAGCAACAAGGAGGCTCTCATGAGGCAATTCTTAGGCACCCCCCAACACTAGGCTAAGTTTCAATTTCAAGAGAAAGGCTCATAAGTGTAGTTGTCAATATCAAGGACCCATCAATGGATCATCCCCCCTCACCAGTCATTGCCCCTGTACTTGGGGGACTGTCGCTGCTCCATTAGAGAATGTGGCAGAGCTCTCCAGGATGGGAATTCAATATTCTCTTGGTTATTATGTGAGTCTCCACCCTCTGTGACAATGCCCCGTGAACATTTGAACATATTTATACACCTTATATATATGCCCAGGTGAACTTTCTCCCATGTATCCCCCATCACTAACACCCCACACCAATGATCCTCCCATGCCCCAATTGTAACCCTTCTGTGATCCAAAGCTTCTTCAAAAATGAAACCAATAAAATAGCCAAATACAAGTAATAGGAAAATAAAATAATAAAATGATAGGTTTAAATATAAGAAATAAAATATGTAAAAATTTAAAAAGCTAAAATTAAAATTAAATTAAAAGATTGGGATATTAAAAAATAATGAAAAATATTTTTAAAAAATTTTTTGACATTTTGCCTTTCATCTCTGTAATATCTGTTGTGTTGTATGTACAGTGACATTTTCTTCCATTTATTCCCCAGTGTCTTACTTTCTTTCGTTTTGTTTTCAAAGAAGTTTTAGGTCACAGTAAAGTCACATACAGAATACAGGGGACTTCTATATACCCAACATCCTCCCCCTTTTCCCCCTTCCCATATTAATACGTTTTTATATGTGGGTGGTACCTTTGTTACAACGGATATACAAATAGTGAAACAAAGCTACTAACCATGCTCAATGATTTACATTATGTTTTACATTTTAGACGGCACATTTTTATAAATTTTGATGATATTTAACATGGCTTGTGTCCATCATTGCGAGATCATGTAGAACACTTCCATTGCCCACTAAATATCCCCTGTTCCATCTATTCTATTCTTCCCTCCCCCTCCCCTCAGGGCCCACAGTGACCCCCCGGCTTCACTCCTTGGATGACAGGATTCATAGTTACTCACAACACTGAAGTCTTGACACACTGGTTTGTCTTCCCTTATTAGGAACCGCCCATGCTCTCGAGAGACTCCCGCCTCTCTGTTTGTGAACATATTGGTCCTCCCCAGGATGGGGAGTCCAACTCCTTCCCACTCATTATCTGGGTCTCCACCCACTGATACAACACATTATGACAAAATAGTCACTCACACACTCTCTAGAAACTTGCTCCAGGCATGCCCTGTCCTGAATGCCACCCCCATCCAACACCCTAAACCAGTACCCCTTCCTTGTCATATTGCCATAAGAGCATTCCCAAATTTGTACTTTCAACCACATACCTGCCGATCCGAAGTGTTCACCTGGTCCCTCTCCCAACCCTCCCCCCAGTTTCGTGGACCTTCCAACCCACCCTCCCCAATCTACCCACCTGTCAAACTTGCACCACCCAACCCAATAATATCACTACCCTCCTGTCATATCCCTTCAATGAGCAACTACAAATTTTCACCTTATCATAGATTATGTCCATATGGACATTGGCTCACAACCTTCTTATCCCTTTCTATTTCCTGTAAACCTATCTTCCAGAAAATAGCTCTCTGAGTCTGCCCAATTTACTTAATGCATATCAGTGAGGTCATATAATATTCGTCCTTCAATGCCTGGCTTGCTTCACTCAACATAAGGTCCTCAAGATTCATCCATGTTATCCTGTGTTTTAGCACTGTATTCGTTCTTACAGCTGAGTAATATTCCATTGTATGTACCACATTTTGTTTATCCATTCACCTGTTGATGAGCATTTGGGTTGATTCCAGCTTTTGGCAATAGTGAATAATGCCGCTATGAACATTGGTGTGCATATATCTATTAGTGTCTTTGCTTTCAATTCTTCTGGGTATATACCAGCAGTGGAATTGCTGGATCATATGGCAGTTCTATAGTTAGTTTTTTGAAGAACCACCAAACTGTCCTCCACAATGGCTGGACCATTTTACATTCCCACCACTTACCTTCCTCTGTTTTTTTAATGGCCGCCAGTCTAATAGGTGTAAGATGGTATCTCATTGTAGTTTTGATTTACATTTCCCTAATAGCTAGTGATGTTGAGCATCTTTTCATGTGCTTTTTAGCCATTTGTATTTCTTCCTTGGAGACATGTCTTTTCAAGTTGCTTGCCCATTTTTTAAATGGATTGTTTGTCTTTTCATTTTCGAGTTGTAGGATTTCTTTATATGTGCTGGATATTAAGCTCCTGTCAGATACATGGTTGCCAAATATTTTCTCCCATTGGGTAAGCTGCCTTTTTACTTTCTTGATAACCTCTTTTGAGGTGCAAAAGTTTTTAATTTTGATGAGATCCCATTTATCTATTTTTTCTCTTGCTGCTCGTGCTTTGGCTGTGAAGTTCATGAAACCATTTCCTATTACAAGGTCCTGTAGATGCTTCCCTACATTATCTTCCAAGGTCTTTATGGTTTTGGCTCTTTATTTCTTTGATCCATCTTGAGTTGATTTTTGTATAAGGTGTGATATGGCATTCCTCTCTCATTCTTTTGGGTATGGATATCCAGTTCTCCAAGTACCATTTGTTGAAGAGGCCATTCTCTCCCAGTTATGGGGGTTTGGTGGCCTTGTTAAGTATCAGATGACTGTATATGTGAGGAGCTATTTCAGACTTCTCAATTAGGTTCCATTGGTCGGTATTTCTATCCTTGTGCCAATACCATGTAGTTTTGACCACTATAGCTTTGTAGTATGTTTTAAAGTCAGGTAGTGTGATTCCTCCAATTTCATTTTTCTTTTTCAATATGTCTTTGGCTATTTGGGGTTTCTCACCCTTCCAAATAAATTTTGTAGTTAGTTTTCCCAAATCACTAAAAATTGCTGTGTTGATTTTTATTCAGATTGCATTAAATCTGTAGATTAGTTTGGGTAGGATAGACATCTTAATGATGTTTGGTCTTCCTATACATGAAGAGGGAATATTATTCTATTTATTTAAGTCTTCTTTGATTTCCTTTAACAATGTTGTATAGTTATCTGTGTGTAAGTCATTTATATCTTTAGTTAAATTTATTCTAGAAGTTTTTAATAAAAAATTTTTAAGCATTTAGGAAAGTTGAAAGCCCAGTACTAGCACCATGATCATTGGTCTGCCTAGATCAGGGTTTCTCAGCCTTGGCACTGTTGACATTTTGGGCCAGATGATGCTTTTTTGTTGGGGGCTGTCCTGTGCATTGTAGGATGTTTAGCAGCATCACTAGATGCCAGTAGCACCCTCTCCCCAGTCATGAGAGCCAAAAATGTCTCCCAATACTGCCAAATGTCCCCTAGGGAGTAAAATCACTCCTCGTCCCTATTGCCTTACCCGGGTTGAGAACCACTGATGTAGATTTTTTAAAGTTTGCATTTGGCATATTTGCCTTATTATACTTGTGTTCTGGTTTTTCTGCACAAAACTGTTTGAAAATAAGTTGCAGATAGGCTGGTAGTTCACCTTCGTATATTTCAGCAGGCATCTCCTGAAAATAAGGACATAGATTTACGTAACTACAATACCCCTGTACATGTAAGAAAATTAACAATTAATCTCTACTATTATCTAATACTCAGTCCATAAACTTCACATATGCAAAGCAGTATTGGCCTTGGTATCTGGGAATGGATGATCTATTTTACTGGCTAATTCTGGTCCTGTATCAGAAAGGCAAATGAATGATTATACAGACGTCTTTGCCATTAGATTGGGGCAACGAACTGAATTCCAAATGGCTTCTCTCAACTTCTCTGTCCTGGTCAAGTTTTAATGATCAAACTACAGCATAGCTGCATCAAGACACTTGGTGATTTTTTAAAAAATAATGAGAATAAAAAGCCTTTAAAAAATGAACCACTGAACACACAGGTTGATTGGCTGTACACTTTGGTACTTTCAATCCCTAGATATTTCCACTTTCTCTTACCATCATTCCCTTCCTGATTTCACTTTATTTCCATGCAGCTTCAATGCCTGATTCATCATTCTACAATGAATTCTTATTTGACTCCTCATTTCCTTTGCACCACTGTGCTTTATTCATAATTCTTGGCAAATCTATAGACCTCAAAGAATTTTACTGTTGCTTTCTCTTCACTTGTACCAAGGATCCTGAGATTTGTTGTAGAAAAATCATCTACGTTGATGCCATTATAAATTCCTGGTGCCATTGTATATTCAGCTGAGCTTCCACAATCTAGAAATCCTAGGATGTTTCCCTAATGGTATCCCCTATTCTCCATAGTGGGCATTTCACCATCCTCTGACTTCTGCCCATTCTAGTTAGATGACCTCACCTCTTACTCACTGAGTCAGCAGAAATCATCTGATAAGATTTTCTTATCTTCAACTTCCAAGCATGAAATCCACAAACTCACTTACATTCTCTTCTCTTCTTTCCTCCTTGTGGCCTGTCTTAGAAAAAGAGGAAAAATACCCATGCCTTTCATTCTGTTATGGAGTCTGTCTCTTTGCTCCTTTCCAAGGACTTGGTCTTCTAATTATTCCTACTCTCTATTGTTTGTTTCATCATTCCCTTGCTACTTGTTTATTTAGACATGCACAAGTCTCTCTCATCTGAAAAAGAACTCATTCTTGACCCCATGCTATCCTTCGACTACATACTGATTTTTTTTCATCCCCTTAACAGTCAAATCCTTTGAAGAAATTTCTGGAGAAAACGTCCATAGCCTTCATCAGATTGTCACCTCCCACCCCCCAACAAGAAGGACTAAAAGCCCCTTCTACACACTCTCTTTCTAGGACACCCCATCTACTCTGATGGCTTTAGTTACCCTCCATGTGCTGCTGGTCCATGATTGTTCTTCTGAGCATTCCATTTCCTAGATTTCCAATTGTACGGGCACCTCAAACTCACAGGTCCTAGGCTGAACTTGTCACTTATTCCACCCTCAAGCAAGCTCTTATTCATTTTCCATTTCAGTGAGTGGCACAACACCCTCTCATCTATACAAGGCTAAAACCAGGAGGCATCCTAAGAGTTCCCACCCTCACTCTCCACATCCAATCAGTCACCAACTGCTACAAATGTGCTACTTGCTAGATGTGTCTCAGGTCCATGCACTTCATCCTCACTGTGGCCACCCATGTCCAGGTGGCCTGGGGGACTACAACAAGTAGACTCAGAATCAGCTTCTCTGTCTTCGGTTTTGCTCTTCTCTTATCCATTTTCCATGATGCAGCACTGTCATCTTTCTAATATGCAAATCTAATCATATCACTGACTTAAAACCCATTAGTGGTTTGATGTCCTTAGGATAAAGTCCAAATTTTTTAATGTGGTCAACTTGGCCTTTTTTTTTTTTTTTTTTTACTTAGACCCACCTACCTTGCCATACTTATCCCCATCCCTTTCCTTTCACCACCACCGACTTGCAGACTTAATGCTCCAAAGATAATTAATTTATTTCAAGGCCTCCAATGAGCCATGTGGTCCATCACTTCTAGAACTTTACATATACTATTTTCTCTCTCCAATAAATTAAGGCCAGCCACTTTCCTGGAGATTACCTGAGACAGATTTTGTTATGAATAATAAAAATTCCTCATGGTTTATACAGTGCTTCATACTTATTTTTAAAATAAACTTTTGGTGCAGGAGTAAGAAGTAAAAATTTAGAAAAGGTGAGTATGCACATACTGTGTGTGTGTGAGTGTACACACATTTATTTTTATTTAAAGAATATGGTCATCCTGTACATGTTTTATAATTTGTTTTCTTCATTTAATTGTCCATTTCCTTTAATTATTCTTCAACAAAATTCTTAATGATTTCGAAGATTCTATTAATAACATTGTAATTTATTTAATCAGGATTTTGTGTTTAGATGTTTTTGTTGCCTCCAATTCTAATTTTTTACTCTTAAAAGCAACTGCACTGAACTTCCTTGCCTTTTGTTTTTTAAGCAATTTTTATCTTCTCAACACCCTGTGAAGATGCAGGATTGGTCACGTTATCTCCATGTTAAAGATGAGGAAATAGAACTTCAGAGGGGTGATGATTTGTCCAATGTCTCGAGGCTAGGAAGGGACAGGGCTGGAACCCAGGACTTCTAACTCCATGCGATTCCTCCACTATCTTGTCTCAGCTTAGCAGCAAACAGCAGTTAGGACCGAATGGAAGATTAGGGGATACCAAGCCTTTGTAGAGAGATGGCTGAGTGGAGCTGCTAGGTCTGGGTTAAGCGGGAAGAGTGCAGATTTAAGATAACAGAGCCAAGCCACAAGTCAAAGAAGGGGTTGTTCAGGGAAGCCCACGTTCTGAAAGAAGCGTGTGGCTAGAACCTAAGAAGTATTGGCATGGTCCCCACCCCACTCCCTGAAAGTCCTTCACGAGAACAATCTGCCAGCATGGAATTCCCAGTCCCTAGAGTCCTTGTACTATGCACCAGCTTAATAATCAGATTTGGTTAGCTGTTCTGAACATTTCCAAAAGTCTAATGGAATGCATACAGGTAGCTACAATAAGGCTAAGTGGGCTAATTAAAACTCTAGTCTTTGCTTTTGGGCAAAAATTATGTTCTCTTGGTGAGGAAACTGTTATTGAAAGCCGATTGTCTTTGACTTAAAATATTTATTTATTATTTAATAAATACAATGTATTTTGTAGGAAAAAACCTGTAAAATATTAGGTACATAGTGGAAAAATAAAAGGGATAAATAGTTTCTAAAATATCAGCTAGTTAATGCTGACTTTACCTGTTTTGCCATTTTGTTTTCATTTATATTTGGGTTTCCCTGAAAGCAGAGGCTGAGGCGAGGAATTGTGAGTGGGTAGCTTATTTGTGAGGTGATCCCAGGAAGTAGAAGTGAGGGAGCAGGGAAGTAAAACAGAAAGGAGAAAAGTCAATAAAGTGTGTGTGAAGGAGTGGGTTTCTTCCGTGAGCAACTGTGACTTACTCCTGCTGGACATGTCTGAGAAACTGCACAGAATATGTTCCAGAATTGTCCCACCAAGGACTGGGAGAGCTTTGACTTCCAAACCCTATTGACTGAAGATTCCCCCCACCAGGGGAGTGGAATTAAATCCACCCTTCTCCTTCCCCCTTCCCTGTATTCTGAGCTCTGAACTCTACCCAAGTCTTCTGTGGCTACTGAGAAAGCCCTGAGGTTAAAAGCAGACTGATGTCACAAGTGTGCACTCAAGATGGATACCAGTGGTGTGCAAGGAACTGTCTACCACAATTGCACTGAAATCAGGTGGGCTTTAAGCATGTGGTTCAGTCACACCAGTGTCTGTACATGTTTCTTTTGTGCTTAAGTAGTTTCAGTATAGCCTTCTTCATTTAAAAATAAGACAAAAGAAAACCAAACCAAACAAACAAGTACAAAAAAAGAAAGCCTTTTTTTGCTTGGCTAGTGCAGAAAAGCAAATTATATTTAAAATGTTATATTAAGTTTGGAATCTGAATGAAAGAGGGGTGAAACATTTGTCTAGATCATTCTTTACTGAGCATTCCACTAAAACTTGGCATTGTATTTTTCATCCAAAGAACACTAATATCAAATTAGATAGTGCTTTGACTATCATCACTCATTAGAGAAATGCAAATCAAAACCAGGAGATGCTACTTCACACCTGCTAGAATAGCTGTGTTCACAAAGACAGACAATAGCAAGCACTGACGAGGACATGGAGAAATTGAAACCCTCATACATTGCTTGGTAGGATTGTAAAATGATAAAGCTACTTTGGAAAACAGTTTGGCAGTTCCTCAAACAGTTTAACAGAATTACCATAAGACCCAGCATTTCCACTCTTAAGTATATACCCAAGAGAACTGAAAACATATGTCAACCCCAAAACTCGCACATACATATTCATAGCAGAATTATTCATAATGGTCAAAAAGTGGAAACAACCCAAGTGTTCATCAACTGATGCATGGATAAACAATGGAATATTATTTAGCCACAAAAAAGAAACAAAGTACTGATATATGCTATAACATAGATGAACCTTGAAAACATGTTAAGTGAAAGAAGCCAGACACAAAAGGCCACATAGTACACGATTCCATTTATATGAAATACCCAGAATAGGTAAATCCATAGAGATGAAAAGTAGATTGGTGGTTGCCAGGAGTTGGGGGGATGGAGGAATGGGATAGTGGTGATGACTACACAGCTCTGTGAATATACTACAAATATACTAAAAACCACTTTAAAGGGTGAATTTTATAATACGTGAATTGTATCTTAATAAAAATAAATAAAAGAGAAAAAATCTAGTGTAATTTCCAAAGTCTGATTAATTTTTGCCACGGGAAAGTGCGTACCAACCACTGGCTGAAAAGTTGTAAAGCTGTTGTCTGGGTCTGCTCAACTAGTTGTTTCAACTGATCTGTTTTCAACCAAATCTTTTACCTTCAGATTTATGAAAGATAAGAAAGATGCAAACACGGACCCTACACTCAAGGATATTTTGCTTTGTCACAGAAACAGACATTTTCATGATGACATTAGTTTTGGACTAGAATCAAAGACAGGTCTAAGGAAGCTCCTGGGAGGGAAACGTTAATGCCATCTAGGATCTGCAAAGGCCCTGATGGAGAAGGGGAAGGTTCTGGATCTGGTTGTGAAGCCAGAGGAAAACCTCCCAAGGATAACCCATTCAGCTGGGGCACTTGAGCAGGGTACCATGCCAAGAGAGGCAACTTAGGGGGGTGGATCTTGAAAGAAGGCATCCTTGGATTCAACATGAATACCTTTGAGACTTTGAGACTATTTGAAAAGCTTCTGACCTCAGTTTCCTTAACTGTACAGCGGGGTAAAAAACAATGCTGGTCCACTGTGGAGATTAAATGAAACAACATAAATAGGCATCTGGCACAAGTGCACACAGTAAGTGGTAGCTATTACTGTTATTAAAGATAAAGAATGCAGGGTGAGGAAGAGCTTTGGATAAGAGTTATAAAGGCTAAAACAGAGTAGAGAATGGACACAGAATCTTTGTGTGTGAGACTGCGTCAGTGTTAATAATTTGGTAATAATAGACCATCAGGGCTGCTTTGATTGAATTCCAACTATCAGTATGGTAAAGTGTGCTCAGAAAATTATGGTGAAAAACTGAAATTCGTGTGGAAGATTGAGGAGAACATAAAGAACATTTCTAAACAGATTGCAGGGAGACTTTGTGGGCTCTGTGAGTGAAACCTCAGCCTTAGCAATAAGAACGATGCCAACAGCTAACTTTTACTGGGCAACCCCCTGGGTCAGTGCTCATGATCTCATTTAGCACACATAATAATAACAAGAGGGCAGGGCTGTTAATATCCCCAGGTTTCTAAATAAAAAACAAACACTTAGAAAGTTTAAGTAACTTTTCCAAGGTCATACAGCTGGGAGGAAAGTGGCAGTGGCACAAACCCAGGTCTTCCTAAACCCAGTGCTTATGCTTTTACAAGGAAAGGGGTGAGGTGAGGAGGAAGTGGAAGGAATGAAGACAGAGATGAATCTGGAGGAATAGAGTTAAGTTGTATCAGTCAGGGTTCTTTAGGGAAACAGAAAGAATAAGATTATATATATATGTATATATATATATGTATATATATATATTTGTACACACAATAAATATATGTGTATAGACACATATACACATATATCTATTATATGATTTATTATAAAGATTTATTATAAGGAATTGGCTCACACGAATGTGAGCACTGTCAAATCCAATTTCCCAATGAGGCTGGAAATTCTAGGAGGAGGAGTGATGAAATCTGTATCTTGTTCACATATGGTGATTCTAGCAATGCAAGAAATTATAACAATGAGGTGGAGCCAGTGGCCACTTGACACTTTTGGGGTAGGGAGGGGATGAGCAGTTGAAATACAGGGGCTTCTTTGGGAGTTGGAGGTTGTCCTGAGTACTGTTGTGGCAACGGATGTAGGCCATTTTAAATCAGCACACACCACTCAGAACTGAGTGGGAGAGAGTGTGGTCTACAGTGTGAACTGTGGTCTATGGTTGGTGGCAAGGCTCCAGGATGTGTAAGTTCATTGAGGGTGGTGGGCCACACTGTGGGAGATGTTTGTGTGGGATGTGGTGGGAGGTGTGGGAGGTGGGCAACATGGGAATCCCAGTGGGTTCCGTGTAATATTTTGGCTAATCTAAGCACCTCTTAAAATATATGTGTATATATATATATATATA
>JAKSZT010053887.1:58901085-58929278 GCA_026826555.1 Tolypeutes matacus
AAAAAAAAAAAAAAAAAAAAAAATCTGTATCTGAGTCTGTAGGGAAGACCAGGGAGGAATGAAGGGTGTAGTCTCCAGCCAGAATTCCTTCTCATACTTGAAGCACATTTCTTGCTCTTAAGACTTTGAACTGATTGGATGACCCCTCCACATTGCTGAGGGTTATCTCCTTTACTTAAAATCAACTGATTGTAGATGCTAATTCGTTTACTAAATACCTCCAGAGTAAACCACTACACCAGTGTTTAATCCAACAATTGGACACCATAGCCTAACCAAGTTGACAAATAAAACTAACTATCATATGGACATTCCCTTTAGATGGCCTCTATCCAGGGCTGTGAATGTGCTTACCTCCTTCGCAATGGAGTTCATGGTGTGTGCAACTCCCGGGGATGTCATTTACATAGAGTACTCTGTGAATGGTGGCAAAACAGCTGCCTGCCTCAACCAAATCAGTGCACTAGGCACCAAAGTTGCTGAAGTTGTTTACAAAAGCATTGCAAGGAAAGCCCCTTTGGTGGGGACTCACAGGCAGGAAAAAATTGGGAAACACATGCTGGGGAATGTGATAAGGAGTGGAGAGAGAAATTAAAGGTCAGACTGCAGCTTCCAGTTAAGGTCAGGAGCAGGAAAAAATGGGGTGGTGCGAAGGGGAAGGTTAATCAGAAAGGAAAGGAAAAGGTCATTTTGGTTCTAGGATACTGGAGCAGAGGGTCACTTTGGGATGGGGGTGGCCTTTGGACAAAGTGTCCCTTTAGAATCCCCAGGGCCCAGAGGAATGGGAGGCTCAGAGTTCTGTGAAGCGGGAGACAACGGACAGGGAAGTGGAAGAGAGACACAGAAGAACCTCGCATACATCACAGTTTCACCAAGGACTATTTTTGAGTTGTTTTGCTGTCGAGGTGGGGTGGAAAACAGAGTAAGTCACTGGTTGTCTTTTCACTCAGAAAAGAAACACTCGGGAAGTTTTGATGACTAAGTAATGAAAGTAATATCATTTTTGAAATGTGAAACATACAAGGAGATCTTTTTTGTGTGTATGCAGTTGTTTTATACATTTTGATTTTTCCTAAATATGTTTGGAAAAGGGAACATATTTCCACCTATGAAAGGTGTATCTCAATTATGAAAGATTTTGTATTCACCTACAAGTCAGCTTGGCAGTAATGCAGTAGATTTCTCCTTTGATCTTGGTGCCCAGGCCCTAAATGTTTCAACATACCTCTGGAGATCATTCCTCTGTTACACCCATTATAAACGTGCAGTCTGACGTGGTTTCACCAAGTCACCAAATGAATGACCAGCAGATAGGACCAGTATCAAAACCCCAAGTAAAATTATAATAATGATCCTTAAATTATGATAAGCCTGCTAATCATATTTGAAATTTGTCAGTTCTAAATTAGCTTTTAAAAAATCTCAAATGGAAGGTGGATCAATTCAAATACATTTAAGAAGGTGTATGGTAGCTTAAGATCCAATTATGCATTTAATAGTGTATTAATAATTAAACATTCAAAAATGTATTGAGATACCACCCTTTACAGAGAGCTTTCAAATCTAAACTAGTGCCCAAGAATCATTTGAAAGCTAACATGCTAATTCAGTTGTATGAAACTCATTGCCAAGGTCGTGGATTGATTATAGTAAAATTTTTTAAAAAGGAAAATTCTCTATTTCATTGCTGTATAGTAATTACATTAATATTTCATGCCTGAATAATGCCTAGCAGTTTATACAGCTGTTTCACATGTACCTTTTTACTTATCCCTCAGAGTAAAGTGGCTATTATCATGATATTCCTTCTACAGATGTGGAAACTGAGCAGCAGAGTGAAATGCAGTGGTTTTCAAATATTTTTGCAGCCTAGCGAAATCTTATTAAGAAGTTGGATTACAAAACTAATAGGGCCCAAGGTGCCCCTGATTCCCACATGGCTGGGACCAACCCCCTAAAAGGTTCTCTGCAGAGTTTGAAGACCACCAGTATAATTTGAAGGAAAAACAAAGCATGAGTTTTAGATTCAGACAAGCCTGATTTTGAAGCCTGGCTGAATATTTATAAGCTGAATATTACTTTGGATGTATTATTTAGCCTTCCTAATTCTCAGTTTTCAAATTTGTAAAATGCAAATAATATCGTAGAGTTTCTTGCACTATAAGTTCTTACCTTAATACTAACCCCGTCTTTCTTGCCTCAAAGTGATTTGCTCAATGTTTTGAAAGAGTGACTTGCAGAATTTAGGTCTTCTGCCACCAAATCTATAGTCTTTTCCACTACATCATGTGACTACAGATTGCATTCCCAACCAACTCTGGAGGCCTTGCCAATGACACTATGTCCTCTCCTAAAGAAACAAGGTAAGATCCATGTCCTGTTGATAGTGGCCTCCTTGTGTCGGTGTATAATCCTCTTGATTTGCTGCTGAATTCAGTTTGCTAGTATTTTGTTGGGGATTTTTGCATCTATATCCATAATGGATATTGGCCTTTAGTTTTCATGTAGTGTCTTTGTCTGGTTTTGGTGTCAGGATAAAGATGGCCTCATAGAATGAGTTAAGAAGTGTTCCCTCTTCTTCAGTTTGTTTGGAAGAGGTTGCGAAGGATGGATTTTAATTTCTTTCCCCACCCTTATTTGAGGTACATATTGAAATCTTTAGAGGTGAAATCACATGATGTCAAGGATTTGATTTAACATATTTAGCAAAGATTTAAAAAAGGCAAAGGGAGGAGGGATAGCTAAAAATAAGCATGATAGGGAGTGACTACTTAATGAGTAGGAATCTCCCTTTCGGGGTCATGAAAATGTTTTGGAAGAAGATGGAGCTGATAGGTGCTTAAATTTGTGACTGCACTAAATGCCACTGAACTGTACACTTTAAAAACAGTTAACTTTATGTTATGTGAATTTGACCTCAATTAGAAACAAAGGTATGGTGACGTGTTGGTGACTGTTGAAGCTGGTGATATATATAAGGGAGTTAGGTATGCTGTTTTGGCATACATTTGGAATTTTTCAAAATAAGAGTTAAAAGTAAAAGAATCCAGATGGGTTTTCTTCCTAAGTTGCATAGTGCTTCCAGACTGGGATTTCAAGCCAAGACGTGCTCATATTCTAAGGACATTGGAAAACAGAGCAATTGTGAGGTACCACTTGAGAAGGATGGGTTTGAGCAGATAGTGTCATCTGCTGGAAGCTTTTTAACAAAAAAAGGTTGCCATAGAATGGGATCACTTTTGTCCAGCCTGTATAAGTCTATGGACAAAGGATAGCACAGGTTCAACTTACAAATGCCCTGTGTTCTGGATGTCATATCAGAAGGTCCTATTACTTAAAAGGATGAATTAATAGAACAGCTTGACTGGTGAAGAGCCAAGACCTCTACTATCTCCCTGCAACAAGCCTGATCTGTTGCTTTGGCTGAGCTTGATCAACAGAAAAAGCCTTTGGTCTGATTCTGCTAAAGCCCCTAAAAAGTTCCAGCACAGTGCAGACTGGCTACTTCCACTGCAAGTCACAGAGTGGAAGACAGAGAAGGCTGAGCAACTTTCCAGAGCCTTCTCCACTGGATTGCTCACCAGCAACATCTACAAATGTCTAGGACCTCTGTCCTCTGTCCAACCAGCTGTAGTTCTTTTTTTTTTTTTTTTTTACTCCACAAAAGTTGGTCTCTGTTCCTGAATCCCTTCCATCCCTCTCAACTCTTCCAACATCTGTGCATTCAACCTAAGTTCTGTTATGTTTATTTTTCAGGTTGTGTTTTGTCTCTTTCAGAACTATAATCTACTTCAATTATTCCTTTGGTTTAACCAAGTGTGGGCCTTGCCCATCATAGGTGCTCAATATATTTTTCTTGAAAAGTAAACATTCTTGAGCCCTGCCCACCATAATTCTGGGAATCTACATTTTACCTACGCCCTGCCCCATTTTGATGTAAGTGGCCCATGGACAGAGACCACCTTTGTGATCCTTGAATTTCCCATGCCTGAAATTCAATACTTCTTTGTTGAGTAATTATTCTATATTAGATTCTTTTTTAAATTTTATTGAAGTATATCATATACATGAACATACATAAACAATGAGTGTATAGTAAAAGTTGTGGACTTACAAAATAAGCATGCATATCATCATACATCACCCCACCACAAACACCTTGCATTCTTGTGAAACATTAGTTACAGACTGCGAAAGAGCATCCTCAAAATATTACTACGTACTAACTATATTTACAGTTGGTGTATTTTCTTCCCAATGCACCAGATTATTAATATCCTGTATTAGTATTATGCATTTGTTATAGTTCATGAGAGAACATTCTCATATTTATTCTGCTAACCACAGTCTATCTTCCACCACTGAATACTCTGTGTTATTCAGCCCCATTCAAAGTACATTCAGTGGCTCTCATTTTCATTACAGAGTAGTGTTGTCATCACCTCAGTCAATTTTAGAATGTTTTCATTACTCCAGAAGGAAAATTCCCATATCTCCTTATACCCTCCAATAGTAGTCTCTTAGAATTTATATATTTTCTTTGCCATTGCTGCAAAAAATTACAATATTATAGGTAACTATCATACATAATTTACATTAGTTGTAATTTCCCCATGTATCACCATATTCTTAACACTTTGTAAGAGAAGAACACTTTTATATTTATACTATTAACCACAATCTCCATCCACCGCTGAAATCACTGTGTTCTACATACCCTAGATTATTCTCTAGTTTCCTTTCAATTGACATTTACATCCACAGACTACTCCTTCAGCTACAATCTCATTTATAAATCAATGGTATTAGTTATATTCATGATAATGTCTTACCATCAGTTCATTTCCATACTTTACAATAAACTTTTAAAAAAATTTTACATACATTAAGCATCAAGTCCCTTTCTCAACGTACATTCTAATTCCTAGTAACCTATACTCTAGAGTTTACCTCCATGCATTTATTCATTGTATTTAGTTCATATTAGTGAAACCATACAATATTTGTCCATTTATGTCTGACTTCTTTTACTCAATATAATATCCTCAAGGCTCATCCATATTGTCATATGTGTCCTGATTTCATTTCTTCTTACAGCTGAATAGTATTCCAATGTATGTAATACCACATTTTGTTTATCCATTCATTGGTTGATGGACACTTGGACTGTTTCCATATTTTAGCAATTGTGAATAATGCTGCTATGAACATCAGTGTGCAAATGTCAGTTCATGCCCTTGCTTTCAGTTCTTCTGAATATATTCCTAGCAGTTCTATATTCAGCTTCTTGAGGTACTGCCAAACTGTTTTCCACAGAGGCAGCACCATTTTACATTCCACCAACAGTGAAGGAGTGTTCCTATTTCTCCATATCCCCTCCAGCACTTGTAGCTCTCTGGCTTTTTTTTTTTTTTTTTTTTGTGATGGCCATTCTATAAGGTGTGAAATGATATCTCATTGTAGTTTTGATCTGCATTTTCCTAATAGAAATTCAAAAAATATGTTTTGATAAATGAATATATGAATGAGTGAATGAATTTACAGTCCGTATAAATGGTAGCCATAAGATTCTTGGTTTATTCTCAGAATCAACTAGTCATGTAAAATCATAACAAATATAAAATGTTGACACTTCAAGGGCTTAATAGACTTGACCAAAATTTTTGGCTTCAAAGTGGCCATTTCTGTCTACTTTTACCAGCTTCTTCATTGCACTGATTTATTGATTCATTTTAATAAGCATCATTTTATTACAGGCATTATACAAACCATTAGAGAAATAGAGCTGAAAAGAAAAGTTCCTTGGGTTCAACAGTTCATTGGTGGAAAAAAACAACAGCAATAATTTATTGTCTTGAGTGCTATAAGAGAGATAACATATAACATTTTCTAGTATAGACAGTATAAATGCTCCAAGTCATCCACGTAATTGCATAATGAGTGTGTGTTAAATCTCTGGAGTGGTTTGGCCTCTACCCTCTTTGGCCAATTTATCCAAACAACTCCCCATTCCTCACCTCATACCCCGAGTTTACTGGCTTGGAGAACCCACTCAGACAAGCTTGTCAGGCTCCATTCTTGGCATTTCCTCCCACACCAGAGGAAACATCAGGAATGGCAAGCCCACTCGTTTAGCTTTGAGCTCTCAGGCAGCCTAACATTAAGGGACATTCGACCAGTTGTGTGCTTTACAGTTTCCTTAAAATAAAAACACAACATAAGTGGATAGTGCTTTCAATGTCTGGAGCACAATATGGTAAAATAGAAGGAACAGTGGATTGGGAATCTGTTAGGAAACAATTAAGATAAATACAGCCTTGCATTTTTTACCCAAAACCTTCAGTCCCCAAAGCCCTTTCCTGTACTAACTGTGACATTGAGCAAGTCACATAGGGCCTCTGGACCTTGGTTTCCTTATCTGTAAAATGTAGAGGTGGACTCTGTTATCTCTAAGGTCCATGGCAGTAGCCGTCTGATAAAAACTTTTATCTACTCTATGACTTCGTATAAAAATCCAGCTGGGCCAAACTTCTCCCCCCAGCTCTGGGTTAACCAAGGGGTTATGTCCTTCAAATATATGGAAACGAAATAAAAAACTGAAAATTATTGTGTATGTGTTTTGGGGGAGGGGAAACTTTGATGTAAAATCAAAGAAGACATAGTTCTGTAGAAGAAGTGAAAACTAATTGAGGTAGCTAGCAGGGAGCAAAACAGCAGTCTTTTGACACGGTCCCGACAAGTCTGGTGGCTAGAATACATGTATATTTGTAATTTTTATCACAGTTTTGTTTGGTCATTGACCAGACATGTATGGAATGCTCACTCTGTTGAGACACTAGGTTAAGGAAAAGCAAGCTGAAGACCCCATTATTTGGCCAGAATATAATAAAATTTAAAACTGCTTTAGGATTTAAGGAAATTAAGCAACTTCCTTCCCTGTAAATTTTAAGCAATTAAACTTTTGCAGTAAATATTGTAGGATTACAACTGCATATTAAAATTTCTATTTAGGGGAGCGGATGTGGCTCAAGTGGTTGAGCACTTGCTTCCCACATGGGAGGTCCCGCATTCAGCTCCCTGTGCCTCCTAAAAACAAAAACAAACAACAAGTAAAACAAAGGAAAAAACCAACTCAGGGGATGTGATGTATCTCGTTGGTTGAGTGCCGGCTTCCCACATACAATGTTCTGGGTTCATTTCTTGGCCCCTGGTACCTACCAAAAAAAATTTTATGTTGATTAGAAATTTTATGTTGTTAGAAATTTCTCAAAGAATGAAAACACAAAATGAAGTTTTGAGAGGGTTTGCCAAACTTTTCATAAAAAATAGTTTTCCACGTTTCAGGAAAATGTAATACCGGTATTTTAGATAAAGTGTTTTGCTTGTCTTTAGGCTTAAATGGTGGTAATCAATTAGGAAAATTGTTCCTAACTTATTTAATACAAAAAGAGAGGTAGTCTCAATGTCAAATAAATTACTATATTAATGCTAAGAGTCAATAATAGGGGGACATGAGATTTTTTCTTCTGGCTAAGGAAAATGTTCAAAGGTTTACTGGGGCAATGACTGCACAGCTCTGTGATGAAAGTGAGAACCACTGAGTGTACACTTCGGATAGATTGTATAAGATATAGGACTGTATAACACAGTGAACCATGTAGTGGTTCACTGGACTGTGGTTAACAGTACAAATATGAGAGTGTTCTCTCATGAACTATAACAAATGTACAATACTAATACATGGTGTTAATAATAGGGGGCATATGGAAAAAATATACCAAGTGTGTGCTATGGACCCTAGTTAGTGGTAATAGTGTGATGATGTTCTTTAATAATCTGTAACAAATGTCCCACAGCAATGTAAGGTATTGGTGGAAGGGTGAGGTATGGGAATTCTGCATATTATGAATGCTTGTTTGGTAAGCTCAGAACTTCTCTAATAAAAAGTACAAAATTAAAAATAAATAAAAATATATTGTTTTTCTTTTGCTATTTTAGGATTTGAAGGTAGCAAGTTCAACTCTAAGGCTTAGACTCTTCATCACAGATCATACTATATACAATACACTATGATGAACGTAAGGCTCGTAAATACTTTGAGGTCCAATATGGAAACGGAAGGAAGGAAGAATAAGAGGGCAAACTAACTGGAAAAGAAAGAAGAATGCTACCAACTGACAGAAATGGAGTCTTTGTGATGCTGGAGAACAGTTAGTGAAGGCTACTAGAAAGTTAGAAGGATAGGATGTGTAACTGGACAATGGGAAATCAGAGTTTTATTTTCTAAGGCAGAGCTGTTTCAGATGATGGTAAATTTCTGGATGGACTCCTGGGAGTAAGTTTAAGTACAGTGAGTGGCAAAGGTCATTCAAGTAAAGACAGTCCAAGAATTATACAGTTACAAATTTAGGTAGATATGTTACATGACTCTCCTAATAAAGTGGTCTGAGAATGTAATATGTATGATTACTGCTTTTTGGAAATTATTAAACTTTATTTTGTGGTCTGGTCAATTTTTGTCAATTTTCTGTGGAGGACTTTGAAAAGTATGTGTATTTTTAGTTTACTATGGTGGATGGGCTTTTTTTTTTTTTTTTTTTTTTTTTACACACTCTAAGGGCGTCTGTCTTTTAATAAGGGAATTTAAATATGTATACTTAATTCTGATATGTTTGTGCTACATTATTTGGTTGCAAGCAAAAGCAGAAACCAACTCTGGTTAACTTAGGCAAAACGGAAGGGTAGTAGGAATTCAGAGAAATGATACTGAAGCTTGAAGGATGTGGTGTTTTTTATTTTCCAAAAATAGCTGCAGCAATATCTTCCATCCCACCTGCTCTTTTTCAGTGTGACTTAAGACACTCTTCCTATCAAAAGATGGGATCTACGTTTGTTCCTCTTGAATCTGAGTAGACTTGTGACAATGGCGGAATTGAAGTTATGTGACTTTGAGGCTAGATCATAAAAGACATATAAGATGATACAGCTTATTCCTAGTTCCCTTGGGATGCTTTTTTGGAAGTCAGCTACCATGCTGTGAAGAAACCCCAACAGCCCACAGAGAAGCTCACCTGGAGAGGAACTGCGGCTCCCGGCCATCAGCCCTGGCTGAGCTCCCAGCTGTCAGCACAGCACCACCTTGCTAGGTGTGTAAGCAAGCCATTACAGAAGTGGCTCGCCAGCCCTGGTTGATGCTGTGTCGAGCAAATGAACCTTTCCCACCAAATCCTGCACAGACTGCAGATTTGCGAGCTAAAATAAATGTTTTTTTTTTTTGCTTCACTAAGTTTTAGGTTGTTTGTTACAGCAATAAATAATTAGAACAGGGAACAAAGCTTGGAATGGGTCAGGAAATAAGGCAACTTCTGAGAAACAAGAAGGAAGAATGGTCTCTAGCAGGTACTCTGTGGGTAGGGTACCACAACTGGAATGATTGAAAGCTAAACATTTTCAGTCTTGTTGTCTTCTTCTTAAGTTCCAGGTTTCAGTAAAGGGACTTTCCTCTGTTCTGACTGTAGATATCTTTTCACCCCTTGGTTACCAATGGGGGCCAATTCTGACTGCCACTGTATCCAAAAGCAGAATGCATGCTGAGTGGGCCCCACCACCCCAAAAATATCCTTTACATCACTTGCTCTGCTTTGTATTTTTCCTTTTCTTGATTTTATCAAATTCACCAAATTATCCTTGTTTCATTTTTTCCACTCAAGTAGTTTGGAATTTAAATATCCAATTTATATTCATCCAGTGGTGACCCTTATATTTAGTATGCATAATTGACTTAACATTTTCTGTATATATTTATGGTTAGTATCTATATACATCTCCAAAAAGACAAAAATCTTAGCATGCTTTTATCATTCTCTTTTCCCTTTACCCTCATGATAAGATCATTTTATTTACAGATTATCATTATTTCTTTTTACTTTATGAATCAGCAATTATAAATCTTAAGTAATTTTAAGTTTTAATTTTTACTTCCTATAACAGGAAGAGTTTGGATGCAAATAACAAAATAGTCAAGGGTAGCTCAAACAATGAAAAAAACTTCTTATCTCACATAAACTGAAGTTCAAAGATAGATTGTTCCTAGGTTATTTAATTTAGAGACTCAGTGATGCCATTAATAATCTAGGTGCTTTTGGTTCTTTTGCTTTCAGTTTCCAGATCATCCCCTCCTAGTTGGTAGATGACTGCTATAACCCCAGCTATTATATCCTCACACAACTCTGCCTGAAGACAGTGCATTAATTATCTATCGGTGCATGACATATAAAGAGGGTTAAAATAACAACAGCATTTATTATCTCTCATAGTTTTTGTGGGTCAGGGATTTGAAAGCAGCTTGGTTGGGTAGCTGTGGCTCGGGGTCTCTCTAGAGTTTGCAGTCTGCATCAGCTGGGGCTGCAGTCATGTGAAGGCTTGACTGGGGCTGGGGAATCCACTTCAAGGTAGATTCATGTGACTGGCAAGTTGCCTGAATGGCCTCAGGACATGGAGGCTAAAGTAGTGGTTTTCAAGTGGGGGCAATTTTGCTTGCCAGGGGATGTTTGGCAATGTCTGGGGACATTATTGGTTGTCACAACTGGGAAGGTGCTATTGGCATCTAGTGGGTGGGGCCCAGGGATGCTGCTAAACATCATACAATGCACAGGACAGCCCTGCACAATATGAGTTATCAGGCCCAATATGCCAATGTGCCCAGGTTGAGAAACCCTGCCTTAGTACACGTGATCCAGGAGAACAAGGTGAAAGCTGAAGTGCCTTTTATGCCCCAGCTTTGAAAGTCAAACACCATTGTATCTGTTCTATTTTATGCAGGAGGCAGCCTCTCAAGGATATGAATACCAGGAACCTAGATTTATGGGAGCCACCTTGGAGGATGATTATCACAGGTAGGCTATGTCTCTTGGCCCATTCCTTTTTCTTTCTTTCTCCTCCCTCCCTCGCTCCCTCCCTCTTCTTTCTCTTCCTTCCTTTTTCTTTTTTTCTCCTCCTTTTTCTTCCTCTTTCTTTTATCTAAAGAAAATTATATTAGTTATGATTATTTATTTATAAGCTTATTGTTTGTCTCTGGGAAGGCAAGGACTTTGTGTTATCCAAGGTGCCTTACTTTGCCAGGGCTGCTATGACAAATACTACATAGTGGGATGGTTAACTTGAACAACAGGAATTTATTGTTTCATAGTTTGGAGGCTAGAAGTCCAATATCAGTGTATTGGCAGGGCCTGCTTTCTCCTGGAGGCTGTAGCCTTCTGGCAATCCTCTGTCATATGGTGATCTCTCTCTTTTTGTGTTTGCTCCTATGATTTCTGCTGACTTCTTGCTTCTACTGATTGAGTGTGTCCAAATTTTCTCTGTTTCTAATGAGTCCATTGTATGGATTAAGGCCCACTATGATTCCATTTGGCCTCTTCTAAATAGGATCTTCAAAGATTCTATGCACAGATGAGAAAACATCTTAACAAATAATAACATCTTCAAAGGTCCTATTTACAAATGGGTTCATACCCACAGGAATATGATTAACATGTCTTTTGTGGGGGACATGATTCAATCCCTGGGGTAGGATGAATTATGTACCCCAGGAAAAAGTATATTCTTAATTTTAATCCAGTTCCTGTGGGTGCGAACCCACTGTAAATAGGACCTTCAGAAGATATTTTTAGTTAAGTCGTGTCCAACTCAATCAGGATGGGTCTTAATCCTATTACTAGAGACCTTTATAAAAGAGAAACCATGGAGAGGAACAGCAATGGAGGAGCCGGAAGCCAGAAGACGAGAGTCAGGTAGAACCCGGAAGAAACATTGTCATGTCACGGAAAAGACAAGGAACCCCAAGGATTGTCAACCTGCCAGAATGCTACCTGCCCTGGGAGGAGGCAAGACGTTCAGACTTTGAAACCGTGAGACACTGAATTCCAAATGTTAAGCCAACCCATTGTGTGGTATATGTCATAACAGCTGGGAAACTAAGACAATCTCCAACACAAGGCTTTATCTCCATAGCTTAGAATTGTTTCTTGCACAGAGTAAGTGATCTATATATTTGCTGAGTGCATGAGAGAATGAATTATTGCAGTTCTTTATTCACCCTAATGAATGTGCCTGCTCCTTATATCCATTGCCTCTAAGCTTGAAGCTGTCCCATTCTTACTCCAGCTCAACCTCATGCAGTATTGGACTGTGGCTCCACTGACAATCCAGTCTTGCCTACTTTATGTAATCTAGGAAGTCCTCTGAATTGCTGCACCACTGATGTTGCATTTTTTTTTCATCTTCTACAACGCTAATGAATTTTTAAAAATCTTTGTTATTATACCTAGGGATTTCTGTGGTTATACAAGATATAAGGAGAATGCTTTTGGAAGGTCCACAAGCAGTGCTTCTGATTTCCAAAGTGTGATTTTAGGTGGTATATGATTTGACATTAAGTAATATTGAACCTAAAAAGGAGAAGATAATCCCCTTGGGAGATTTTCTTTCCTTTTCATAAATATTTTTAAAAATATTTTTCAAATAGAAAGATACATAGAGCAATATCATGAAATCTGATCGCCAACCATTCAGATTTAACAATTCCAAATATTTTGCCATATTTACTTGAGGTATTTTAAAAATCAATTAAATATCATGGTTGAAGCCTCTTTTGTGTCTTCCCATTCATTTTTCCTTTTTCATTATCCTTAAGTTGATCTGTATCCTTCCTGCCTGTGTCTGTGCTTTTTATAGTTTACAACATATTTAAATAGACATAAACAATCTATAGTATTTCAAACTGTACATAAATGGTATCAACTCTCTCAATCCTTCAGATTACACCAAAGAGAAAACCTTACCTTTGGTCCATGTCTTGAATGCCCTTTCCGGCATTTGCCAATTTCTCTTTTAACAAAGCAAGAGCAAGCCTCAGCCTGAAAGCCTAGGGCAGCCAATAATAGTTAGCTGGAATTTAATAATATTCTTTTATTTTCCATTATATTTTATTTTAATGGTTCCTTTCTCTCTCTCTCTCTTTTTTTTTTTAACCAAGTGTTGCTAGCTTTCCATTTACAGTAATGATTTATGTTTATTTTTAAATTAATATAGGGAAAAAGTAAAGTATTGATTTTTTAAAAATGTTAAACATTAATAACAGTATAGGTGGTTCACAGACCTGGCAAAACATTGTGAAGGTTGTACTGGATTGGCTGAAATTTCATACACATGACCTAGAGGATAAAGTTCAAGGTCCTCACTGGGGCATGCAAAGTTCTTCCTCATCTGACCTCTGCTCTCCGCTCCAGTCTTTAACAGTCGTCACCCATACCTTACCTCTAGCAGCACTTCTACTTGGAGTTTCCCCTACCTTACCTTTCCTTACCAGCCAGAGGTGCCTTTGCTGTTGAAATCTCTCCTTTTATGGTATTTCCTGCTTTTTATAGGAAGTACCCCTGCCTCCACCTGGCTCTCAAGCTCCTCTCAGCTCCTAGGAAGCCCTCCATCTCATCACTGTGAATATACAATTTTCTAATCAAATTCTAAATCCAAGGACAGAATTTAGTGCCAACATCATGGCAACTTCGTCCAAAGGAGCGATCTGTTTGAGAGTTTCGAATAAAATCTGGGTAACCAAAACAAGATGCTTTATGAAAAAAAAATGTTTACTCCATTTTCTCCCTCTGTTTGAAGTTGTGAAAATAGTTTTTTTATAGATGTCAATACCTGATCTTTAATTATTTTCTTTCAACATGAGTTAATACATTAATCTTTTAGATGAAGGTTAAAAAGGGGACAAAGAAGGGAAAAATAAGGACGACGATGAGAATAATTTTTTACGTCGTTTCTACATTGCTTGGTGGCTGGCACGTTACTTACTTACTACACTGATCTGGGTGATTTTGTTAGAAAATGTGAGGTCACAACGAGCGTTTTGACTATAACACATTAGTACGTTTGAAAATAACGTTTAAAGGCAAAAGTTCCCAAACAAAACTGTTGTGCCCATTGAGCTGTTAAAAGAATTTTCAAGTTTCATAGTGAAAATTCACACCGTACAGGAATAAATACGGTAATATTAACAAAAACAGTACAGCACACACCGCATGTTGTTTAACAGCCCTCTAATGTCTGCAGTCGGGATGAACTGTATTGGCTTTCACTCACTCACTCACTCAAAATCCTTATTGTGAAGCGGATATTCACACTACATGATTAAAAAACCCTCAGGATACTTGGCCAGAAGGGAAAAGAGGTGCAGAGAATGCCTCCAAAGTTACCACTGTTTTGGGGGAAAGAAAGAAAAAAAGTTCCGTTTTAGTGTTTTCTTCCGAGGTATCTGATTTCGCGTGGTCAAGGCCAGAGAGGGAGGGCTAGCTCCCGGGCTGGGGGAAGTGACTTCACTCTCTCGATTACAGAATGTCATGTTTACCACTGTACGTATTCAGACTTTAAGCTAGTAAGTGCAATTGCTCTCTCGCGTTTATCTTGTCTGTTCCATTTATCCGCCAGCCAAACTTTCTCCATCAATCCGGGTAGGTCAGCCGCGGAAATCCTGCCTAGAAAAAAAATGCAGGCTCTTAGGGCAGCGTGTGCTGCCCTAAGCCAGTGTTGCCTTTGGACCGTTACCTGAAGCATCCAAGCAATTGCACCTGAGAACAAGCTTCTCGTTCCAATTTGGTCGTTTCCGTGAGGGAACTGCGGTAGGGGCAGGTCCTGGGTGTGGCGATGCCAAGAGGCAGCCCCGATCTCCCAGGTTTCCCGCTTCTGGCAAACCTACCTAGCTCCGAAGCGGCGCGTGACCGGCACCAACGACCAGCCACCCCAGACCCGGAGGACCGCAGACGGACCTCACCCCACGGCCGCTGCAAATTGCCAAATTGCCGAAGCGCGGGGCTGGTAGCACTAAGTGCGCGCGCTTCTCCCCCACTCGGTGTCTGGAGGCGGATCCCCTTCTTTGCACACAAGTCCTTATATGAACCGGTTGCACCCGCCGCGTAACTCCAGCCCCACAAATAAATAATGGGGGAAGGAGGCCGTCGCTCTTTTATTCCTCCGGCTTTTTTTCAACGCCAGAGCATTTGAACACCACCGAGACATCCCAGTATGCGACTGGACGAGCCGTTTGGCTGCAGCGCACGAATTGAGCACAAAAATAAAGCCTCCTGGTCCCAACGACGATCCAGCGGGATTAGCCCGCAAAAGCCTGGGCGGAAAGGGAGCGCGCCCCTCCCCCACCCATGCTGGTGCGGAGGGACCGGGTCAGGAAGCGCAGTCTCTCCCCAGCCGGAGACCACGCCTCCTCCGCCTCGCTTTCCACCCCCCCATTACTCCTCCCAGGAAGCCGTGATAGACAGTTCTGTGTGGTTCTCCACCCCCACCCCCTAGCTGAGTGGAGGAGTTGATGTGTCTCATTATAACAGCCAATGCAGCCGCCATCCACGCACAAGCAAAGAAGCATGTCCCATTTAAATACACCCACGCAGCCCCAGCGCCCTTAGCCGATCCGGGCGCGCAGCCCACACGCACCGCCGCTCCGGGCTTGGAGATCCGTGCAGACCCCGCGGACAGACGTGCGGAGGATCGGGATCGAACGCCGTGGGGCCGAGGTGGGCGGGGGAGGCTGCGTCCTGGGCCTCTGGCGCGAGATCCGCATGAGGACGCGCGTGAAGTAGAGCAAGGTGGAATTTCCAAAGGAAAAGCTTCGGGGTGGTTTTGGTCCATTTCTCCGGCGAAGAAGTAGACATGGCGAGCGACTCCCCAGCTCGCAGCCTGGATGAAATTGATCTCTCGGCTCTGAGGGTGAGCAGAACATGTTTTCTGATTTCTTTCCAGTGGTTTCGGTCAGGGTGAGTGGGCTCGTTGCGTATACTGGGACTGGGGCTGGTGGGCAGAGGCAAGGGAATACGACGGGAAGGGAACCTGTATTATCGGTTGGTTTGGGGGCTGCTAAGGTGCTCCTGGCTGACTCCCCATAGCAGGGACTGTGCAGTACGCATCCTCCCCTTTGGCTGTGGCTCATATGCTCCCCTTGAGAGCTCGTGGTGCTTATGCTAGTTTCATCTTAGACGGGTGTAAGGATATTAAAATGAAAGGTTTATCTGTGTGTGTGTGTGTGTGTGTGTGCGCGCGCGCGCGTACACGCCCTGGGCAGTCGTCTTGTGCCAAGGCGCGAGACCGGACTCTCTCTTTCTGCAGAAAGAATTTCAACTGCATGAATAAAGGCTCTGGCTCCTCTCGTTTTGCAGTTACCTGCAAGATGACATTGTGTGCCTGGCAGTCCCCGTGAAAGCCGAACCTGCTGCTTCAGAGGAGGCAGTTATTGCTATGCTGATCTTGTAGATGGCAACTGCCTCCCCTCCTCCTTTCTGCCGCCCGAGCCCGGGCACCCTCTCCGTGCTCTCGTAAATGCCACTCCGCCACTCACCTTTCTTTATGGTTTTAACTCAGCCCTACTTGTGCTTTCTGACTTTGTAGCCGTGACAATTCAGTTTTATGGCTGAACTTAAGCAGGTGAAAGGGATGTATTTTCTGCTTTTCCCCAATCAGACAGGAACTCCCGGGAGTGTGTGTATGTTTTCCTTGTGTCTGTGGCCAGTTCTTTGTAGAGCACCTCCCTCCCCCCAGCCCCACTGGTTTGCGTTTACCTTCACGTGAATTGCCTCAGACGCCGTTTCATTGTATTGACTAAGACATCACTGGTATAGAATCCATTTTGCTGTTGTTTTGAGATAAGAATACCAGGAATCCCAATGCAGCTCCTATGCTTCCCCTCTCCCAACCCCCAACCCCAACACACTCCTTAGGGGAAGGGGGCTGAGCTTTCTTGCCATTTTAATTAGCTGCTGCCCGCCCGGAAGAGGGTGCTGAGTGGGGGTGGCAGGAGCAGCAGGGGTCTGAGGAGAAGGATTGGGCCGCGGTTTACGGACGGCGGCTTCCTCTCCTGAACCAAAAAGAAAAAAAATAACAACTGCATGTACTTGATGCTCGGAGGGTCGGTGAGACTGAATTGACGAGTGACTCTCAACACATACTCTCAGGATGGGTGAAGCATTGAAGTTCACATGCTCTCCCTAGGAATGCATTGTTAGATTGATGCTAAATCTTGGGGGCCATTTACCTCAATCTGTAGTTCTTCAGACCTTGCCTCCGTTTCCACGGATATTTTAAAGAGCTCCCACTATTATCAAAGTGGTACTTTTTCTTTAGCTTCATTAATCTCTTCCGCCCTCCCCCCCTTTCCTAACTTCCACCCCCTCTCCAATCCTTCGGTCCAAGAGGTGAGGTTTCAGCAAGGCAGTCAAGGAGTTGAGATGGAACAGAGATGCCATTTGAAACTGGCTGTTCTAATAGTTGGGCAGTAAAAGCTCATTCATAAACGCTATTACAGTAAGCTGCCTATTTCCCTGGCGCCGAAATGGCATGTTCAGAATCCGCTGCCCCCTGGGCAGCTGGGGTGGGGGTGGGGGGCGGAGGGTTGTTAACAGAGTGGATGCTTTGGCCAAGTCTGTGGTTTCCTGCTTTACGGGGCTGTGTGTGTTCATTTGCCCTACTTTCTACACTGGGAATTGCTGCAGCAGGGTTAATCAGGTGATGAATGGCTCGGATTTCAGGGTGGGGGAAATCGGTAATGGGGAAGGGGTTTGAACAATGGGCAAGGCTTGTGACTTTCCTCTAACGGAAAGCGCTCTGTTTGATCTTAAGTTGGGCTGGGGTGAGTCCTCCTGGGCATTTTCCTGGGGAAGGTTTTCTGAGCACCAAACATAGAGCCTGCAGGCTGTGAGTAACCCACGAGGGTTCACCCGGCCTGCCAGGCGTGCGGTTCACACCTGGGATTCCTGCGCTCGTGAGATTTGTATTTTGCAAAGATATCTTTCCACGATTCACTCAAATTGCTCTTTCAGCCTGGACTGCCAGCTTAATGCTCTGCCTCTGTTTTTCTGTGGAACGACGGACGGCAATAGCTCAGGAAATTGAGAACTGCTGGCCGATAGACTTAAATATAGATATGGAGACGGTCCCATCTCGGAGAGCTGGGGGTCAGTGACCAGTCCTGTGTTGGGTGGGGCCGGGAGAGGGTCCAAAGGCCACATAGGTAAACTCCACAAATCAGAGGGCAGATCCTCTTTGTCTTTCCAAATTAGAAGAGGTGGGTTCAGCTAGTCTCATTTGTTCTGTAAGACCTCAGAAAAGCCTGTGTGCCCAGAATCTCCTGGGGAATGCCTGACCCCTGAAATGCAGCCAAGGTCAGTGGCTACTGGTAGAATTTGCTGCAGCCTTACCAGCCCCTTGCTGTTTCCGTGGCTCTTTAGTGTACACAATCAATGCTCTTTTTGTAAACCCTGGGCTCAATGCATTAAAACCAGATCCTGCCTGGAGAGGCCTTTCTCCTCACTTTGGGGGCTTATTGTTCTCAGCTAGTGATCCTAGACTGGACCCAGTCTGATTTTTCCCCAAATAGTAACAATGTATAATTTAAACCAGAGCAACCAGTGACAGCACCGAGCATTTAAATTATGCAAGATTTGCTTGGTTTTTAAAAGTGAGATGAAGCAGGATCTTCTTTAGTTCAAAAATAGATCATCTGAATCCAGTTTGTTTAGTCCTGATTTTTAGAGCTCACAAAGAGCTCACTAAGTCTTGGGGGGAGAGGAGGAAATGGTTTCATAGATTCAGAGCTGGAAGGGAATTGTAGCACGCCCAGTCACTCCTTTCATTTAACCCAATGGAAACAAGTCCAGAGAGGTGAAGTCTTTTGCCCAAGGTCACACAGCTACTGAGAGGAGTGGGGGCGTGGTTTGGGGGGAGAAACCGGGTTTCCTGCCTCCTCATTCCGTGCTCTTTTCTCTGTCATATTGTCTCTGGCTGAATCAGAAATCAGTAACACTTTTTTTTTTTTTTGCCTGTGCTTAAAAAATGTCAGGAATGATTTCACTACCATAGAGGAATAATTTCACTAGGGTCATAAGATTTTATTTATTGAGAAACAGGGAAACTGCTTCATGGAAGTAAGCTTGTAATACATAGAACCATGGAGGGAGTTTTAGGGTACCTTTGGAATTCATCTTGTCTAGCCCTCGTTCAATACCTCATCTGACGGAATCATCTACAGCAGATGGTTGTCCGACATGGGTAACCACTCTCAGTAACCCATCTGCATCTGAACATGCCCTAAGGGGTCAGTCTAGACACACATAGTATTCAAGTGAAGTTTGAAGAGTTCTAGGCATATTTCATATAATCTATATGGGTATGAATATTATATATAGTATTATGGATATAAACTCTGTCCATGTGTATAGGCTACAGAAAACAACCTGGTCATTCAAACCCAGGGCTGGAGTCATTCTTGCTTCACATTACATTACTCAAAGAAATGAAATTTGTCACCAGTATGCTTTATTATGGGCGAGGTGTGCTCAGCCCAGGAGCTTTTTGAAAATTAGTGTATTTCTGAGCCTGAGCACCTTGTCCTAGCTTGGCCCACGGGGTCAGGCATCCAAGGCCAGGACTTGCCCACAATTTTATTTTACATAAATTATACATTTTTTAGTAATAATAAACTTTATTTTTAGAGAAGTTTTAGATTTACAGAAAAATTACTCCAAAAGAATAGGGAATTCTCATATAACCCCCTCCCCCTCCAGTTTCCCCTGTTATTAGCATCTTATATTAGTTTCGCACACACTTTTCTATTTGAACAGAATTAGCGGACCTGTGCATGTCTTTCCCACCGTTTCTCACTCCCTTCTGGGTCCAGCCAGTTCATTCTCCATTGAAACCCATATTTAAGAATTTACCTCATCTAGGAGCCCGGCATACATCCCTCCCCTTGGCCATGTGTTTTATGCTTTTACTAAATTGGCATGGGGTTTTCTTTCTGTTTCCTCACTAAACTGGGAGTTCCTGGGGGGCAGGGGCTAAGTCTTGCTCATCTTTGAAGCTGCAGTCTCTGTTGACTAAACAAATGAATGTGTGAGTTGGTGAGTGCAGTGGCATGATCACTTCTGTGTGCCGGTCTGATTGGTTCTCTGGCTTTAGGTAAGTAACTTAACTTTAGTCTCTTTAAAAACTTTAAAAATGGATCATATCTGCTTGCCTTCCTCATAGGCTGATCTCAGAAATCAAAGAATTAACAGCAATGCTTTGAAATCCATAAAGCACTCTACAAATATGTTATTACGTAATTAAATACAACTTTAGGGGAAACTTGCCTCCACCAACATTTGATCCCAGTGATTATATCTAATACAAAATGATCCTGACAAAAAGATATATCCAGAGGTCTTGCCTCTTTCTAATAGTACATCAGCAAATGTTATCTGTATTTTGCCTTTTGCGTGCCCGTGTGACCTTATATGTTCTCTGATGGCCTGGATTGAGTTTTGTCCTGGTATCACCCAACATTCATTACACATGAGGTAGCTCAGCACAGAGCTGTTTTGGAGATTATCATATTTCTAAACTAGTATCAGCATTATTCATCCAAACTTATTATTTATTTTTTTAGCTTTTCTCTCCTCTTAATGGATTGATTAACCATTATTCAGATACAATAATGAAATGTCTTTGCCATTTCAAAGTTTTTTTTTTCTTGGGTGGGGCACTTAAAATGATGCAGCAATAGTCCAGTATTTAGAGCCTTCTGGTAAGAGGTCTCAAGGGGCCTAAAGAAATCTTGACACATAATTAATTCATTATCCCAGTGCACTTAATTAAATTTGGTCTTTAATGAGATTTTAGTAAAGTAGCACGAATTAAGATAACAGTATCTTAAAATGATAATAGCGTGGCAATTTTTTCCTTACATACATTTGTTGTTTTTCAGAGGTATTAAGCAGGTATTTTCTTTGCAATACCATTACTTCATAATAAGATAGGGTGTACTGGTAATTATCAGAATATCTGAGAAATATGCATAATCATTTTCATACTCATTATTAACTGGAGTAATCTTTAGTACAAAAGCTAATATAATTCATTGTTTGCTTTTTGCATACTTATCTACTTAGGAATCCATGAAATATTTTATTGATGAAAGAATACCCAACACTTTCCCTCCATAGAAATATTACATTTCCCCCCCTTATCTGTAAGGCTCTTTGAAATCTTGTAATTTTGAGTCTTGTCAGTTGGTCCTTTATTTTTTCTGTGTCTCTGTCCTGGAATTAATCTTCCGTGGCCTTCTTCTTTCGATGCCATTCCTTCTTTTGTTGATAGTGGTTTTAAAGTCTACTCAGTTTTGAGCTACAGTGATTGAATCATGGCTGCCATTCCCAGTTGAACTATGGCACAACCAGTCTCTGATTCAGTGTTTCTGACAGAATTTGGGATAACTTGAATCTGAAAGGGGGAAGTAGCTCTCTGAGAATAGGATCTAAACTGGTTTGTTAACCGTGCCCTGAGACTTCCAAGAAATCTTGGAGATCTTTTTTTTTTTTTTGAATGAAATGTTATTCTGCGCATAAAAATATAAGGTTCCTAGTGGAGAGAGAGGGAGGACTTAGAGAGAAAATGTTGGATGAATTCTGCTTGTAATTTCTTCCATTCTAGTTGGAAGTTAAATTCCCTCTAGAGAAAGATGATTCTCAATCCACTTCTTTTTACATGCCCAGGCTGTCTGCACTTGTCTCAAGGGATGCCCTGAAATTCTCAAAACATATTTCGCCCGAATCTTAAAAATCTCCCCTTATTATCTATTGTATAGGTCTCCTTGTCCCCATTCCTCCCTGTAACCACTGGGTAGCACTTTCCTCTGGGGAGTACATAAGACAGAACCCACCTCCTCTGTTTTTACCTCTAGCTTTCTCCTAACTAATCTTTCTTGTACTCTGTCCCCCATGTTCATCTTCCTAAGGCACAGTTTCAATCTGGTTATTTTTGTTTGTTTGTTTTGTTTTGTTCAAGGATTTTATTTATTTATTCCCTCCCCCTTCCCCCCGTTGTTTGCACTTGCTGTCTGCTCTCTGTGTCCATTTGTTGTATGCTCTCTCTCTGTCTGCTCATCTTCTCTTTAAGAGGCACGGCGAATCTAACCTGAGAGCTCCCATGTGGGACAGAGGCGCACAATCACTAGCCACCTCAGCTCCCTTGATTATTTCTTATTCAAGACCTTCCCAGACTCCTCACTGTTTGCAGACTAAGCTCCTTAGCCCAGTGTCAAAACCTGCTATAATTCAGGTCGACCTCCAACTAATTTTGATGCATCACTGCATTAGCGCACTGCAATTTTATCCATCAGTTCTTCAGAAACTTTCATTCCTGCCAGAGGAAACAACTTTCCTCTCCCCATGGCTGCTCTTTAGGGGGTGCCCTACCTTAGTCTCCAATTCTGTGTCTACTGCCCTGACACAATACAGGCTAATGTCATCTTGTCAGCAAAATTGTCCCTGATGTCTCTGGGATATGTGATATCCTTCCTACTTATGAACTCTCTCAGAATTGTCCTCACAGCTCTTTTATGACACGCAGAACTTCTTGGATTACATTCACTACTAGACAAAAAGCTACATGAAGGCAATGTATATATTTGACATATTTGGTTATCCCTACCATTTTATTTTACACAGCAGGTGCTCAATAAATATATATCGAATTGACAAAATATATAATGTACAACCCTTTTAGGAGCTCTAGAGGTTGTGTTGCCTAGAGAGGGTCTAGAAACTCCAGAAAGGTGGAAACTGCACAACTCCAGGGGGTGCTGTTTACATTGTGTTCTACATTGCACAGCTCGGGAGACACCTTTTAAGTAGTGTGCAATTCCAGGGGATGCTGATTACTTAGAGTACAATTGTGGAGGTGCCAATTATGAAGAATACAATGTCTGGTCCTGGGTAGGAATCCCTGTTTCTAGAATTTTCTTGCAATGGAAAATGTTCCCTCTATTGTCTCCTTAATCTAAGTTCTGAGAGATTTTAAATGCTATGAATTAGGATTCCAAGGCCTGTGTGTGTGTGTGTGTGTGTGTGTTTGGAAGGTGTTTCAATCCTGTTAATAAATCCTCATAATATTTATGACTACTATTTTTATCAATTAAAACTAGAAGGGTGGGAGAGTTGTATTTATTGGATTGCTCATTGGACAGGATGTTGAATTTTTATCTTGATAGAATTGGAAATGGCCAGAGAGGATTTGGGAGACAGTGAGGTTGAGTAAAAAGCACCTTAAGGGGAGTTAGGAACCAGAGCTAGGTTTCTGGCTCTGACACGTCACCTTCTGAGCTTCAATTTATTCACCTCTAAGATCATGTTTCTGTGATAAATCATAGGATTTATAAGGATATCTACTAGAAGTAGAACTGAAGATATTTAAATAGCCATGGATTCTTATTCTAGGTCTTGGAGACATCCAAGTTTGAGAACTGTGGACCTCAAGGAGCTGGGAATTACCATTGAAAGTAATATATCTTTCTCATTTTTAGAAGAGTTTAGAAGAGTTTAATTGTTCCAACCTTTAGGTTCTGCTTTATAGTTTAGTACTTGGGTTTGGTGTTTGAACACAGTTTGGAACAGCGGGAATAAGGGCTGATAGTGACTTGTGCTGTGTACTGCCTTGCAATGTTGCTGCTGGTTACCCTGGTTCAGACTCTGAAGAAAGGATGGATTTTCAAGAACTGTATTTTTAACCAGTGAAATTAGTACTTTGGCAGTATGGATCAATACATTATATATGTGACACTGACATTTATTTGATTGATTTAGTGTAGTAGAAGGAACTCTGTCCATCAGCATGCAAATTTGGGCATAGTCTAATATTCTATAATTTTGTGAAATATGAGAAACCATGGGGAAAGCAATGTATACGGAAGACAGCAATCATTCATTTTTTTTCCTTTCATTTATTCATTCATTCAGCAAATGTTTATTGAGTGCTTCTACTTGTTGGGGCTGAGCTGTGGATAACGCTGGTGTAGTCTCTACTCATGGTGTGTAAGGTGTAGAAAATTGTCTCATACCATGCTCATTCTGCTTCATCACATTCCAGCCACACTGATATTTATGTTTTGTGAGTATGCCAAGTTTTTTTTCTCTGGTTCCCCATGCTCAGAAAACTCTGCCACCAGATTTTCACTTGGAGAGTTCCATCTCATTATTTAGGTCTCAGGTCACATGCCACCTGTATTACTTATCTGTTACTGCATAACAAATTACCTTCAAATTTACTAGCTTTACAAAAATTCATTATAAATTTTATTTTAGACAAGATTTATATTACAGAAAAGTTACATCAAAAGTATAGGGGATTCCCCAAGAGTCCATCAACCAATGAATGGATAAACAAAATGTGGTATATACATACAATGGAATACTATGCTGCTGTAAGAAGAAATGAAATCAGGATACATATGATAACATGGATGAACCTTGAAGACATTATGCTAAGTGAAGTAAGCCAGACACAAAAGGACAGATATTGCATGGTCTCACTAATGTGAACTAAATATGAAGAATAAACACATGGAGTTAAAATCTAGAGTATAGGTTATTAGGAAATAAGAGGAGGACTGAGAAGGTGTACTGTTGCTTAATGTATGTAGAAGTTTTAATTAACGTGATTGTAAAAGTGTGGAAATGGGGAGAGTTGACGGTAACACATTTTAGTGAGTAGCACCTAGTTTATAAATGGGATTGTGGCTGAAAAGGGTAGTCTAAGATTGTAAATGTCAATTGAAAGAAAGCTAGAGAGTAATCTAGGGACTGAATAACAGAGTGAACCCAGAGGTGGATGAGAATTGTGGTTGATGGTAGATGCAGATGCAAGAGTGTCCTTCTTTGAGCTAGAGCAGATGTACATCAGTATTACAGGGTGGTGGGAATGTGGTGAAGCATGGGAAAAACACAATTGGGGTGTGGTTAATAGCAGTACTGTTATAGTCTTGCATCAGTGCCAAAAGCCAAAGATGTACTGTATTGATAATGGCAGAGTATGGAAAAAGTGTGCCAAATGTATCATGGTTGGTGGTCGTAGTCTGATGATATTATCTCATAATCTGTAACAAATGTTCCACCACGGTGTGGTGTGTTGGTGAAGGGGTGTTGTATGGGATTTCTGCACATGTGCATGATTGTTTTGTAAGATCACAACTTCTGTAATAAAAATATACTAAAAAAAAGAATAGAGGACTCCCAAATAACCCCACCCCCAACCCCACTCCATTTTCCCCTGTTATTAACATCTTACATTAGAGAGGTACATTTGTTACAATTGATGAACCAAATTGAAGCATTGCCACTAACAAGTTCTATAGTTGATGGTTTACACTTTGCTGTACAGTTTTATAGGCTTTACAAATGTATAATGTCATGAATACATCATTGCAATATCATACAGAACAATTCCAGTGCCCTAAAATTGCCGTTTTCCACCTATTCATCCCTCCTCATCCTCTCTGAACCCCTGGTAACCACTGTCTTTATATCAATGTTACAAGTTCTTCTATTACCGCATATTAATACCTACAATAACAGTAAATCTACGTTGGCCCTGGTTACCCTCTCCCCCTTATATTTGCTCATTACTCAGTTTTGAGGAATTTTGGATGATGTCTGCTCTGACTGCTTCAGATTGGGAGAGGGCTTAGCTATTATAGCTGTTTTGCTTGAAGTTGTAGATAGTCCTTGTTTTGGGGGATGAGACTTGTCCATCATCATCATCATTTTGTTAGTTGTCCTGGGCAAGTCTGAAGAACTGGAGAGTAGGTGTTGGCCACAACTCTGCTGGAATTCAGGGCTCAACCAGCATATGAATAGTCCAAAGATTTAAGTCTCTGAGACATATATTTAACGGGTATATGATAATTATAGGTTCAAATAAAAGGGGTAGAAGAAGCATGAGTAGGGAATTTATAAATGAGTCTTTCTCTGTTATTTTGGGGAAATAGATTGTCAGATATTCCCAAATAGGGCCCAACAATGGGGTGTAGATTTAATGCAGCTATGTGCCTTGCCTATAGTTTCCAGATATCCCTAGAGCCCTTGGGAGCATTTTTATTTGAGGTTTTGTTTACTGTGGCAGTTAGTGAAATCTGCCTGAGACCTGCATAAGTATAACCTCTGGAATTACCTCCTGACACACTTTGGAATCTCTTAGCAATAAAAACTTTTTCACTTATTGCCCCCTGCCCCCCTTATGGTCAAGGTCTATTTCCACATGCAGCACTGGTTGGCTCTTGGTAATAATCCCTTAGTGCCAGGGATGCTCATTCCCAGAAGTCATGTCCCACGTCGGGGGGAAGGTAGTGAGTTTATTTGCTGAGTGTGGCTTAGAGAGAGGCCATATTTGAGTAACAAGGAGGTTTTCAGGAGATAACTCTTAGGTATTAATTATAATTAGGCTAAGTTTCATTTTTGCAGGAATAAGGTTCCTACGTACAGGCATTAAGATTGAGGACTTGCCATATTGGCCTGTTTTCTTTTATTAGGCACTGCCTCTATGTTCCAGAGATTTTTGCCATTTTTTTTGAGAAAGTATCAGGACTTCCCAGGATGGGAGTTTAATATTTTGTTTTCTATTGTGTGGGCCTCTATCTATTGAGAAAACATACCTATGATAGCACAAATAATTTCATAGCTCCTAGAAGGATGGTTTGGGCGCATTTTTCCCCATGTATCACCCGCTGTCAATACCTGGTACTAGTGATGTAACTTTGTTATAGATCCTGAAAGAATACTCTTATAATTGTATTCTTAACCACAATCCTCAGCCACCCTAGAGTTCATTGAGTTGCACTGTCATCTGCTTTATCATCTAGTTTTCCTTTTAGCATCTTGTACACCCAAACTTTACCTTTACAACCCCTTTCACACTCACAATTAAGCACCATTAATTACATTCATACTGCTGCGCCACCATCACCTCCACCCATTGCCAAACTATTACCATCAACCTTATTATAAAACCTGCCCAGATTAAGCATTGGCTCACCAATCTCCTAGATAACCTATCTTCTTGACTTTACATTTGTGAGTCTCCTCAATATCCGTAGTTCATATCAGTGAGATCATGCAATATTTGTCCTTTAGTGATTGGCTTACTTCACTCAACATAAGGTCCTTGAGGTTCATCCATATTGTTGCATGTGTCAGTACTTCATTCTTTCTTATGCTGAATGATATTCCATCATATGTTTATACCACATTTTGTTTATGCATTCATCTGTTGATGGACACTTGGATTGCTTCCATCTTTTGGCAGTTGTGAATAATGCCACTAGGAACATTGGTGTGTGTATATGTGTCCCTGCTTTCAATTCTTTTCTGTAAACTTATTGACTTAAAGCAACAATAATTATTTATTATCTCTCACAGTTTCAGTGGGTAAGAAGTTCATAAATGATATAGTTTGGGTGGTTCCAGTTTGAGGTCTCTGAAGAAGGTGCAGTCAAAATGTTGGCAAAGGCAGCTGTTTTCTGAAGGCTTGACAGGGGCCGGAGGATCTGCTTCCAAGATTGTTCACTCATGTGGCTCTGGTTATTGGCAGGAGTCCTTAGATCCTCCTCATGTGAGCCTCTCAGTGGACTGCTGGAGCATCCTCATGACATGGTGCTGATTTTCCTCAGAATGAGCAATCCAAAAAAGCCAGTGAGAGACACAATGTCTTATATGACTTTGTCTTGGAAGTTACATCACCATTTCTGTAATTATCCTGTTGGTTATCCAGGCCCCCCCTATTCAGGGTGGGAGGTGACTACATAAAAACATTAGTAGCAGAAGGCAAGAGTCATGGATGGCTCTCCTGGAGGCTGCCTATCACATGGAGAGGCTTTCTTTGATATATGTCTCCCAAGTAATACTCCCCTTCCATCCTATAGTCATCCAATCCAGTGCTTTATTATCTTTAAAGCAATTAAGAGTATCTGAAAAAAAATTCTTTTAATTGCCTCTCTGCTGGAACCTAAACATTGTGAGAATAGGACTCTTGCCTGCATGTTTAGCACTATATTCCTAGTGCTTAGAACCGCCTGGCACATGATAAATATTGGTTGAATAACAATTGAATGAACACAATTAATTAACTAATTTAGAATGGACCTTATTTATTTATTATTTTTCATACCTCAAAAAAATGAGTTATGGAAGCTTCTAATAAAAGGCACAAATAGGATAAAACCATAAAACCATTAAGAGAAGGGTGAAAGGAAAAATAAAAGGGGTTAGTGTTTTTCTCTCCATCCATCCATCCATCCATCCATCCATCCATCCATCCATCCATCC
>JAKSZT010053887.1:58929288-58994634 GCA_026826555.1 Tolypeutes matacus
TCCATCCATCCATCCATCCATCCATCCATCCATCCATCCATCCATCCATGTGGAGCTTGATGATCATCTTGTCAAACTTACCTTTTTTCTAGGTAGAAATTGGGCTCAGAGGAGTTCCTTGTCTTGTCAAGGAAGAAATCCCCATGGCAGAGCAGTTTTAGAACATGGGTCTTCCTATTCTTCTTTCTTTTTTTTTTTAAAGATTTTATTTATTTATTCATTTATCCCCCCCTTGCTGCTTGTGCTCGCTGGGTCAGCTAACCACGCCGTGCGGGCAGGCTTGCCTTCACCAGGAGGCCCTGGGAACCGAACCCGGGACCTCCCATATGGTAAACGGGAGCCCTACTGATTGAGCCACAGCCGCTTCCCATCTATTCTCCTTTCTTTATGCTTCACCACTCAGTCAGGATGCTAACACTCTGGGTGTCTTAGTGAATCAGTTATGCCCACCACACAAAAATAAACTTAACACAGTATGAATACAAGAGTGTATATCAAGTTACTTTCATAAACAGAATACACTGTGTGCCATTGTGAAGTAGCCAAATTATTTAATTTCGTGGTAAAGGGAAAGCACAGCTAATTCAATCAATACAGATGATTAGCAGTGTTTTAGACGTAGAAAATAAATTAAAACTCTATGTACATGGGAGAGGTTGAGCACCTGCCTCCCACATTGGATGTCCCAGGTTCAGTTTCCATGCCTCCTGAAAAAAACAAAACAAACAGCAAGCAAAACAAATGAAAAAGCCAACTCAGGGGAGCTGATGTGGCTCAGTGGTTGAGTGCCAGTTTCCCACATATGAGGACCTGGGTTCAGTCCCCAGCCCCTGGTACCTCAGAACAAACAAACAAACAAAAACAAACAAACCAAAACTCTGTGTGCAGAGATAGTCTGATTGTAGGAGCTTGAAATATATGCAGGGTCTTACCAGGATGACTTCTGGAAGTTCAGGACCCAGAAAATGCAGACTGTCATTGAAAGCAGGGACTACTGAATTGTTAAAATTTTGTTTAATTAAAGAAAAGCTTTTTCTTCTTCATATAATAAAAAGCAACGTTAGGTCATTGTAGAAAATTTGGAAAATAGAGAAAAAGCAAAAAGAATTAGCAAATCATTCAAAATCATGATTTCCAAAGATAACCACATATACATTCTGATAGATGGCTTAGTTATCTTTTTTCTATGCATAACTGAACAGATAGGTAAGTTTAAAAAATTAAGATCATATTATATATATTATCTGAAACCTGTTTTTTAAAAAAATTTAATCAGCATTTTCTCTTGTTATTAATGTTTTCTTATGGCATAGTTTTTAAAACTCTTTATCATGGGAAATTTTAGCTGTATATAAAGTAGAAAGAATATTGGAAACCTCATTCTTTGCTGGTAGGCATATAAAATGGTACAGGCCACTTTGGAAAACAGTTTGGTAGTCTCTCATATGACCCAGGAATTGCACTCCTTGGTATATATTCAAGAAAATAGAAACCATAGACCCCCACAAAAACTTGAACATGAATGTGTATAGTAGCATTATTTATAACAGCCCCAAAGTGGAAATAACCCAAATATCCATCTACTGATGAATGGATTAAAAAGTGTAATGCATCCATACAATGGAATATTACTTGGCTGTAAAAAGAAATGAAGTACTGATACAATGAAGGTCTACAACTCGAATGAAACTTGAAAATGCTAAGTGAAAGAAGCCGGTCACAAAAGGCCATGTGTTTCATGCTTCCATTCATACAAAATGTCTGGAAGAGGCAAATCCATAGATGCAGAATTAGATTTGCCAGGGACTGAGGGGAAGGGAGAGAAGAGGGAGTAGCTGCTAATGTCCTAAAATTAGATTGCGGTGATGGTTGCACAACTCCGTGAAAATACTAAAAACTGTTTTCAGAGGGTGTATTTTATGATATGTGAACTATATTTCAGTAAAGTTGTTATAAGAAAAGTAGAGTAGTATGATGAGCCCCTGAACTTAACAGTTATCCCATTGTAACACATCTTGTTTCATCTATACCTCCACCCACTTCGCCCCATATTATTTTGAAGCATTGTATCATTCCTTTTATACATATGCATCTCTTTAAAAGATACATATTCTTTAAAAGATACATAACCATAATACCATCATCATGCCTAAAAATAATTAATACATAATTCTTAGTTTCTTCAAATATTAAGTCAGTGTTCACATTTCCAGTCATATGTTTTAAATGACCGCTTAGCACTTATTGCAGGATGTGTCATGATATATTTAACTGAGTCCTACTGATGAAGCATTAGATTAGTTTCCACCTCTTGTTACTAGTGCTTTGAATAAAAATCTTTATACACAAGTGTTTGTGTGCATCTGTTTCTTTAAGATAATTTATTTGAAGGGGAATTTAGAATAAAAGTGTATGAATGATTTCTAAGGCTCTTCGATTGTCAGTTTACCTTCCAAAAAGGTTGTAACCGTGGTTATGTCTACCCTCAGTGTATGAGAGTTTTTATTTCCCCACCTGGGCCAACATTGGGCATTCTGTTGTTTTTAAAATGAGGTACTTAATTGAAATACTTAGAATTGGGAATTTTAGAATACCGTGAGTTTACTTGGTAGTAAGGGTTGACAACTAGTTAATAGATGGGGCACAACTATTGGAAGCTTGCTAAGCAAGTTCAGGACTAGTCAGGAGAGCCACGGGGAGACTCATCTTTCCTGGAGGCACTCTAAAAAGCGGTGGTCCTGACTTGTACCTTTTTAGGGACTTCTTGAAATACTGTGCAAGGGTGTATCAGTGCATACCACTGGCTGAACACCCATTATGTGCCAGTTTCTACACTTGCTTTATGTTAAAGAGGCAGCCTGGTATGGTGTTTAAGAATGTAGACCCAAGATCAGGTTATCTGGATTAAAATCCCTGTTTGGCCACTTACTAGCTGTGTGATCTTAGACAAGTCCCCTAACCCCTAGTCCTCTGGGAAATTTCCTCATTTATAAGATGAAAATAATAATGGTTCCCACTTCATAGGATTGTTGAGGATTAAAGCCCTTGATAATGAGAGCAGTGCCTGGCACTTACTAAGCACTATATTAAGTAGTAGTTATTATTACTTTAAGTAGCTTATTTAATTCTCACAATTTCCTGTGAGGGGTGTTTCATTTACAGATGAGCACACTGAGGCTTAGAAAAATCAAATAATTTACCCAAGGTCCTAGAGATACCAAGTGGCCAAGCCCAGGTTGGACTTACCCCAAAGACACTGCCCATATTGACTCACAGGGCCATCATTTGACTTATGCATATTGTTGTGACATTAGGTTTATCTAATATATCATCTCCTTGGGGTTTGCAGATTTCCCAAAAGCCTTTGGCTTTGGGTTTAGTTTCTCTTTGAAGAGCATAGTGGTGTTTTAAGATTTATTTCTAAGGTATTTCTTCCTTGTGATTTTTTAAAATAACAAGTTCAGCTCAGAATGTGCTAATTGGTTTCTTTTCCTTGCCTAAAAACCTAAAACCTTGGATTAGCAGTGATTTCCTTGTGCAGCATGTACAGAGGATGTTTACATTGCATCTGTTATTGTTTGGAAAATCACCCAACAAGTGTATTTGTAAGAATGTGGAATCAGGTTCAAGGGTTTCCGTTCTTTAAGAATCAGAGACTTTTGAACTTTTGATTATCAGAGAGGATAGCAAAATGAGCCAGAAGCTATCATATAGCAGGGGCCATTCTCAAGCCTTCATCTGCCTGATAATTGTTAAAATCAAAACCTTGAGTTACACGTTCAGTTTTCACATGGATATAGATATTTTAAGATTACAGTAGGAGAAATGGAAGATAGACTTGCCAGCTAAAAGAGTAAAGAGTCCTGTATTTCGAATAACAATCTACTTTCCATTTGGTTTGTAAGAGACTATTAAAATCGACACAACTTTATGGTTGTTAGACTTAAGCAGGCCAATTGCCTTGATTTACTAGATTTTATAACCTAACCCTCAATTTAAAATGCCTTTAAATTATGTATGCCTTGGGTAAAATCCAGAGCTTCATGTGGGCATGGTTTCTTCATTTCTACCTTTAGGTATTTTTAGCCACCTTCAAATTATAGCAGTGTGGTGGGTGGAATAGGTTGTAAGCAGTATTTGTAAGCTGTATTTAAATAATAATAATAATAATAATAATATTTGGCATTTATAGAGCACTTTATATCTTCAAAGTACTTACAAATGTTACCTAATTAAGTACCTGTCTGATTATAATCTGGATATAAATGCCCTGAAATCCAGAACAGGGTCATGAAAAAAGTATGCATTTGAAAGTTTATGCTAACTGGGCTTTAAAAACCCACACAGTGATGGGAAGGTTAGGGCTTGGGATTCTGTCTGATTATGTTCAGTGTGATGGAGGGACTAGATTACATCTGCACTTTATGTGCCTGTGTTTGATTTCTGATCATTAAGGGCTGAGTATTGATCGTCACCCTGGTCCTTACAGAAGCTAAAATATATGTGATACAAATAAGCTTTAAAATGGGCTCTCTCACTACATTTTTGTGCCCTGGCCTCAGATGTAGCTCTATTAGTAAGTGAAATGAAGTATGGTAGTGCAGGAGGAATGGAGATGCATTGTCACTTAGTAATTTCTATCTGAGAATAATAAACTTCACAGTAGGATAGATCATAAAAGAGCACTGGAGAGATGAAATGACTTTAGTTTGTGCTGACTACTCCTCAGGGTTTTGGACATGTGTCTTAACATTATCTCCATGCATGCATGTCCTGTGCTGCTAATTTAGACACTTTGGTGCAAGGACCAGTAGGTAGTAGAAGGTTCTGCCCATGTTAGTTCCCCTGTAAATGCTGTCCTGTGTGCTCTGGTTTTCTGAGAGCTGGTTGACAGGCTTGATGCCTGTATCAGTGGTTCTAAAAGTGGGGTCCTCAGACCAGCAGCAACAGGATCGTCTCTTGAGCCTCTTCCTCCCTGACTTACTGAATCAGGAGCCTGGGGATGGGGCCCAGCAATCTGCTTTACCAAGCCCTCCAGGTGATTCAGCGATTTCAGAACCACCGGCCTAAATGTTTAAAAGACAGGTTACTTTCTTCTTGTTCCTTTCATGCTGGTTCATTCATTCATTCAACAAATATTTATTGACATCTGCTATGTGCCTAGCACTGTGCTAGATACTGAAGATTCAGTAATGGAGACAGACATGAACCCTGCCCTCATGGATGAAGTTCTACCCTAATGAATGGAAGATAGGTACATTAAATAAATGTTGGATAAACAATGGACTGAATACAAGTTTCTTTGGAAGAACATAGAGCATACACTGTGTGTGGAAAATTTGAGGATGCCTGAAAATGTTGCTGAGAAGGATATAGTGTTTATATAAAGTATCTGCAATTTTTTCATACACTATATCTCATATGGCCTCAAAGAACTTGTGGAAAGCACCCATGTTTAGGAATATGGAATTTAAAATTTCATGCCAATATTATATATGCTTTGAATCATTTGTGCAGAGGGGAATATTTGAAATTGGAAAGTCTGCAATTTTCAACTAATAATCTATGACTGTTCTTGGCATTGTTGGTTTTTTTTTTCATTAGCAAGTTTTTTTCAGGGTGCAGAAAATCCTCCCCCCTTAACCAAGCATATGAATTCCTTATATGTTAATTTCCTGATTTTTCCTATGGGTCTGTGGGGATCCAGTTTAAAGTCCCAGGAGGTGCTGACATTTGCCTGGAACCTGAGAAATAGACTCTGTATTCACAAACTTTTAGCCCTTTGTTTGAGGCTTGAATTCTTTGGGTTGTTTATTTTTATGACCTGGGAAATGGAATGGATAATAGGAATCTAGACAGCAGGTTGAAGGGATTTTCTTCCTGAGAAGTCCCACAGACTTTCTTTATGACAGCAACCCAAAACATCTCGTACCTAGCCACAGAGATGCTGTATGTTGTTATTTAATTCATAGCTCTTAGATAAGCACACTGCTTGTGTTGCATGTCTGTTTGGTTGGGGGAAGGTTGATGGCGATTATGGTTGTGAAAGAAACTCTACACAAATTAATGATGAGCCTATGTCAAAAGTTGATTTCATACTCACTGCTAGGGAAGATACTTTTAAAAAGCAAATTTGAAGATCCTCTTGGAAGACTTGGTTTATAGGGAAAAGGGATGGTTAGAGTTCATCATTGGGCTGGTCATAAAAAAAAAATCTGGTTAAATATTTTTAGTTTTTTTTTTTTTTTTTCAGTATTGACAATTGGGGGACAGATCTAACGTTCTCAGAAGAGATCTTAATATCATTAAAGTATCAGGGAATTGCTTAAGCATTTTCGTCAGGAGTGTTAATTATTCTCTGAATGAGGCAGTGAATTACATCATGGAAAAAGTTCTGTTAAGGACCAGGTTTGCTTTCTAGAGAGCTTTCTTTCTAGTGGTGGTGGTGTCATAGGCCTTAATGAAACTACAGATTTGAAATGGCTTCTTCACAGCCTTTCCATCCAATTCTCGCACTTTTGAGATAATCTATGCTGCCATGTACAAGGCTGGAAGTGTCACTTGAATTTGGGGGTGCTGTGGTTTTTCCATTTACTCCTAAGACTCTCTTAGAGGGCAGAGACTCTGCATACCAAGTGTAACCTTTGTGTTCTGCTGCTGTGTCCTACTTGGGGACTCTCGATGAGACTGAGCCAAGTGCTTAGTGTTCCTGGCAAGCCACCCAATCTTTCGTGTTCTTTAAACAGGTAGCTCTAGCCCCAGTCACAGAGAACTCGGTTTTCTTCCACTCTCCTGGAGCTTAATATCCAGACCCTGCTCTGGGAAGGAATATTGCACTCAGATACTCTTTTGTCTGAACAGTATGTATGTTCTCTCTGTGAGTATTTTAAAGATGTAACTCGTGCTGGCCTTGTAGTCATCATTTCTTGAATATAAACAGCATTTATTTTTGGAGAAGAACAGATGTAAAAGTGTGAAATACAGAAGTCTACACATTTTTGAGTGGGGAAGGGGAAGAGGAACAGTGTTTCTTTAAAGTCATGGGAACCCAATCTTCGTTACGCCATTGTTTTCCTGACTGACTGAAAATTAGCTGGGGAAATCTCCTGGAACCTGACCAGCTGGGGACCTAAGCTTCCATTTAACTGATTGCACCAGAAAAAGTGCTAGTGGATAATTATCAGAGGTCCTCATCGCGAGGAATAAAAAGGAGCGCCTCCCGAGGAGGAGGAGGAAGCCTCTGCGCAGAGAGGAAATTGTACACATTCAATGACGTATGCATGGCACTTAAGATAAAATGTTGGCTATACGGAGATCAAAGTCCCAGATAAGGGGTTTGTTTTTTTAGATTGGAAGAGTGTCCGTGGAATGGGTTTGAGTGCTTGGTGTCGCTCTGTGGTCTCTGAACCAAAGCTCTTATTAGTTCTCCTGTTCTCTCTCTCTACTTTAATTTGTGTGTGTGTTTTAAAAGGTACCTGGGGTTTTCAAAGCAGCAGGGGCATTCTTGTGACTGTTATGCGCTCAGATCCCTTGAGATCAGATCTGTTTCTTTTCTTCACTGGAAGCAGGGTCTCTGCTTTGTAATCATCACCTGATACAAGGCATGTTGCATCAGATTTAACTTAGTTCTCCGACCTTTTTTCCTGTTTTCTGGCTGTGGTTACTGCCCTCTGTAAGTTGCTGCTCGCTTGCAGGAATCACAATTAGGATTTTGGCCCCGTGGTGACTCTGTTAGCGTGCAAGCACATTCTCACTTGCCTTGCTTGGTTTCTTGATAACTCCCCATTGATAGATATTTCCATCAAATTTTCTATGAGAATTAGGTTCACTTTGCTGTTTACTATTGCATTTTGACACTAAATGATTTCAAGCATGTTTTCAAATAGACATCTCTGATAATTTTCAGTGATATTTGGAATGTGAGTAAATTAAGAAGCCATGTGTATTAATCAGCAAGAGGGGTGCTGATGCAAAATACCAGAAATCTGTTGGCTTTTATAAAGGGTATTTATTACAGGTAGAAGCTTATAGTCACAAGGCCCTAAAGAGTCCAACACAAGGTACCATAAGAGGTACTTTCTCACCCAAAGACATTGGCCCCATATTGAAGCAAGATGGCTGCCGATATCTGTAAGGGTTTAGCCTCCCTCTTCCTCTTAAGGCTCTGTGGTCCCATCTTCTTCCAGTATCAGCTGTAGGCTGGGATAAGCCTTGTCTCTCTCCTGGGGCTCATTTCTCTCTGGGCTCAGCTGCTCTGTTCTCTCCACAAGGCCAGACGTAGACTATCAGTCTCTCTTGCTTCCGAGGGCCTCTGCTGTGTCTATGGAGCCGTCTCTATTCCTCTGCGTTCTTCTTCTGTGTGTTTACTTCCTGGGGTTCCAGCATCCAGAACTCTACCTCACTCTTCTACCGTGTTGTTTTCTCTGTGAGCCCGCCAACCAAGGACTTTGAAGCCAGGACTAGGGTAATTATTCCTGTCTAAAACCATTCCTAGGGAAGCGGCTGTGGCTCAATCAGTAGGGCTACCGTTTACCATATGGGAGGCCCCGGGTTCGGTTCCCGGGACCTCCTGGTGAAGGCAAGCCCGCCCCGCACGGCGTGGTTAGCTGACCCAGCGAGCACGGACAGCAAGGGGGGGATAAATGAATAAATAAATAAAATCTTAAAAAAAAAATAAATAAAAATAAAAATAAAACCATTCCTTACTGAAACCACTTTCAATTATTTGAATGGTTCATGCTTTTCTCACACCTCTTCCTCTGCACATGTTCATTCTGCCTGGAACTCCAGCCTTTATCATAACATGCTGCTTGTTAATGGATAATTTCCTTGTTTGTCTTCCCCCAGGGGAGATTGTAAGCTCCACAAAGGCAAGAACTGCCTTTTGTTTAGCCTCATATCCCATTATTAATGAAACGAACTCCTTTCCATGACTTACAGCATGAAGTTAAACTCCTTCACTTCATAATATCTTTCATGATGTAACTGTTTCCTGTTTTTTCACATCAGCCATCACTGTCCTACTCCCCCTCTGTGTACAAACCCGGTGTTTTTCCAATAGTAATGAGTTGTGGAGTCAGTTTAATAGGCTGCACATCAACTTTTGAGAAAATTTATTCTCAACTCTTGAGAATATTTTTTTGAGAAAAATATTAGTGTACACGTCTTATGTAAGTATTTGTGTATGTAGTTTAGTTCACAGTGTAGAATGTATCAGGTCACAGTGTCGGGTATCGGGGACAAAAAGTGAAATTCATTGCTCTAGCTCAGTGCATAGGACTGCTTAAGTCTCAACTTGAGGGATTTTAATTTGCAGATTCTAGTTGACGAAATCAAGCATGGAGCCCACAAGTCCGTGCCTCTGCAGTCCCCATGTTTCTGATGCACATGGCCCACATTTTAAGAAACTAACAAACTGCAGTTCCCCACTCCCACCTAGCTGATTTAGGCCTCTTGTTCATTTATTAAACACCTACTAGTAGCTGGGCACAATGTCAGGGCCCCAGCTGCAGCGGTGAACACAGAACAGTTAGTTGGCTGGCAAGGTGGAATAGTGTGTGTTGCTGCTGCTTCTCCCTGCCTTTGTACCACCAGCTCGGTGGTGAACAGCTATTCCCCTTTCAAAATTTAACTCAAGAATTACACATCTTCTACTAGTTTTCATAAAGCGCTATGACGTTTGGCATATGGGTAGAGATTCCCTAAAGATGAGATATTGAAAGAGGCTATGATCCCTTGAGAAAAGGAATTTTCCAGCTTTGTGGGAGCAGAGGAGCAGAGCTCTGGGTGGACGTCTGAAGGCTGAAAGGGCCAGTAGTCAAGGAGGAATGAGTTGCTGGAAACTGCGGTAACCACATGGCCACAAGGCACCCTCTGGGAAATGTGGGGAAGGGAGTAGCAGAATTGGGCGGAGACTCAGAACCAGTTAACATTGTAGTCAAGACCCAAGAATGGCATGGCCTTGGATATTATAAAAACAGAGACAGAGAGAAGCCCTGGACACTGTCAGATTATGCTTATGGAAACTAAGACAGCAGCCTGTAGGCTTCTACAGTTCCGTGTACCCCAGGGAGGTTGGGATGGTGGCAAGAACTGCTGGGAGGCAGGGTAGAACGTTCATGAAACCAGCAGACTGAGCACATGCTTAGCTTTGTGGGGCTTCTTGTGCCAGGATGAGCCAGGAGCTGGCAAGGGTGGCTCAGGCTGGCTTTGATTTCAGACAGGGCTTTAGGGGAGGAATTTGTGGCGCAGGAGGTGGTCCTTGGCTTTGCACATTGCAGAACTAGATGCGATCAGGGCATGGAGTCTCAGGGCACACCATCACACGTAGCTGTTGCTTATCTGCAGCATGATTTATGTTATGCTCCAGATCATATATTAATAATAACAACAACAATAATGTGATGATAATAGTAATAGTAATGCCACTGTTAATAGCTAATATCCTTTGTGACCACTTGCCTCATGTCAGGAACTGGGCTAATTATTTTTAAAGTCTGGTCCTATTAATGAAGCCATTTTGTGATATGTACTATTTGTCTTCTAATCTTACATATGTGGAAATTTGAGGCTTAGGTAAAGTGACTTACTGAAAGCGATGGAGTCTGGTTTTGAACCCCGGTTGTTCTGATTTTAAAACTTAAGGATGTGAGCATTATACTTTTGCTATTTGCAGTTCTCTAGGCTCCCTCTGGAGATACGTTCATAGTGGTGGAACTACTGTGTCTGTTGTTCAGGGAAGTGTATTTATGATTTTGGAGGGACTTGGAATTCTGACAGTTTGATTGGAAATTTGCTTGTTGAGGCTGGAATGAATGATGATTGGTTAGGTCTAGATAAGCTCATATTCTCTCCCTTTGGGGATCCTGATCAATCTACAAAAATCCCTGTTACATTAGACACTTTATGAAAAGCATAATAGTTAGTTAGTTCATCATTTTAGCTCCCCTGATTACAATTAATCCCTACTTTTTTCTTCTGCCTTGCTTTGTTCATATTTTATTTTTATCACTTGCTTTCCTATTTTATTTTTGAATTATTTGTCCATATAGCCTTTGATGTCTTTAAACTGCAGACTTCTTAAGGGCAAGAAAAGTGTTTGGTTTATCTTGTATTCCTTAGAATGCCTACCAGTTTAGTGTGAGATGTGTTATTGTTTTGAATCCTGCAGCCCACCGTGCACTGAATGAATAGGGGACTGCCTATAGATTTAGTGTGCTTTCAACCTTTAAGAGAAGGAATTGTGATCTTGGGAAATTAAACCTTGAGAAAATACAGTGACTCCTAAGAAACTGAAAAACCTGTGACCTGGGCAGCTGTGGGACTTATGTTGATGTTACTGGAAACCTCTCAGGGTCCTAAGAAGTTTAATAGGGAGAAGCAGAGAGGTGTCCTGAGATGCTGAAAGGTACTTTACTTACTGCTTTTCTGTTTCTCCTTCAGACTTTAAACTGGTTCATTAACACAGTAGACTATAAACCTCTTTATAAGCACAGATTCTGCAAATAAAATGTGGGAAAAGTTTTATTGGAGACAAGTCGCTGTGAATGTGCAGTAATGTACCTCCTTCTGTTCCATGGACTCTAAAAGGCACTGAATGTGGGGCAGCTTCACCAAAGACTAGCAGGAAAGCAGATTTAAGGGATGTTGTATTACATCATGGTGTGGAGAGCCCGAATCCCCTGGATTTCCTCAGCATCTGTCATTGGTGGCTCTTTAAAGGCTCTTAGATTTCTGTGAATGAGGTCCATCTAGAACCTTCCAGGTTTGTTTTTGAGAGGCCTATATAAAAGAAAGGTTCTCTATCCCTAACATAGAGGCATCAGATGAAGTTCAAAGGTTGCCTTTGGTAGGGACAGCAGCTGATACGTGTATTTCAGTTGCCCGATAGGAGTTGGGAAAGATGAGACCAACATGGCGGCAGATTCCCTCTTGCCTCCCTGGTACCTGTGATACAGAAACCTGCATCAGGCAATCTGGCCTGGAACCTAAGGAAAGGACAGCACCGAACTATTTTCCAGAGGCTTGAGAACTTCAGAGACCAGGGTTTGTGCAGTTCTCAGTCACAGGGCGTCTCAAGAAAAGTTGTGGGATTAGCCTAGAAATAGGTCTTGGCGGCCCAAAGTAAAAGCCCCTTTACTCTGCCCATCCTGACATTTGCCCATGTCTTTGTTTTATTTTTAGCTTCTGACTATTGATTAGCTTTAGTGAGTGCTCACTGGCTCTTGTGGTCTCCTTAGATCTGTAAGGGGATAAAGCCCATTGCAGTTAAATGGCAGGCATTCTGGGAACAGAGCACAATGTAGGGGAGAGCTTTTCTCATCAGGTCTCCAAATAAAATTCACCAACCGAGGCTATCATCATGTCTCCCATGTTCTCTACTGGGTATCTCCTACTAAACTTGGATACTTTTTTCTTTTACAAATGCAGACTGTTGCACGTTACGGTAATTAGCTGATATGACTGTAATGGACTCTTCATTGCATAGGAGCTTTGAAATCAAGTGAAATCAAGTGCTTTGAAATCTTCCTTTCAGGTAATAAGGAGTAGATATTCCAGCTATAAACATAGAACTGATAGATTCTAAGCTTTCATAAGGTTTGGTGCCGTAATAAAAGGAGAGGGGAATGGGCATAGATGCAGCTGCAGTTGATTTCACTCTTTTGGAGGTGAGCTGAGATTCTTGACAACCTGGCTAAGTGATCCCAAGGGGGGCATTTGTACCAAGGGATCTGCGTGAGAATGGGAAAGGATGGGAAAGGATGATGAGGTGGATATACTGTCTACTCTGATGCAGATTTATGCTGAAATGTTCAAATCTTACACCTGTCCTTAGTCCTCCTCAAATTGTGGACTATAAATGAATGATGATGGCTTTGGCGTCTGGTTAGGATTCTCCAGGTGACACCTTGGCAATGAACTCAGCCAGAACATTTTTGGCAATTCCATGAATAACGTGCCTGAGAAGTGACCGTAACATAATTTGGACTCATCGGTGAGCTTGCAGCTTATCTCATTTGTTCTCAGGGTCACAGGAAGCAGAATAGCATGAGGCTACATCAGGGGTTCTGCTGTCTGGACTGAAATTCTGTCTTTCCTGTTTACTAGCTTTGTGACATGGAGAAAGTTATGTAAACTCTTTAAGCTGTCTCCACATCTGTAGAATGGAGTTAATAATAATAATAGTGCACTTGGGGATATTATAGAAATTAATATGTTTTTTATAAAGTACTTAGGATGGTGCTTGGCATACTGCAAATGCTCAATAAATGTTCCACATATTCAACACCAGGATCACTTTTTCAAACCTTTTGAGAGCCCACTATGAGTCTGGTGCGGTCCAAGTGACCAGTTAAACAGAGGTTTACAAGGTATAGGCTCTGCCTACAAGCTGAGGTAGGGACAGCAAGGCAGGAGAGCACTGGAGAGAGGCAAAGGTTACATGTAAGGAACAATAAATACTTCACGCACATAACCACTTTGCATCCATTGCTTTCAGAATAAGCCGCATTACTCGATGTCTGGATTGTTGGAGCTGTCACTCCCGCCTGTCACCCTCTGACTCCAGTCTGTCCCTCAGTCTTTCTGACAGAGACTCTGGAAACATTACACACACACACACACACACACACATATGAAGTGTTATTTATTAATAAGCAGTGTATGTGTCCTGCTTTGTAGGAAAAATCTAAACATTGCTAATCAATGGCATGGAACACAGAAAATGCCTTTTAAGCACCCTGGTTACAGCCTTCAGAAATGTGTTAATAAAATTCAGCACATGAGTAGGCCAAAGGATGTTAATTCTGGAATCATCTCTACAGATGCCAAAAAGGCATCAGTAAGATATAGCAGTTGTTCTTGGTTAAAAAATGAAAAAAGAAAAAGCCCAATCTTATTAGACTAAGAATAAGGAGTTTCTTTCTTAACTTGATAGAGAATGTGTCTAAAATCAGCAGCCATCCTCACATCTAAACCTCAAACACCAGAGGCTCTCTCCGTCGCAGAATCTGTTGGTTACCTGCTTATCAGCCATCGTCACCATCTCCCCTTTCTTGCTGGTAAAGTTCTAAATTTGTTTTGGTAGTTATTCTCCCACATTCTCAGGGGAAGTGGATCGCCTCCCAACCCCATCATGAGATGAGATAGACTCCTTGGGATTCCATTAATTTTGTCTGTGGTTGCTTTAGACAAGTCGTGGGACACAACCCTGGCAAATGGGAGGGCCAGGGGAAGCCTTGCTGGAGGTTCCTGGGAATGTTCTCCTCACAGGCCATTACATATCTTGTCATAACTTATAAAATTGTGCAAGAGAGAGTGTAAACTACAATGTAAACTATAGTCCACACTTAGTGGCCATGCTCCATATGTGTTCATCAATTGTAACAAATGTACCACACTAATGAAGGATGCTGTTAATGTGGGAAAGTGTGGGAGGGGGAGGGAGTGGGGCATATGGGAATCCCCTGCATTTTTTATGTAATATTTATGTAATCTAAATATCTTAAAAAAAATAAATAAATAAAAAAAATGGGCTTTTAAAATGGAGACTTGCCATATCCTGGTCTTGGATGTTGTATCCAAGACTGTGATTTTCGATCTGCTGCAGCCATCTGGCAACCATGAGGGGAAAGCCTGGAGAATCACAAAAGAACTGAGCTGGGTCCCTGCATTGTTGAAAAACTGAATTAGTCAACCCCGGAAGTGGCTTGCCTCCAGACTTCATATTATATTAGATAATACAGTATTCTCATTGTTTAAGCCACATTTATTCTGCTACTTGCAGCAGCAGACATCTTAATTGACATATATCCCTTCAAAGTCAGTGACCATGCAAGGATGTCAGGATTAAGAGAAGGGCAAATATTAATATATAATATTCTGGAAATTTTAGCCAGTGAAATAATGTAAGACATAAAGAAACAAGAATTATAAGTATTGGATAATAGGGGAATGTTGTTGTTATTTATGGCTGTACTTCAAAAACTCAACAGAATCAACAACAACAAAAGACTATAACAATAATTCAGTAATATGGCTGGAGACAAAATAAATATACTCAAATCAAAAGTGTTCTTATTAGCTAGACAAAATAACCAGTTAGAAAATATATTTGACAAAAGATATATTTTACAATAATAATGTATACTATAAAATATGTGGGAATAAATTTAACAAGAAATCTGCTGGGCATATATAAAGAAAAATTTTAAACTTAACAAGGGATACACTTAAGTTTAGTAAATGTAGAGATAAATGTAGAGATAGTCCGTGTTCCTGGATAGGAAAACCTAGTCACATAAAGCTGTCTGTTTTTCGCATGTTAATATGTAAATTTAATGTAATCATAATTAAAAAGCAAAACGGGAATTTTTAGGACTTGATGAAATGATTCTAAAATTCATCTGGAAGAATTATCAGATAAGAATAGCCTCCTGGGAAGCGGCTGTGGCTCAATCAGTAGGGCTCCCGTTTACCATATGGGAGGCCCCGGGTTCGGTTCCCGGGGCCTTCTGGTGAAGGCAAGCCGGCCCGCACGGCGTGGTTAGCTGACCCAGTGAGCACAAGCAGCAAGGGGTGGATAAACGAATAAATAAATAAAAATCTTAAAAAAAAAAAAAAAAAAATAGCCTCCTGGGGAGCAGATGTCGCTCAAGCAGTTGAGCACACACCTCCCACATGGGAGATTCCAGGTTCGGTTCACCGTGCCTCCTAAAGAAGACCAACAATAAGCAGACATCAAGCAAAAACAACAAGCAGACAATGAGCAAAACAAAACAAAACAAAACAAAACCCCCAAACAATGAGAAGACGATGGGAAAAAATAACGATCAGAGAACGAGCAAAAATAACGAGCGAGACTACGAGCTAACAACAAGCAGGCAATGAGCAAAAACAAACGAGCAGGGAATGGAGCTGGCTCAAGCAGTTGAGTGCCCACCTCCCACATGGGAGGTCGCAGGCACAATGAGCAAAAACAACTTAAGCAAACAGATGAGGGAGCCGTGGGGTGAGGGTGGGGGTGGGGAAGAATAGCCTCATATTCTTCCCATTTAATTTGTGTTGCTGTTATATGTGTGTGTGTTATATATCTATGCTATATTATTGGTGCATAAGAGTTTATGTGTTACAAAAAAAAGAAAAAAGATTAAAAAAAAAGTTTATGTGTTACAACTTTAATGTTGATTATAATTTTTTATTTATATAAAATTACTGTGTCCCATGTAATGACTTCTTTTGGGAATATTTTTTATTTCATAAGACCGTTATATCTATTTTTTTGTGTGTTTACAAGATATATTTTGACCTTCCTTTTACCTCTAATTTTTTTTTTTTTTTAAGGTACCAGGTCCAGGGATTGAATCTGGGACCTCCCATGTGGGAAGCAAGCGCTCAACCGCTTGAGCCATATCTGCTCCCCTTGATTTGTTTTTTTTTTTTTTAAAGATTTTTTATTTATTTATTCATTTATCCCCCCCCCCTTGCTGCTTGTGCTCGCTGGGTCAGCTAACCACGCCGTGCGGGCGGGCTTGCCTTCACCAGGAGGCCCCGGGAACCGAACCCGGGGCCTCCCATATGGTAAACGGGAGCCCTACTGATTGAGCCACAGCCGCTTCCCTGATTTGTTTTTGATGTATCTCTTGAAATCAGTATACATAGTAAAATTTTGTTTTTGAACCTAATCTGGGAGTTTGCTTTTAAAAGAAGTTCAACCATTTCGTTTATTGTCATAAATGATATGGTTGGTCTTATATTATCTTATTTTTTCCACCTTCCTTATTGTTTCTTTTGTTTTTCTATGAACGCTATTTTTAAAAATCCAATTTAAGTATATACTTCAACCTGAAATTTTCTAATTATGCAAATAATAAAATGGACTCCTTTAACATCCCTGTTACATGATGGAGTGGAACCTTATTTTCCCTTTCCTGATCCCATGCATCTCTTGTAGTTCCCAGTTTAATTTAATCTGATTTTATAGATGAATTATATATGTTATATTATCTGATCTCAATTTAATGTTATATACTAATTATTTTTTTAACATTATATTTTAAATTAAAATATATTTAAAACAATAAATTGTTTTTCAAATATGTTTTTTGTCTTTTGCATTATTATACTAAATTTGTCATTTCCTGCTCTATTATATTCTTCAGTACTCTTATTTTGATTTATCTCTTAATTAGCTGGAATGTATACATTGAATAGTTTTTTTTTGTAAGAATGTCCATGTATGTATCATTTTGTGAGTGTTTACATGTTCTTAAAATTTTTATTTTGCCCTCTTTCTATTGAACTGTAATTTATCTGGAATTAGAATTACTTTATCACAACATCTTCCCCACCAAACTTTGTAGACAGTTCATAGGCCTGTGGTGTTTAGTATTGTAAAAGAAAGGTTTGGGATTAGTTTATTTATTACTTTGTAGGTAATCTGATTTTCTGCCTGTTTGGTAGTATGAGTAAAAAATATTTAAAATTACTTTTGGGGGCACATTTAGGCTTTCAGTTAATTTCCTTGGAACTCAGTGCACTTTTGCTCCTGGGAGCTGGCTTTTGTCTGCATAGAAATATTTACCTTTACTATTTTTATTAGTTCTATTTCTCACCATCCAATTTCTTCCTGTGAAATATTTATTTGCTTAGTTTGGACCTCTGACTGCTGTGTTCCATATATATCACCGTTTCTGTATTCATTTCCTTACCTATCCTTTAAAACCAGATCTGGTAGGGTGTTTCATGTTTGTCTTTTATAGCATGTATAGTATTTTCCACAGTGTCAAGTCTGTTCTTAATTACCTTCAATTTTCCTTTGCTTTTTAGGCTTCCTGTATTCTTTTTTCGGCTAGTTTTTTTGCTTGTTGTTGTTTTCTTTTAACTTTTTATTGTAGGAATGTATTAACAACTCAAATTTCTCATTTTAACCACTTTCAAGTGTACAATTAAGTAGTATTAATTACATTCACAGTGTTGTTTTACAATTATCTGTACCCATTTCTCCAACTCTTTTATCACCTCAAGCAGAAACTCTGCACCCGTTAAGCAATACTTCCTTTCCCTACCCCCACACCACCCCGTCGCCCCTGGCAACCTATAATCTACTATGAACTTTGCTTCTTCTTGGTATTTCATATAAGTGGTATCAGACAATATTTGTCATTTTTGTGTCTGGCTTATTTCGTTCAACATGATGTCTTCAAGGTTCATCCATGTTGTCACATATATCAGAACTACATTTCTTTTTATAACTGAGTAATATTCCATTTTGGATGTGTACCACATTTTGTTTATCCATTCATCTACTTATGGATATTTAGTTTGCTTCCACCTTTTGGCTTTTGTGCATAATGCTGCTATGAGTATCAGTGTGCAAAATACCTGAGTCCCTGCTTTCAATTCTTTTGGGTATATACCAAAAAGTACGATTGCCAGGTCATATGATAATTCTATTTTCAACTTTCTGAGGTACTGCCAAACTGATTTCCATAGTGGCTGCACCATTTTACAATGCCATCAGTAATGAATAAGGGTTCCTATTTCTACACATCCTGTTTTTTTAAAAAAAATAATAGGTATCTTAGTGGTTATGAAATGGTATCTCATTGTGGTTTTGATTTGCATTTCCCTGATGACCAATCACCTTTTCATGTATTTATTGGCAATTTGTATATCTTCTTTAGAAAAATGTCTATTCATGTCCTTTGCCCAATTTATAATTGAGTTATTTGTCTTTTTGTTGTTGAGTAGGTGTAGTTCTTTGTAGATTCTGGATATTAACCCTTGTCAGATATTTGATTAGCAATTATTTTCTCTCATTCTGTAGGTTATCTTTTCTCTTTTTTGATAGTGTCCTTTGATGCACGAAAGTTTTATCTATTTTTTCTTTTGTTGCTTGTGCTTTTGGTGTCATATCTAAGAAATTGCTACCAAATCCAAGGTAATATTCTCTTTTAGAAGTTTAGCTCTTATGTTCAGGTCTTTGATCCATGCAGAGTTAATTTTTTTATGTGATGTGAGGTAGGGGTTCATCTTCATTCTTTTGCAAGTGGATATTCAATTTTCCCAGCACCATTTGTTGAAAGAATAATTAGTTTGCTTAGCATTTCTGATCTCATCTCTTTCCTTTCTTCCCCAGTGGCTGCCTGCTCCAATCTTAAGGAAGCCATCTCCTCTCGCAGTTCTTTTTGAGGACACTGTGAAGATGCATTCTAAAATTTTTATATATTATGTGTTTTGTATGTTTCTTTCTGAGTCACCAGAACATAATACAGAATAAGAGAAATAGAAAAATATTCTGTTGTCAGGGCCAATATTATTGTTGTGTTTCCTATTTACACATTTTAAAAAAGAAGTTATGAACCAGTTTGGGGATTTGCCAAAAGACAAGGTGGAAGTTGCTGGCCTAGATGGCAGTTTCCCAATGGTTGGCTTTAGTATTGTGTTTAAGAGAGTGAGCTTTAGTGTCAATCTGTATGCGTTTAAATAATGAGTACAAGGTACTCAATCTCTCTGTGACTCAGTTTTCTTTTGTACAAAGTGGGAGTAATGATTTTACCTATCTCATAGGGTGGTTGTGAAGATTAAATGAGATGATATATGTAAAGGAGACAAAACCCAGTATTCTCCTAAATGTAGAAGTAAGCTTTTGTACTACTGCTTACATAAAAAAATATATATCCTTAAAATTATCTTTGGATTTTGAAAGCTTATATATGCTCACTGAAAAAAAATTGGACATTACAAAAACAATAAAGGGGGAATAAAAAAAATTACATCTAGTCCCCACTCAGAGGTAACCTCTGTTAGTATTTTGACATATTCCTTTCTAGTCTTTTTGTTTATTAATAAAAAATACTGTATTGAAAACAACATACAGATATGAAACCCCGGGCATTTTGGCAGTAAAACTCCAAAGTATACCAAGTATACAAAGGTTAAGTAGAGAAAAGTATGCTGAGACCTAGCATAGCAGCTCCCACTGTCTCCTGTTTATAGTGGACATGAAAAATATGTCTGTTGATTTAGGGAAAAAATGGAACATATTATACTAATCCAGTATCTCTTTCATATCTAGGGGAAAAATAGTTTCATTTTGGACCCTTGAAATTTAATCTTTCTTAAACATGGCAGTCTAAAGAACTAAAACAACTAAGGTGGGCTTATGAAATATGTGTGTAACTCACTATTACTGGATTTCCTGAAAGCATAGTGTTAAATCTCATTCACCTTGGATTGGCTCTCTTTTCACTTTCCACAACATACAAATTCTTTAAAATCAAGGTCTAGTCTTCTCTTTGCAAATGTTTCATTTAGGTACCTTCTCCTACTTTACTGTATTCAAAACCTCAAAACATCAGGACTATTCTTCCAAAGTTGAAATATGAGGGAACTATATAAGAAGATTCTCTACTTGTTTAAATAATTTTAAATTGCTTAATATTAAATAAAAGGATTTAAACAAGCTCTTGATTAAAATAATATTAATTTATTTTCTTGATTCATGTTAAAAATCAGACTACTTCTGTTGTTGTTTGTAATTAGGAATTGGAGGCAAAATTCATTTGATGTTTAAGGTGATGAAACCACTGAAAACAGCATTGCAAAACAAATGTTTCTTGAGCTATATCACTATACATTAGATACTGCAGTTGAAATTTTGTAGATTGGTTGACAAGATAAAACAATATAAGATAGTGTTTTGTAAGTCAGGAGTTCTCAAACTTTAGTGTGTATTAGCTTCCCCTGGAGGGCTTATTAAATCTCACATTGCTCCACCTCTGGAGTTTCTGATTTAATAGGTCTGGGGTGGGGCCCAAAAATTCACATTTTTAACAAGCTGCAGGACCATGTTTCAAAAATCACAGTTGTAAGTGACAGAGGAGTGGTGAGGACAGTAAATTTTCTGGTGTTCAGGGAAGGAATGATGTAAACTACTCTTGTTAGGAAGATTTCTGAGGCAAGGTAGAATATGAGCAGGGTCTTGATGGATCCGTAGGGGTAGGGGTAGGGGTAGAAGCTGGAGGAGAGTGCAGCCAGAGAGAATGAATTGTGTGAACAACTGGGTGGGGAGCAGAATGTGTAAGGCTCATTTAAGGGGTGGAGAGAAGACCATCTGAAAAGGAGAAAATGAGTTTTTTGCTAGACAGTAGTAGGACACAAAATTGAACAGGATGGTAGAGACTGGATTTTTGAAGGTTTTTAATATCTAAAGAGTTGTACCTTTCCAGGCAAGGGGCTAGGAGGCATGTCAGAATTTTGAAGGAGAAATATAGAACATTTACTTAAAAGAAAAAAAAAAAAAAGGCAAGAATAACTAAAATCAGGTCCCAGCTAATTTCTCTCTCTTGTTCCCTTCCCTCCCTTTCCCACACTCCTACCTTTAGAAGGCAATATAAAGCCAGTGAATTTTATTTATTGATTAGATAAGTGACAAGATTAAAGAAGTTTTTTAGAAAATTGAACTGGCGAGGGCAGAAGAGAGCGTCTTGTAGAAATCCTAGGGTTGAGGAAATAAAATATTTTTATGTGGGGGTTGTTATAGCCTTAAAATTCATTGGGTTCTTAGATAGAGCAGCTGGCTTTGTGGAGGAATAGTTAAGATGGAGTGTTGGGGTTTAGGCTGTGGTGAACTTGACATGACAGCATGACTTCTAACAGGAGCGTGCAGTTTGTGATCGTGGGAGTAGAGCTGGAGCTTTGGAGACAGTTGAAGCCAAGATTAGAAAGACAATGATCGATTCATTTATTTGTTCAATCAACAAGGTCCAGGCACTGAACTGGGCACCAAGGATGCTGTGAAGGGAACTGTCAGAAGGCCTCTGAGTGTAAGGTTCTGGCAGTGTAGCTTCTGAGGGACAGACGGAAGAGTTCAGAGGATGGGGTGTTTGAGAGAAGAGAGGGAAAAGGAGGCGACAGTGAAAGAGAAAAATGGTCACAAAAAGTGGAAGGGAATGTTCACAACCACCACAATAAATCAGGATACTAGATCTTCACACCAAAGTAGAGAATTTTAGGAAGGAGGTGGTTAGGCAGTGCCAAGTGCTATGGCAAAGCAAGAAGACAGCATAAAGTGGATCGGATGACAGGAATTTCCTGGTTGGCCTGAAAGAGTGTTGTTTAGAAGAGAGTGAGAGTTATCTTTTGCAGTAGTGTCAGAGGGAGAGTCTGTGAGGAAGCGAAGGTAGTGATTACAGAGCAATTATTCAGGAAATTTCGTGTCAGGCTTTAGGAGAGATTAAGACAACAGAAACCTAACATGGTTTCTTTTTCCTTGCCAAGAGGAAGACCTTTGGGCAGTTGAAGATAGGGAGAAGGAAGCAGTGGTGGGGGAGAGATAAAGGCATTGCCCTCCAGTCTTGCCCATCTCAGTAAAGGGCCAGTCCATCCTTCCAGTTGCTCAGGTCAGAAAATTTGGGAGGTATCCTTGGTTCTTCTTTCTCCACACCCCGCATTGTGTCCATCAGAAGAGCCATCAGAAAATGTCCTATTACATTCCCTTCAAAAATAGATCCGACTACTTTTCATCTCTACTGATGTTACCCAACCACAGTCATCTTTCTCCTGAATTACTGCAGTAGTCTTCAATGGATCTCCCTCTTTCTCCCTTGACCTTGAGTCTAAATGCAGTGTCTAGTGAGTGATCTGAAGAGAGTATAAGTTGGATCCTACCACTGTACAAAACTCTCCAACATCTTCCCTTTCACTCAGAGTAAATGCTGTATTCCTTGCAATGGCCTCCCATTGGTATACGTACTGATATGAGTTACCAGTACTACTAGTAGTTTGAGGTAAGAATTATTAGTTTGTATAAAGTGGACTTTCAATATTTGACATATTGTTTAAATTATGGTTTTTGAAAGTGGTACATGTATATAAGTATCAACTTCTTTGCTTTTTTCCAAACCTACAAATTAATCATATGTAAATTGAGTGGGAATGTATATGAACACAAATACCAGTTTATGTGAATTCAGATTTTTTAAAAAAATAAAGAGTTGAGTCTTAAATGATTTGAATGATTATAGCCATTTCTTCTATTTAGTAGCATCTGCCCAGCTTTATTTAGCTATGCAGTAACTATTATTCACATGTTGACACAATGCCACACGTTGACTTATTTGTACATTGGCTAAAATCTGCAACTTTGGCCCGTGGACCCTTATAAAAGTAAGAGAAAGTTCAGCCTGGGGCTTAAAATGTAGAAGAGCTGTAATAGGCTGCTTATTCCAGCCTTCTCATTTGTGCAGATGAAGATTCCACGGTTCTGAAGATTTCAAGTGCTCAAAACCATGCTGGCTAGGGAGTGTTAGAGCAGTCTCATTCCTTTATGTTAGAGATGAGAATATGACTGATTTAATAAAAAAAAAAATTTTTTTTTTTAAACCACAGTTTCACTGGGTTAAAAGGCCAATAGTAGCAGGGTCATGTATTGCTTACTCATCTTTGTATGTTTGTGCATAGCAGTTTGTGGTACATATTAGGTATTTGATGAATGAATCATTGCCAGTATTAAGTTCATTTCCTCCTTTTCTGATAGTATTTCTTAAAACAAGAATTAACAAAACAAAAAGGTATTTTAAGAAAGTAGAGTTTAAAAATGAAATTAATCGATTATTGAATTAAACTGAAGCCATTTAACTTTTTTTTTAAACAAACAGTGATTTTGGTGGTCGATGAAGATTGTGGTTAATAGTATAAATATAAGAATGCTCTTCTTTGACAAAGTGCTAAGAATATGGTCATATATGGGAAAATTACAGCTAATAGAATTTATGCATGATAGCTAACAGTAATATTGTAATATTTTGTAGCAATGGCAAGAAGATATAATTTCAATTCTAAGGAACAACAATAAGGGGGTATAAGGGTGTATGGGATTTTTCCTTTTGGAGTAATGAATGTGTTCTAAAATTGACTGAGGTGATGACAGCACAACTCTGTGATGAAAATGAGAGCTATTGAGTGTACACTTTGGATTGCACAAAGCATGGGACTGTATAAAACAGGGAATCCAGTGGTGGAAGATGGACTGTGGTTAACAGGAAAAATATGAGAACGTTCTCTTATGAATGGTAGCAAATATATAATATCAATACAGGGTGTTAATAATCGGGTGCATTGAGGGAAAAATACAACACATGTAAGATATGGGCTATAGTTAGTAGTAATATTTTGATGATGCTATTTCATAATTTGTAACAAATGTTTCACAACAATGCAAAAGTTGGTGGCAGGGAGATGTATGGGAGCTTGTATGATAATATGCATGTTTGTTTTGTAAATTCACAAATTTTACTATACACTTATTGTTTATGTATGGTCATGTATGAAAAATATACTTCAATAAAATTTTATTAAAAACAATACAAGAAATTTGAAACAAAAAAACGGAAGCCATTGAACTTGTTTTTTTAACAAACTATAGAAATATTGTCTTAATGTTTAATTACTGATTTGCAGAAGTAAATGCCCATTTGTAACCCCTGTGTGTATTTGAATGCATGTTTATAAATGTGTGTAAGCAACTTTATATTTTATTTATGTATGACATTTAATATTTTGCTACTATTTAATATTATATATTTACTTAACCTTTTCAGAGAATTCATCAAAATGAATGTTGTTTAAAAATGATAAAAAAGATTAATCCAATGGTTCAAACTAACTTCCGAGTTAATCATGTAATTTAATTCCGTGTCTCAATAACATTGTAAGTAGTTATTTTTATGTATAGAGAATTTGTGTACAAAAAATTTATGCTGCTAGTCAAGAATAGAACTGGGTCTTCTGATTCAGTGTCCTTGCTTTTTCCAGCGAACCTGTCCTGTGTCCAAGGTTAGCCTCTTCCTCTGCTTTCCTGTCCTCTATGGTTTGGGTGCACTTACAGGCGAGAATAAACAAATTTCAGAAATATTTATTTTTAAACAGCTGAGAGCTATAGTGTATAACCGTGGGCAAAGGGACAGAGAGTGCATCAAAGTAAATCCTAGCATCTCTTTACTTGTGGTACCATGGAAGGGCCATGCAAAGATATGTGTGTTTTTCTATATGATAGACTGGTAGGCTGTCTCCCAAGAGGACTTCTCTGAAACATGGGTGAATTTACCATGATAAGTTAATTCTGCCATACAGGCTCAGGAACCTCACTTTGTCTTTTCTGGGGCATGTGCATGCTTTATGTGTGTTGGGGAGTGAGTTGTGTGTTTCTATATTTTGTTTGGAATATTGTGCCAGTTTGTTAATTTACAGCGAGAACTATAACTGTCACTGGAATTCAATGTATGTGCAATTAATATATGCATTTTTCATCCAACATGATGGAGGAAATTAGTTTACCATTTACCATCTAGGCTAGTCTTTTCATATTTTAGTGATGAAAACAGAAGCCCAAAAGGGTAATGTGGCTTCTTAGTGACAGCTGACAATAGAACTCCCACTTCTCAGCGATTCCCACTGGGTTCAGAGTGGAACTGGGTCTCAGAAGTACTTAGAGCACTAATAAATGGAATAAATGGTGCTATTCCTTTTGGCTGCCCTCATCTACTGAGCAGCTTTATTGCTTATTCATATGGAAAGCTAGAACAGTGGAAAAATTAAAAGGAAAGGATTTTACGATAAGTTTAGGACTGAATAGAACTCAGCAAAGGCAGGGACCAGGTCTCCCTTGTATCCCCAGAGACCAGCACAGTGCCTGTCTGGCTTTATTAAATGGTGTTTGGAATAAAAGTCTTCAAAAATAAGTCAGCAAATAATGAGAACCCGCTCTAGGTATAAGTCACTGAAAATTTGCTGCCCTTCTCCATTGGAATTACCATGCCAAAACCATTTGGTTTTAGTGACATACTTCTTCTTGAGTCACAAACACTTTCATAGGACAAATGGGTAAGTGGCATTGCCTTCTGTTGTCAGAAAATGAAAAATGAATTATGCATTAGAAGCTAAGAACTTGCAAATTTAGTGTTCCAACAGAAAGCCTGTTTTTTACTGATGAAATCGTATTTAAAATAGCTATCATTTATTAAGTACTTAGTACATGTGGACAACTATGCATTACCTCATGTAATCCTCACATCTGAGAAAGAGTGCAATGCTCTCCCCACCTCACAGAGGAGAGGAATTTAAAATTAAGTGACTTGCCCAAGGTCACACAGCTGATTGAGTAGGAGAGTCGGGATTTGAGCCCAGGGTTTCCTTTAAAAGGTCTTTTTTCTGTTTCATCCTTTGGCAATATTCTAGGATCATGGTTTTCTTCTTCTTCTTTTTTTTTTTTAAGACAGCTTTATTCAGATATTCACAATTCACATGAAAGTGTATAAGTCAGTGGTTTTTAGCATAGTCACTGAGTTGTGCAGCTATCATCACAGTCAATTTTAGAATGTTTTGATTACTTCATTGAGAAACCTCGTGCCCATTAGCAGTCACTCTCCATTTCCCCCTGATGTCCCCAGTCCTAGGCAGCTGTCAACTTAGTCTCTGTCTCTATAGATTTGCCCATTCTGGACATTGCAAATAAATGGAATTATGAAATGTGTGGTCTTTTGTGACTGACTTCTTTTGCTTAGTGTATGTTTTGAAAGTTTATCCATGTTATAGCATGTACTAGTATTTCATTCCTCTTCATTGACAAGTAATTTTCTATCATATTGGTAATTCCACATTTTATTTATCCATTTGTTAGCTGATGGACATAGGGCTGTTTCCACTTTTTGGCTATTATGAATAAAACATCTGTGAACATTTGTGTACAACTTCTGTGTGGACATATGCTTTCATTTTTCTTGGGTATATACTTAGGAGTGAAATTTCTGGGTCATATGGTTTGGGCCATGTTTTAATCTCTAAACTTCTGTAAGTCCTTTTGGAAGTTGCCAGAATACTCAAAATACACTGAGGTAGCAAAATAAAGAAGACTACCCAAGAGTTTATGCTGTATTTTGATATTTGATAATTGTGTTGCCTCCCCCATCAAAGCGGGTGAGGTAGCAAAACTGACCAGGCCACAAAACGTGTCTGTGGGCGGCTGAACCTGGAATGGGATCTAACTTGATGTGAAGTCTAGGACCGTTATCCAGAGTGTGCATATCATGTAATTGCTTTCTATTTGACCCTGTTCCCCAGTTTAAGAACATTTCCTATGACACCCCCCCCCAATCCCTCCATGTAAAAACACTCCTTGGAATTACAGGATCTTATTGGGAAGCAAGTCAGAGGTGACTGCTTTATTTTAAAAAATGAGAACACTGAAGCTGAGAGATTCATTGTCTACCTTGATAGAGCCTGGACACAGAACAAACTACACGTTTTCTTTTTCTCCCATGCAGTGCTCCGGAGAGTAGGATCTCAAACAGGGAGTGGTTCTTAGAAATGAAGCTGTCACTGATGTAAACATGCTTCATGTATTGTTTGCCTTTGGTTGAAATCTATTGGGAATGACATTCTGGAACTAGGTCATGGTAATTCTTTGGGGTATATCATGTGGCTTTAGAGAAAGCTTGCCTTTGAAAGCACTTTGATTATAGAAAGGGGATGGGATGGGGCCTGGTTGGAGGTGTAGTGGGTTTGGAGATTAGCATGTAGTATGTTAGTAGTATTTAAAAAAAATTAAAGTATTGAAGTTCAGTGAGCAGTCTGATTGCAGTAAAGTAGAATGTGAAAGTCTCAGAGTGATGATCCAGGAAATTTATAAATATCAAGATTCACAAATGAAAATGGAGAAAGTGGAGGCTTTTAATAGGGGAATTTATAAGCTGCCTTCATTGGTTCAACAGTTCTTTATTGAGAGCTTCCTGTTGCCAGGCTTTGTTCTAGGTGAACAGCATAAAGCCTTGCCCTCATGGGGCATGCATTTGAATGGGGAAGATAGGTAATAAATAGAGAGAGAAAACTTTGTAAAATATCAAGTAGTGTTAAGTACTGTGATGAAAAAGTAAGGAAAGTGGTTACAGAGTGTGAATGGGAGTGTTAATAAGATGGGCTGGGGGGGGATATTTATGCAGAAATGTGAATGAAGTGAAGGAGAAGGCATGCTGTGGGAACAGCCCCTGAGGAAGTATGGAGACAGAATATAGAAGAAGAGCCAGGCAGCTGGCCAGGTAGCAGGAGGGCAGTGAGTGAGGGGGAGCCTGGTAGAAAATTGGACCTAGGAAGTCCATATTGGGTATGGTAAGAGGAAATCCCAGGGGGCTGGAGCTATAGTCTTGCTTTACTGCTAACCAAGTATGGAAGGCCCTGAAAGTGGCTAGTGTTAAAAATAGACTTTCAGTCGTGGTCTCCCACTTAACCTCATGCAGTATAGAAGTGCATTAAATACCATTTGACAGTTTTGCTTTTCATTATATCTTAAAGGGATAACACAGATTCTTTCGCCTTAATACAAATTAGCCGTGGGATTAGTCTACATGAGTTCCACTCTTTCCAGCCAAGTATCTCTTTGTAAAGATGAGCAAATAGTTTTAGATCCTGTGGTGCCGTAAAAGAAGCACTGAAGTAGAAGGTCGGAAGATCCAAACCCATGAACTGGCATGCGGGGAAGCTGTTGAACCTTCCTGAGCATGAGCAATCTCATTTCTCACATGAGATAAGCTCTTGGTTTGTCTGATGGGGCTGCTGGAAGAATGAAATGGGATGATGGATATGAAAGTGCTTTATAAATATGAAGCACTTTGCAAGTCTATGGTATTCTCATTTAGACCTTTATTATAGTTTTGCTAAACAGAGGCAGTCTATTATCTACCTTTCATTTGAAGGGGGAATGACAAATAGTTACTTCAAGGTAAAATGCTTCTCAAAGAGCAGAATCTGATCAATGCACCTTAAAGGACATAATGAATTATTCAGCTGTTCTTCAAACCAGCATATCTGAACTAAGGAAATGATCACTTTTCTTTCCCATTTCAAGCCGTGGAAATCAGCATGTTCTCTGTAAGACCCTATCTGGACAATCTTCTTGAGTTTCAGTGCCAGGTTAATAAACTGGAACAGTGTTGTGCTTCTTGGAAAAAGTAGAAATCTGAAAAGGCTTGGTGTATCTAAATTAGGAAATCAGCGAAGACTCTGAGTCCTCAAAAGAGATAGATACATGTATACATATAGGTAAGGAGGTAGAGAGATTAGATGGTTGGTGCTGCAGAGGATAGAAAAATATGAGAAATGAATAATGATAACTGACATTATTGAGCACTTACTATGTGCCATGCATGAATCCTCCCCAAAACCATATGATATAACGCTATTATTATCCCGTTTTTACAGAGAATGAAAGTACTATTTAGGGAGGTTAAGTAGCATTCCAAGGTCATATAGCTAGACAATGCCTGAGCTGGGATTTCATACTAAATCTGCTTGACTGCAAACCTGTACCTTAACCATAAGCTCTCTCAAGTTGCATAGCGTATCACTGGGGAGAGTAGATTTTTTTACTAGGAAAAGTTACAAAGCCATATAGAACCGCATAAAATTACCGGTATAAAGGAAAAGGCTCTACGTGGTATAGGGATTTAGAGGTAGAAGAGAACAGATGATTGGGGGCTGAATTTATCCTAGGAGGCTTGTTGAAACAGGATTGGGAGGACTTGAATGGGGGGAAATGAGCAGAGGCTGGTGTTCAGGACAACTGGTTAGTGCAGAAGTACAGAGGTGGGAATGAGCAAGGTCAGGTTTAGGGGCAAGTAACTGAGGGGCAGTGTCCTTCCTGGAAGCAGAGTTTTAGAATGAGGCACGAAGGGGAGAGGATTGGAATGGAAGCCTGAATCTCTGCTGAAAGGCCGAGGAGGCCAGACAGCACAGACGCATTTTATCCCATTAGCATTAAAGATCCATAGATGGTTTTCAAACCAGCTAGCGATTTAATCAGAGCTATGTCTGAGGAGGACTTAATTTGGAATCAGATTTAAAGACTTAATAGATTTGGAAAAGACTGGATATAAGTAAAAAATATATATACATGTGCATGCTATTTTTGTGTTTTTTTTTACATTTCTCTGTTAAATGTACTGGATACATATAACATTTTTTTAAAATCAAACTATATGTTACACAATATATTTGGTTCATAGTAATGCAGTCATACAGTATTTGTCCTTTTGTGTCTGGCTTGCTTCGCTCAACATAATGTCCTCCAGGGTCATCCATGTTGTCATAAGCTTTACGACTTCATTTTTTTTACAGCTGCATAATATTCCATCGTGTGAATAGACCACTGTTTGTTTATCCATTTGTCTTTTGATGGATACCTGGGTTGTTTCCAACTTTTGGCAATGGTGAATAATGTTGCTATGTACATCGGTGTGCAGATGTCTGTTTGTGTCACTGCTCTCAGTTCTTCTGGGTATATTCCCAGTAGTGGTATTGCCGGGTCACATGGCAAGTCTATACTCAATTTCTTTAGGAACTGCCAAACAGTCCTCCGCAGTGGCTGAACCATTCTGCATTCCCACCAACAGTGAATAAGTGTTACTATCTCTCAACACTTGTAGTTCTCTGTCTTTTTAATTCTGGCCATTCTGATAGGTGTGAAATGATATCTCATTGTAGTTTTGATTTGCATTTCCCTAATCATGAGTGATGTTGAGCATTTCTTCATGTGTTTTTTTGCCATTTGTATTTCTTCTTTGGAGAAATGTCTATTCAAGCCTTTTGCCCATTTTTTAATTGGGTCATTTGTCTTTTTATTGTTGAGTTGTAACATCTCTTTATATATCCTAGATATTAAACACTTATCAGATATGTGATTTCCAAATATTTTTTCCCGTTGAGTTGGCTGCCTTTTGACCCTTTTGACAAAGTCCTTTGAGTTTGCATGCTATTATTGTATATTTATGTATACACCTTGTAGTAGTCAGCCAAAGGGGTGCTAATGTGAAATACCAAAAATGGGTTGGTCTTTATAAAGGGTATTTATTTGGGGTGGAAGTCCACAGTTACCAGGCCATAAAGCGTAAGTATCTTCTCTCACCAAGGTCCATTGCCACGTGTTGGAGCAAGACAGCTGCCGATGTTTGCCAGGGTTCAGGCTTTTTGGGATCCTCTCTTCCCGGGGCTGCATTTCTCTCCTGGCTTAGCTCCTTTGGTTCCTTCACAAGGTCAGCTGTAGACTATCAGGTGAACGGCTCACTTCTCTTCTCCTGGGGCCTTCTCGCCAATATCAAAACTCCAACATCAAAACTGCTTCTCAAAAACTGCTGCTCAAAACTGCTTCCTTTGTCCTTTGCCTTGCCTTTTATATTCGATTCCCCACCCACCAAAGGGGTGGGGCTCGATGCCCTACTGACGTGGCCCAGTCAACACCCTAATCATAACTTAATCATGCCCAGATTAACAGATCAGTTTATAAGTATGATCCAATTATATTTTTGGAATTCATAATTACATCAAACTGCCTAACTGCAACACACCTCTAGGTGAAAAAGAAAGGAAAATTATGTTTTCCTTGAGTTATGAACACAGACTATGCAGACTCTCACAGAATTATGCCCAGTCCATTCTGACAAGAGGAGAGTCAAGGCTTTGGACAGGAAGCAATTTCAAGGAAGAGTTTTCCTGCTGGACTGGAGATGGGGTGTGGCATATTCCTGGTGCTTCTAGGTTTTCTTCTCATTTTTATGGTTCATTTTTGTTAGCTTGGCCACAGTCCCTTTGGCTTGCAAAATAAAAATAGCTACCATTTTAATGAAAACTGTTTTGGTTCTGGGAGTTCACAGCAACCATAAGAGTTAGGTGGTATTATCCTTATTTTTTGCTGGTGAGGAAACTGAGGCTCAGTGAACTACTAAAGTCACATAACTAGTACAGTAATTGGTAGAGTTGGTACTAGATATTAGCTTTGTTTGGCCAGAAAATCCCTGCTCCTTCCTTTATACTTGGTGTAGTGGTAAAGTATATGAACTTGGGAGTTGGCCAATGTGCCCCTTGCGAGCCAAGTGGTCTTGTGCAAGCTATTCAGTGTCTTTGTGGCTCAATTTACTCACCTGTAAAATGAGGATAGTATACACCTGGCACCTTAAAAGGGCTCAATTAATAGTTTTATTATTAATTATTATTATTATTTTCTGTCACCATATCTTTCTGTTGGCTGTGACATTCTGGTGCTCAGAAAAAAGTTTAAATTCTGACAAAAATTAAAGAGGAACATTTTTTAAAATTCATTCCTGTTTGTGCAGACTAATTTGAACACTTTAATTAGCTATCTATTTTTTCACTGGATTTTCTTAACCCAGTTTCCACCTAGATGCTGCTCACTTTCTTGCTCTCTGTACACTCAGCAACAGTGATTATAAGCTGGTTCTCTGGGTTGGACCTGGACACCTAATGTTGGTAAAGCAAGAAGGAACTTGCTGTCTCCGTCCCTGTCACTCTGGCCTTATCCTCATCAGGGAGAACTGCTTCTCTCCCAAAGCGAAAAGAGTTATTAGACCTGTCCTACCTTATTTTGACCTTGTGGAGCAAGATGGTTTGATGTTACAGAAGTTACTCAGCAAATTTGAAATGGGCTATTATAAATCCAGGCAACTAGGCAAAAAACCACCCAACTGGTTGCAATTATCAGGAAGGGGAAAGATGAAGGATTCAAGAGAGAACCAGTTCCCACAGGGCTTAATAATTGTTTTTTGTTTTTGTTTTTTTAGGAGGTACGGGGGATTGAACCTGGGACCTTGTAGGTGGGCAGCAGGTACTTAAACCACTGAGCTACTCCTGCTTCCCCTTAATAGTCTTTTAAATGGAAAACTCCTTACCTTTTCCTTTGTATGTTCTTCTAGGACCTAGAACATTAGAGATATTTGTTAAAAAGTCACTAGTGGGGGATAAGCTTAGTTGTAATTGTTAAAGTGGTCTTTCCGGGGGTCGGATGTGGCTCAAATGGTTGGGCGTCCGTCTGCCATATGGAGGGACCTGGGTTCGATCCCCAGGACCTCCCGGTAAAATAAAACATATATATATAGAAGGCGCATGGGCTGCCAGGCTCTGTGTGCCCATGAGCTGCCAGGCCCCGGGAGCCATGGAGCAAGATGATGATGTAACAGGGGAGAGACAAGACGAGATGCTCTGAAAGCTCTGAAAACCAGGAACTGAGGTGGCGCAGGTGGCAGAACACCTCTCTCCTACATCGGGGGTCTCCAGGAATGAATCCTGGTGAAGACTGGAGGAGAAGGATGAGAAGAGATGGCAGGAAACAGACACAGAGAATTGCCCAGCAAATGGACACAAAACAGCAAATGGGGAAGGGGGCGTTTAAAATGGATAAAGTAAATAAATCTTAAAAAAAAAAAAAAAATAAAGTGGTCTTTGCAGGAGTTGCTTGGCTTTAATGAGCAGTTTTATATACAGGTATATGCTCTAGTACTAGTAGTATTGATTTCTGGGTCTAATTTAAAATAATATTATGTTTTTCTGCTTATCAAAATGAATATTTACCACAGTAATTCAAATTCAAGTTTGCATTGCTAATGTTCTAAAATCTGTATGTCCAGTACTGCATAATTATCCATTCATTTCCACTTGAAAGACCAGTACAAGAAGATGAGCAGTAAATTCTTTCAATGATCAAAATTTGAAAATGAGCCTATGTCAACTCCATGAAAATACTATTAGTGTGTGTGTATAAAAAAACCTTAAATCACATACAATAAATATGTAACTTGGATGATTGCTGGTGGTCAAAGCCAATTCTTTTACTTCTTTTTCTTTCTAATAACTTCCCCAACCTTGGAAGTTGACAGTGGGACGAAAACCCCCTAAATGGCTAACACAATTGATCCTCTTTCTCTCTCCCTGCTTTAAGATTAAGATGTCCTAGGAAAGTAGGCATCTACATGTACACGAGTCAGATCCACTGGGACTCGTTTTGCCACCAGCTCTGGGATTGTGATGGAGACCATGTAAGGCTGAGTGTAGTGGAATAAAGTTGGCTTCAAATTCAGTTCTCCTGCTGAGAGGTGGGGTGGGTTTGGTGACTGCCTTAACATATAAAATATGGCATAAGTGACTCCATGCCTACTTTATCGGCACAGGCTTTAAGAGACTGAAGTGTCCACTTCCTGTGTATGGGAATACTTGCTCTGGAAGAAGCCAGCCGCCATGTAAGAAGTAGGACTACTCTGAGAGTGCCATGCTGTGAGGAAGCCCAGTATACTCACATAGAGAGGTTGTGTAGAGAGAGATGCCAACCAGCCATCTTAGCAAGGTGCCAGATACTGAGTGAAAAAGCCTTCAGGGGAGACCAACTTCAGCTGTCAAGCCAGAGCTCCCTAGAATTGTGAAAACTAATAAAATTGTTATTTTAAGCCACTAAGTTTTGGGATGGTTTGCTGTGCTGCATTAGGTAACCAGAACATGGAAGCATTTTATTCTTCACTGTAAGAGGAGAGAAGATGCTTTTGACTTTCTAGGATTGTGTATTTCTATTTATTTCGACAGCCAGATGCTGGGACCTCTTTAGGCTGAGGTTATCAGGGTTCTTTTAAGATTCCTAGAGGACAAAAAAACCCTGTATTCATTGCTGCTTTTCATCTGAATTCAAATTTTCTTCATTTAACAATGCCTTACTTGTTTGTGTAAAATTGTATGATATCCATACAAAAATAGTGCTGCACAGGCCAGAAGAAACACTGAGGGAGGCAGGAAGAACTTGGAGTTGGTGAAAAGAGTAAAACTGTTTAGAAATTAAGAATGCTTGTACTAAAAGTGGAGAGAGAGAGACAGACAGAGAGAGAAATTCCAGAATTTATGGCCTTGGTTATTCAACATTTGGCATAGTGAATGAGGAGACAATTCAAAGTGACGAAGTGCACCTCTGTTTCTCTGATAGACCGTGTGGTGTACGTGGTGTATGGGGGGAAGACAGGGTAAGCTCATCAGCTCCTCAAGCATACAGGTGGTGGGGGTTATGGAGGCGTGTATTTGTCTGTTTATTTTATGGCCATATTAGTTTGGAGTTGAAGACAGTACACACCTACAGTTTTCACATGACCCTTTTGTGAGTCAGTAGTTTAGTCAGTGGAAACACATATCCACTAGAGTAATGTTAGTCTTTAATATTAATTTTTTAGCTGCTTCTTTTCATTAATGGATGGTGGAATATTGAAGTCATGTTGTTTCTCCAGAATGGCATATATTATTTATGAAACATCTTGTGTGCTGAGCACTTTGCTAGGTACTGAGGATTCAAGGACAAGTTCCACCCAGAGGAATTCACTATGCTTTTATTCCTGATTCTTGTTTTTCTTTAGCCTACCATGTATTTTGCAAATAATCGACTGCTTTTGGATAATTGGTGTAATATAAGCAAATACCAGGTTGCTTGCTGCTAATATTTGTCTTAAGCATTTCAAATTCTGGAAATCTCAAATTTTACCCCAGAGTATGAGCATAGAAATAAAAGCATTAATTAAATGAACAAAATGAAAATGAAAATAGCTATATAAAACAGTTGGGCCCCACTCAGGGGATACTAATATAAAAAATATATCAACATTTAGCAGTAAACACGTGGGATAAAAAGAGATTGCCTGAGAGATGCAGAACATAAACATAATGGAATAGATGTTATGTTTATTTTGTCCCTTTCTCAGAATAAGCAGCCACCACAAAATTTTTTTTTTTTTGAAGTACCAGGGGCCAGGGATTGAACCTGGGACCTCGTTTATGGGAAGATGGCACTCAATCACTGAGCCATACCATGGCTTTACTTTGCTTGTTGTTTGTTTTTGTTTTTGTTTTTAGGAGGCACTGGGAACCGAACCTGGGACCTCTCATGTGGGAAGGAGACGCTCAACTGCTTGAGCCACATCCGCTTCCCACAATTATTTTTGTGGAAAATGTGTCTTGTAATGATTCCCATTATACTGTTATGACTTTTAAAAAATCTTTATTCCTTTTTGGCACTATTACACGAGACTGTATGCTTCAGATGAGATATGTTAGGAAAAATGACTCTAGACAGTGATTACTGAAGGAATTGGAGCAGGAAGCAGCCATAAAGCCCCTGAACATCTTCCTTTCTGGACTGATAAATGATGCTTTGGCTGCTCGGACCAGCCTGATGAGATAGATCAGCAGAACTCACAGCTCCAAGGTTATGTGTGTTCCATAGTGGAGAGACGCTGGTGCTTCACTGTATAAACTTAGGGAAGCCTAGCACATGGCAAGAACCTCAAAATGCTTGTCAGATTAAAATAAGAAAATGTAAACCTTTGGGTGTTTCTGTTCCCTGGAAAATGGAATTATACCTTCTGTTATCCCATTAAAGGACATTTATTAAATGCTGATTTGCCAAGGGTAGGTTCTGTTTCAGTACCTGTATTCTCCCTCCACCTTTCCAAATTAGAACATTGGAGGGGAGAGTGTCTCTCTTCCAGACTATTTAAGGTGTTATGAACCCAGTGAAAATAGTGATCTTTTAATAATGGTGGCCCACTGCCCTCCAGACGTATTTAACATGAGAGAAAATGGACTAAAGCAATGAGAAGATTTTCATTTTACAAATAAAGATTGTTAAATTTGGAACAGATACCTCTGGAAGCTTAAGAGAATCTTATCAAACTAGATAAGCTTCAATAAATACTGCTTGCATTCTTTTTATGGCATTCCTGCCAAGGTTGTCATCAACTCCCACTCCTCCTTCCTGCCTTTCCTCCAAAGAACCCCATCAGAGGGCCTCCTCTAGTTCTCTTCTACTTCTTCCCCACCTCCCTGCTTTCTACAGCTCACCACTGTGTGGAGGGTCTCCTATTTTTCCTTCCTCCACTTTCACCCATTAAACACCAGGAAGAGTCTCCCCCATACCCAGTTCTCAGCCCCCCATAACTCCTCCTGACCTTTCCTCCTTGACCACTACTGGATGAATCTCTTCCTGTCCCCTTGTGCCTTTGCCTTTCCCCAGGCATTCCTTCCATTGAGCACTACTATTCTACACCTCTTCCTGCTTTCTCCAGGTAGGGTCTTCTGCAATCTATTGTGATTTTTGTCAGCAAATCACTATGTTGTCTAAAGTGTTCAGTATCAACTCAGTGCATTGAGGGAAATTACACTTCTGGATGCTGGATGTTTCTTTTGCCAGATGTTTACAGATGTTTCTTCTGTAAAGTGGAGCCCTGGTCTCTTACTCTGGCCAGTTAATTTGTGGCACCTTTTTTAGAGAGCCTTTGAGCCATGCTTGCCCTCATATGGCCTGAGAGCTCTCTGGGCTCTTCTCAGTCTGTGATTTTCTGTGGATCTGGCTCCAGGGCCCTGTTCCTCGGCTCCTGCAATGGGCCTTAGTATCAGATTTCCATCATCAAGGGAGTTAGTGTAGTGAAATAGCCATATGGCTCTGCAATTAGGGAATGTATGCTGGTGATAGGGACCGCCACCTCATCAATGGGAAGTAGGTGCTGTTATTTATTTATTATTTTACCCATCTAGCTCTTATTTGGTAATTGTTATTAAATACTTAATTGTCATTGAATACCTAATTGATGGTGTATTTGTGATTCTGGTATAGATCCCAATATACTTGCCAACCTATAGTGTAGCACTGAACATAAATTATCACAAAATTTAGGCCACACAGAGTTTTACTAATATACTGCACTTTTTTTAACCAGCCCTTTCCATTCTTACCACTGTAGAACTATGGTCCTAGTGTTTCCAATTAGTTTTTTTTTTGTTTTTTGTTTTTTTTTTTAACCGGGAGGTCCTGGGAATCGAACCTGGGTCTCTCCATATGGGAGAAGGATGCCTAACCATTTGAGCCACCTCCATCCCCCTCCAATTAGTTTTTAAGGTGTTTGATGAATGATTTCTTTGGCTATAGCTCAGGCTTTTTCTTAATTTCTTACTTGCCCTCAATCTGGCTATTGTTGCATCAGGCATCTGATTTTTTAGGCATGAGAGAGATCCTTTTGGTATTCTACTTAAGTATTGTTATTTGATCACTGTGAATTTTTTTAAAAATAAAATTTTATTGAAATATATCATTCATACATGAACATATGTAAACAATAAGTATATAGTAAAAGTTGTGAATTTACAAAACAAACATGCATATTGTCATACAGTGCTCCCATACATCACCCCACCACCAATGCCTTGCATTATTGTAAAACTTTTGTTACAAACTATGAAATAGCATCGTCAAATAGTTTATCTTACATGTTTCCTATGAAAATATCATATTCTTACTTTTGGAGATTATATGTGGTTAAAAAATAAAGAATTGGAGGATCTCTATAGAAATTTTAGATAGGAAAACATATCAGTCTTCTCCATTGGTTATCAGTCACAAGCATCATAATATGCTACATGGGATAGAATAGACTCAGATTCTCCATTTCTATATGGAAGTTGTTTGAATAACATGGATCTGTTTCCTCCAGATTGCTGTTTTACTCAGTTCGTTGCCTCTTTTCAAAAATTTTTGTGGTATTTTACCAAATTGGTATTTGGGAGTTCTTTGTATATTTACGTCTTTAGTCTTTAGTCTTTTCAAGAGATAAGTTGGTAAACTAAGGGTAGAAAAATTTTAAGTCCTTCATGTTGTCTAAATAAGATGTCCATGTGTCCTTTTTGGTTATTTCAAGGTTGTCTTGCTTCCACAGAAGTTTTATTATCGTATAAAATTTATAACTTATTAAATGCCCTCTACTTGAGTAATTAAAATATTGGTCAGTTTAACAAAGGGCCAGTTTCTTAGTTTCTATAGTGTGAGGTCACTTTCATAAATCAATAAAAAAAGTTATATGATGGGTAGTGTTTTAAATATTGTGATAAATTGAACTTTATGGATCCCTGAAAAGTATGTTCTTAGAGTTATTCCATTCCCGTGGGTGTGGACCTATTGTAGGTGGGATTTTTTGATTAGATTACTTCAATTAATGTGTGGACCAGGGTGAGTCTTAATCCTTTTATTGGAGTCTTTTATAAGAGAATGAAATTCAGACCAAAGAGAGAAAGCCACAGAAGCTGAGAGAGAAAGCAGTGGATGCCAGAAGCTGAAAGCACTGAAACCCAGAAGGGAAGGGAGAGACCAGCAGATGCCACCATGTGCCTTACCATGTGACAGAGGAGCCAGTTTTCAGGGAGAAAGTATTGCCGGATGATTTAGACATCTTCATGACCTCAGAACTGTAAGCTTGTAAGCTAATAAATCTCTATTGTAAAAGCCAACCCATTTTTGGTATATTGCTTTCGGCAGCCTAGCAGACTAAAGTAAATGTTATTTTACAAAGCTAAAGAGAATGTTTCATTGTTTATGTAAAGCATTCTACCTCCCAGTTTTTCTCATAATTTAGCTTTGAATTAAATCTATCAGAAGTTGTCCCTGCTGAATTAGAGTGCCTGCGTTCAAAGCCCCACTGTTACTTACCAATTTGTGATCTTTAACAAATTGCCTTTCCTGTCTCAGTTCCTCATCTGTGAAATGGAATAATGATGACCTACTTTGAAGAACTACCGAGAGGATCAAATAAGCACTCAGTAAACTTTGCTGATTTTCAGATTGAACCGTTTTAAGGGCTATTTGATCTTACCTAATGATTTTAAAAGATGCTGGGTTTTAGATTTATAGTGATCATTTTAAAGATTTAAATTGAACTGATATGTTTTAGACTTCCTATAGAGTAAATACTATCTAGAGAGTGTTACAGCTGAGCGGAGAAACTGCCAGACTGGCAACCAAATGTTCTGATTTCTATTCTGAGTTCTGTCAATTTTGAGTTTGAAAAAAAAATCACTTTTAACTGTTCTGAGCCTTGGATTCCCAATATGTGAAAATGGGGAAAATAATATTTTCCTTGCCAGGCTTACAAGACTTTTAAGAAACTTAATTAGCATAATTAATGAGAGAATATGTATGAATTTTAAAAAATTAAACTGCATACTCTGCAGTTGTGAAGTTAAAGGTTTGACTGAAGGCTGGCAGGATTCTAGATCCCTCATATTTTCTTTAGCTCAGTTTTCTTTCTTTTTTTATTTTAAACTCAAGGCACAAACTATCTTTAGTAACAGCTAAACATTCGTAAGATCAGATTGCTCATGATTTTTTAACGAATGTGTTATGAAGACTCATTAATTTTTTGAACTGATGAAAATTATTTGAAGTGATAAGGAAAAAAGTTGACAAGTTTTAATTTTTTTTTTTTTTTTTTTTACTTATTCCTCACAGAGGTTCTCAGTTAAGGGTAGGGGCTTTGGGAAATTTGTGTGTGGAAACATTTTTGGCTGTTAAAGTGACAGGGGAGTTTTATTGGCAATTGGTTGGCAAGGGTCAGGGATGTTAAACTTCCTTCAATATGTGGAGCAGTCCAACTTAAAGAGTTGCCCTGCTCAAAATTCTAATAGTGTCTCCCTGAAAAAACAACAACGACAAAAACAACTTGTTACCAAATCTGATTTATTTATACTTAATAGCTCATACTATAGGTACACAGCCACTTCTATTTTTATAGAATGCAAGTGGCAGTAGTTCATGTTTTGATAAATTGAAAATGCTCCTCTCACCTCTTTCATCTTCACTGATTTAATTTTCAAGGTTGCATCTATATCACATGACCTTTTTGCCTTCAATTCTGTAGATGTGTGTAATACAGAAAGCCAGGTGTAGGTCAACAGTTGTGGCCACAAAAAAACAAGCACAAGTAAAGCTGCTGGTTTATCAGTGTCTCTTACTAGAAAACAATATACCATTTTTATTATTAGAATTTATTTTCTTTTTATTTAATTTTGAGTAGGCAATGCATTCACATGGTTAAAAAATTAAAAGAACATAGAAAGAATACTTTGAGAAGTATTCTTCTTATTCTTATCCTAATCCACCCATTCCCCTCCTCCACCTTCTATAAATAACCATTTTTTTAAATGAGTTTCTTATAATGCTTCTGTGGTTTCTTTGTGCAAACAAATGAGTACATACAGTTATTTACACTTCCTTTCTGACACAAAAGGTCTTGTTTTGTTTGTTTGTTTCTTGGCTTAGTTTCTTATATACTGTGTTGGGTGTCTCCAAGACCCTAAGATTCACTAGAAGGACTCATAGGACTCAGAAAAGCTGTTGTACTTACAGATAAGGTTTATCACCCCAAAAGATATAGATTAAAATCAACAAAGCTTTCCCTTTTCAGGAGCATGGGGCAAGTCCAGGAGAAACCAGACACAAGCTTCCAGGTGTTCTCTCCCAGTGGAGCTGCACAGCCATGTGAATTCACACATTGTTATGTGTGACAATATGTACGAAATCTTGCTAATCAGTAAGCTCATTCGAGCCTTGATATCCCGGGTTTTTTGCGGGGGTCAGTCACATAGGCATGCAGTCTTCATGACTGACTTCAACTACTCAGACTCCCTGCCCAGAACAAAAACAGGTGTTCACCATATTTCACTCTGTTAAAATAAACCATCTTACTGAACTAGTCCTATTGTCTAAGACCTCAGGCATACGAAAACACTTTTATCAGGTAGACTGTTCCAAGGATTCAAAACTCATCTCCAAAGAGCCAGTACAGGGCCAGTCTTGAAAACAGGACTTAGTTGGGAATGTGTAGGGTCTGAGCAACTAGGGCCTGCTGATTTATTTAACCCTTTCTTGCACATATACTTATCACTAATGTATCCCTGCACTTCCCCCCCCCCCAGGTATGAATTGTTTTCTCACAATATGCTTAGGTATGTCAAGTATTCATTGATTTAATCTGTTTGAAGTCATTTCTTCTGGAGCCTCTCATCTGCTCCAGTCTGGACTGGTTGTGCCCTAGACCTGCCATCCTGGGATCCCCTTTTCCCACCACACTTTTCCCTTCTTGTGTTGAATTCCAGTTCCTGGACCTCATGTCTCATTGTTCTTACTTTGCTCCCTTACTTCTGTGGAGAACATCTTTCTATGCCTTCAGAGAAATGATATATGGGAAGAAAAGGTATATGGGAGGAAAAATTTTAGACACTACATGTCTGAAACTGCCTTTATTGTGTTCTCACAATTGTTGGATGCTTTTGCTTGGTAAAGAGTTCTAGGTTGGAATTGTACTTTATTTTTAGATGAGTAATCATATAGGTCAGGAATAGTTATGTGAATTTATTTTTTCTAAAGCATGAGAACATCAGTTTATCTGACCTGGATATGTTTCACAATGATTCTGCCTACTTGCAACGAAAAAGACTATATGATAAATAGTTTAGAAACAAATTTCTGAATTTTAGAGACCATAGCTCTTCTAACAGAAATGTAGGGGCAATTTTTTGAGATTATAATAAGGATATCTTTCAAATCAGGTGATTAAACATGCCTATAAGGATGATTATAGACATCATTCACTGCCAATTGAAAAAGGAAAAATTTTTTCACACTTCCGTAACAGCAGTGCCAGCACTTTTCCTTAGTGCTGGAAACCATGAGCTATACTGCTGATCACATTTCCTTCTTTGCATTCACTGCCAGGTGGTTCACAGCCAAACCTGAGACCCACCACTAGCATCATGAAAGGGACCTGTGTGCATGTCTAATGACCCCTAGATGCCAAATATTTTCCCTACTCTTTAATTTCTTTAGACTGATTGCCTTGCTTTCTTTTCTTAATCTTCTTGTGCATGTATCTTTGTCAGTCTCCACAAATCTTTTTTGAATGAGGTTGGGACAAAAATAATAAAATAGACTCAGAATGTCTTACCATACAACAACCCCACTTAGGCATTCTAAAGAGAACATTATTTCCCATTCATGTTTTTTAGTCTCTTATACTGCCATGTTTATGTTTAAAATGGTAGCAGTTATCTTCTGTCATTATCACAAGAATGCTGAACCACTAGCTATTCATAAATGCATAAATGGACATATAGAAATATGTGTTTATTAGCACCTCTTGTTTGAGGGGTTTAACACCCCATATAGCTAGTGAATTTTCCTGTTATTTGAGGAATAACTGCTGACTTCTCTTTTACAGATCCCTAAGAAACAGGGTAATAACTCCTTGGTTCTAGAGATAAGTAACAACAGGGATAGCAGCAGTGACAATACCAGCTAACATTTGTTGAACTCTCATTTTGTGTCAGACACCACGCTGCATTTAAATGGATTATTTGATTCTTTCAACAACCCTATGAGGTTGATATTAAATTGCTTCCTTTTTCTTTCCTACCAGTTTCCCCTGAAATTCCCACATTTGGATTCATCTAACCATCTCTTCTCACTTGGTCTATGGATTGTTGAGAACCAATGGGGGAAAAAATTCTTCTACAGTGTATGCTGTGGTGCTCTTGAACATTCTATAAAATACTCCCCCTTGCCTCGTCCCAGGTGCCTTGTTAGAATGTCTCTCTGAACACCACCCAGAGACTTCACTGCTCCTTACGATCACTGCTCCTGCTTTCTCTCTCAGCATGGCCTTGCTCCCTAATTGAGAGAATCTGAGCCCTCTCCTTCTTTAGTATCCTGCCTGTATCAGTCAGGATCCTTCAGAGAAGCAGAGCCAATAGGGTATATGTATGCATGTGCGCGCGTGTGTGTGTATATATGTGTGTGTGTGTATCTATGATATATATATATATACTTTATTTTAAGAAATTGGCTTATATGAATGTGGGAGCTGGCAAGTCTGAAATCTGTAGGGCAGGCTGCAGTTTGGAAACTCAGGTAGGAGTTGAGAATTTCTTCTTTTTCAGGAAAGCTCTGTTTTTGCTCTTAAGGCCTTCAACATTTGATGCGGCTCACCCACATTGTTGAGGGTAATCTCCTTTACTTGAAGTCAACTGATTGTAGATGCTAAAGCCATCTTCAGAAGCGTCACGGCAACATCTAGGCTGGTGGCTAGCACCATAGCCTGGCCAAGTGGACATGTGAAATTAGCTGTCACACTGGCCTTACTCCCATGGAAATGCTCCTCTATGTACTCTTATCCCCACCCCCTTACAGCCAGTGATTCTTAACCAGGACTGTGCATCAGAATCACCCGGGGAGCTTTCAGAACAGACTCATCCTGGTCCCCAGCCTTGTCTCCTGTGGGGGTCCAGGCCTGTGGTGGTTGTAAAATTGCCTCAGAAGATTCTGTAGGCTGCCTGGTTAAGCATCACTGGGCTGGGTTCCAGAAGGCAAAGTGTCCCTTTCGTTCAGGGTGATCCATCATCTGTACTCTGCTGCCCAGCCTCTCCTTTTCCTTCCAGGAATGGACCTGTTCCATCATTATTCGCATCTGAATTTCATTGACCCCCTTTTCCTTGTATCCTTGACTGTAGCTTTAAACACAGATCCAGAGTCTTCTCTTGACCCTGTGAGCCTTTCATCCACTGGCCTGTGTTTCTCCTGCCATTTGCAGACAAGCTCCTGAAATTATAGCTTATAGTTTTCACCTTATGTCAATTAGAATCTGGCCCTGCCTGAATTAGGCTGGTAAATGCCATCAGTGCCCTCTAGAAGCCAAATCCAAAGCGCCTTAGGGGACCGATCTCATCTTGGCTTCTCTGGGCCACGTGATACATAAAAACTCTCAGTCCCTTTGCCCTTGGTGATGTCAGCCACTCCTAGTTCTCCTGCTCAATTTCTTCCACCTTTCAAGTGTTTCTCAAAAAAATGTTTTTTTTTTTTTTAAAAAACATTGAGAATAAAATATAATTTTATTATTTTTACAAAAAAGGAGCTGAGTTCTGGTCGTGGTAGAAGGGTGTTTTGGGGAAGGAAATGTCCTTTGGGCATAGCACTTCCATCATGAATGTGAGGAAATCAGGGGAGATAGTTGGTGTGATTTCCTAAAATCCCTAGAAACCAAACTCAGAAGACCCCAGTTTTAGGTCTTAGGTTTAGTCCTAGAATAGCAAGAGAATTGTGGGTGGGTCCAGAGTATGGTTTCTGCCAAGTCCAGAAAACCAGTCACCCCCTAGCTTCCCTTCGAGTCTGGTCAGCTTTCTAGAAGCTGGGTCAGATCTAGGGCACCTCACCTTTGTGGTGGGTGTAGTCCTGTGCCCCTCACACTGGATCTGCTTCTCAGAACCTGGCTTATGTGCAGCCCTGAGCAGGACAACAGGACAATTCAGTACTCTTCACTTCCTTTTGCCTTGATTTTTTGTTGCTGTGTTTGTTTCTCCCCCCACCAGCCACCCCCATAGATACGTAAAGCATGCTCAGAATAGAAACCTTGGGAAGTTACTGAAAAGAATGGAGAATAAAACAAAAGCCACCCTTTATAACAGCACTCAGATATAGACGCCTTAAATATGTTGGCATACCTTCCAGTCTTATGTATGCGAACACTCACATATGTGTTTTAATAAATAAAATTGGAATCAAACTGTGTATAGTGTCTTTTATCCTCTTTGGTATCTTCTTTTTGTAGTGTACTCTATTATGTCATGAAAAATTCTTATCAACATGCTTTTTTAAATGGCTGCCTAGTATTCTAGAATTGAGATGTTCATAATTTATTTAACTAATCCCCTGTTGTTGAACATTTAGACTGTTTCCAATTTGTGTTGTTATAAACAATGCTACATTAAATAACCTTGAACATAATTGCTGGTGCATTGCTGATTATTTCTTTAGGACATATTTCTAGATGCTGAATGTTGCTGGGTTTGGGTGAGGCCAGCTCTCTTGTGATTGTTTGGCCTCCAGCTAAACCAGCCTCCAGGAGGGAGGGAGGTGCAGGGACCTTGGGAATTTGCCTGCTGTGGTTTGCATCTGCTTGAGATCTTCTAGACTGCATGCTGGATTTCAGAAGGAAGCAGTAAAGAATTTTTTCAGGAATTTACAATTGGGAAGTCTTGCCAAGTTGAAATTGAACAAATCTGCTTCAGAATAAATGCCTATTTGCTAAGAGGCTGGTTCTGAATTTTCTGTTTTGAGTGTGCTTTGGATGTGTCCTAAATTATTTTAAGGACCAGCAGTGGAGCACCTACTATTTGTCAGGCACTGTGCTTACCTAATTATTTCAAGGAACAGTAATGTAGCACCTACTGTTTATCAAGCATTGTGCTTACCTCCTGGGATACAAAAGTAAATAAGCCCTCAAGGGGCTCACTTGCAGGGAAGGAGACCAACAGGGAAAAGCCTTATTGTGGGTAAGAAGCGCTGTAATTAGGACTCCGCAGAGCACCCTGGGAACACAGAGAAGAGTCTCCAATTTGGGGGGCTAAGGGGTCAGTATAGGTAAGGAAGGTCTGTCCTGTGGAGGCGAGGTCTGAGCTGAACCCTGAAGAACAAGAAATGCTCATTTTTGCAGAGAGGGAAAGATGTTCCAGGGAGAGGTCCTAGCGTGTATGAAGACATGGGCCATGTGAAGGGAGCCATGAGTGTATTCCCTTAAGTGGCATTTAGGCAGCGCTTCCCACCCTCTGGGCCATACGGGGGTGACATGTCTGCATAGACAGTGACCCCTTCAGTCTGGGGCTTGAGCCCCTGGGTGCAGTGGCAGGGTCATCCATTCTCAGGGTGTCAGGTGAAAATGTTGGGATAACACTGATTTAGGTATATGGTAGGATGGCCAGAGATGAGCTGGAAAGAAGGGCTGGGTACAGATCGTGAAGGGCTTTGTGGTTCATAGCAAGAAGTTTAGATTCCTTGTCAGCTGACTGGGGACAGTCCCTGTGTTAACAGACCACTGTGGAGGTAGAAGATACAGGTTCTCAAATTGCTTACCAACACAAGGAGCTGATGGCTTTTTTTTTTTTTTTTTTTCCTATTCTAACAATTCCACAACATGCATTTCCCCCACCCCCCCCCAAGTAACAATTTGATGCTATTAGCTCTGTGTATTGACCTGTTTCACACCTCTTTGGGGAAAATATTGCAATGTTGGAACTACACAGTGGAAACTTGCAATTGTGAAGTCTATTTTGAGTTGGCAAAAGGTGACAGACTAAGGAGGAATGATTTGAAAAGTGCTAATAGTAAAACATCCATTATTTTAGTATCTCTAGAAGTTCTATGCTATTTGCTGTGACTAGTGTGAAAAAAAATCAGTAAATAGGAAAACTATGCTTTGACCAACATAAAGTAAAGCCCATATATCTCCAGACTTTTGTATTTTCTTTCTCCATCATCTCCTATTCATTACATATCTCTTCATGCCTAAGATCTAAGAATTCTTCAGCAGTGTGTTTAAGAAAAAAATTAAAATATTATGATACCTAAAGCAATATTAGATATACTTTGCTTTACTGAGTTTTATTCATTTTTTGGTAATGTTGTATATCTGGACCATAGAAACAGAGTGAAAATTGTTTATGTTGTATTGTAGAAAGGAGATTCATTGATACACACAACATGCTAATGTCTGGTAATGTGTGTTTGGATTTAAGGAAATCATATAAGCCTTTGTTTATGTGTTTTCTTTGAGATGTAAATATATTAATTACAGTGATAGTTGTGTGTTTCAGATGTAAGTATAATTTTTTGTGCCAACTCCCTGAAAAATGGACAAATCATCTTCTGCGTGTAAATTGACATTTTACAAGTTTAGTTGTCATTACAAAGATGTATTTTATTGTTTTTCTCTCAGTTCTTAACTAATGAGACTTCAGATTTACGGGCATATGGATTTCACACGGGTAGCTGAGCAGTCAGCATATTTTCATGCCAGTTACCATGGGGTATTTAGAATTCCTGAGGCTTCCCCCTATTTTTCTGAGCAATGGTAGGTATAATCAAAAACACTAAGAATACCATGTTAAAATTCAGAGGCATTTCCATGTGGGCCAACTTCTTAACACCCTCAGCTTAGCAAATGTAAAGGTAAGTAATGTACAACTTGGTCTGTCACCTCTCTGTCCATCAATCCGTCCATGACTAACAAAGGAGGAGTGCAGCAGACCGTGGAAACAAGGAAGGCATTCAATAGAAAAATCGGAGACAGATGCCCTTAGCACTCTTGTATCAAGGCTTTAGAGACTGATGCATCTGACCCACAATGATTTGTGATGGTGTGAATAGATTTTCCAGATGCCACATTTCGGAGGATTTCAAATGACACTTTTGCTCCTTAATCTCTCTCCTGATACCCCTTGCCCACTTTCTCTTGATATCAGCATATTCCTCACAGTTCAGGTTCTTGGCAGGAAGTGGATTTCTCTTAATTTTTATGAACATGCTTGCTGGAAAAATTAAATTCTGCCTAGTGGATTGATATTTCTTGGCCCATTTTTATATTCCACCATCAGTGATTTCATTAAAATTGTCATCCTCAAGCATAGAAGAATGATTCCAAAAGAAAAATATTTTAAACATGATATCATTCTAAGAGTCAAGGGAGTCAACTGAGAGTGGGCAGGAAAGGGTGAAACCTTGATTCTTCTCTTCTTGCTATTGGCTTTTTCTAACAGCTATAAATTCTCAATTCTTATAAGTTGATATCTGCACACATGTGAATAATTGATGTGTAATTGTTTAAAAGGTTGAAGAAGAGGTGCTGTTGGCATTGAAGATTTACCCTTGGCTTAGCACTATAAACCATTGATGTACTTTTATTTTCCTGTCTTCCGGGAATCAGTATAAAAGCTGACGAGTGCAGTTCCTCAAAAGGTGAAACAGAGTTACCATAGAACCTAGAAATTCAACTCCTAGTTAAATACTCATGATAAATGAAAATACATGTCTGCAGAAAAACATATACAGGGATGTTCATAGCAGCATTATTCATAACAGCCCCAAAGTAGAAACTCAGATGTCCATCAGCTAGTGAATGGATAAACAAAATATAGTATATCCATATAATGGACTATTGTTTGACAATAAAAAGGAATGAAGTACTGGTACATGCTACAACATGGATCAACCTTGAAAATATTAGGCTGAGTGAAAGAAGCCAGACACATGTTATATGATTCCATTTATACAAATTGTCCAGACAGGCAAATCTATAGAGACAGAAAATAGATTAGCAGTTGCCTAGACTGGGAAGACTGGGAGTGGGGCAGGGTGAAGTAATTGTTAATGTGTATAGGGTTTCTTTTTGAGGGTAATAAAAATGCTCTACAATTAATTTTGGCGATGGTTGCACAACTCTGTGAATATACTAAAAACTGTGAATTTACTAAAAATATTTTAATGGGTGAATTAGATGGTATGTGGATTGTATCTCAATGGAGCTATTATTTTAAAAAGCTGGTGAATGATGGAAAAGATCTCCAGCCATTAAGTAATTGAAAAAAACCAGATGTCATTGCATGGATACTTACTGCTTCTTCTCATTGTCATCATCATCACCATTTTCCAGTATTTCTGGAGTGCCTTTGTATCTCTCCAGTGTCCTGTGCAATGCAATGGGGCATATAATGTGGTTTCTGTATTTGATTGGAGAAAGGATGTTAGGAGTAGTTGTAATAATTATGACCATTTATTAGGGGCCTGTTAAATGGCAAGGAATGTTTGAGGAGCTTTATATGCAGTCTTTGAGTGAATTCCTATAATGAGATGTGGATGATAATCCCTATATTCTGAGGAGAAAGTGAAGGCTTAGAGAGATTAAGAAAAATGTTCAGAATGACAGAGCTAGTTAGTAAGAGACAGATCAGGAATTTTTACCCACATCTGTCTGATACCAGAGTTCAAGCTCCTAACAACTATGTAAGCTTTTATTATACCAGTGTTCTGCCTCCCTTTGATAAACTTCATAAAAATATCATGCCTTCCCCCAGTTGAGAATCATAATCAACCAAAACCACTTTGTCAAACTTTATATTTAGTTTGTAATGCAGAGAGTATTTGTTTTTCCAAGTATAAAATTATATAGAGGGAAGCGGCTGTGGCTCAATCAGTGGGGCTCCTGTTTACCATATGGGAGGCCCCGGGTTCGGTTCCCGGGGCCTCCTGGTGAGGGCAGGCCCGCCCGCATGGCGTGGTTGGCTGGCCCAGCGAGCACAAGGAGCAAGGGGGGGATAAATGAATAAATAAATAAAATCTTAAAAAAAAAAAAAAATTATATAGAATATGCTTTTTCAAAACTCATATTTCTCCTGGAGTTTCAGACATGCTCCCCTTTCCCCTCTAACTCACCTCCTGGAGAATCTTAAGTGCTAGGCTATTTTGCTAATCTGAGAACTCATTTTTAAAAAGCTACTTCACAGTGAAAGGCAGTATTTGATCAGTGTCAGATGAATGGAATCCTGGGTTGGTTTCATTGTAGTACAATTGTAGAATAGAATGGGATTTAGCAACCATCTAGTCCAGAACAAGGATTAACAGTGACAGAGCTCTCTCCTCCTATGTATCTATCTGTCTGAGTGAGTGTCCATTTATATCAGATCCAGCAAAGGTGTGGGGAAGAGGGGCAGGGAGACTCATCCTGAGTCACGCCCACTGACTTAGTCAAATCAAAAGCCCTAATCTTAACAGGTAATCTAATCAAAGGCATCTCAGCTGAATTTAATGCAATCAAAGGGTATCATATTCAGAGGAATAGATTAGTTTATAAACATAACCTTTCTCTTTTTGGGATTCATAAAATAATCTCAAACTACCACACTCCACCCTCTGAATCCCAAAAAGACATTGCAATATTCCAAAAACCTTAATTAATTTCATTAGCAATGCTAAGTACAAAATCACATCAAAATCAGTTATAGGAATACACTTTGTCTTGTAGCAAAGTGCCCTCTGTAGACCTGTGAAACTTATAAAACAAGTTATCTGCTTCCAATATACAAATGAGGCACAGACATAGGATAAACATTTACATTACCATAAGGAAAATTTGGGAGGGAAACATGCATCCGGGGTCCCCAATAATTCCTCAAACCCGCAAGGCACACTCCATTCAAAGTCTGAGAGTCATCCTTAAAATGGTTTCTTCTCCTTAGTGCCTCCTGTGGGCCCTTCTTTTCCACAGGCTTGCCCAGGAGCTGTACTTATGGTTCCACCCTCTTCAAGCATCTGGGTGTGACCAAGCTCCAGACCTCACCCTCCAAAAACATTGTGATGATGGCCACACTTTCTCTAATCTCTAGGGTACATCTCAACCCCCTTTAGTACAGTGAGGTGGTGGTAACATTCTCCCTAATCTCTGGCATACAGGCCCAAACCCCTTAGAGCAGTGAGGTGGTGACTTGGCCCTCCCTAATCTATGGGGACTAGGTCCACCCTCTTCAGAGCAGTGAGGTGTTGACCTCACTGTTGCCAACCTATGAGGAACAGGCCCACTCCCTTCAGAGTAGTGGGGTGGTGACCTCATCCTCCACAACCTATGGGGAACAGGCCCACTCCTCTCAGAAAAGTGGGGTGGTGACTTAACTCTCCCCAACCACCGGGGAATGCACTCCACCCTTTCTGTGCCTGGGGTGGCCAAGCCCTCCCTGACCAGTGGGCTGGAGCATCCACCCTCTTCAAGTGCTGGGGCAGACTCACCCTCTCTATACACATGGGTGGGGTTCCTGTCTTGGTCTGAGGAGATGTCTTAATTCCAGGATTTAGCTTCCATGATATTCCTCCTAAAGCTCTTTGCCCTATAATCTCTCCCCTCCCTGTCTCTTTCAGTCCAGGCTGGAAGTGGTTTTACTCATACAGATCTTGCAAAAAGCTTGTTGGTTTAGTGTGCAGGAAACAGGGGTCTAAGCCATCAGACAGTAAAACTCTCCACAAGACTTTCCTGGATAAATGAATTTTCAATTCATTTACAAGTTCTGCGTTTAGTTAATTCCTCAAATGGAGCACTATCATCTGGGGTCTTGCTTTCCAGAAGCTTGGAATTTCTAGAAGTAGTCTTTGGTTTCTTTGTGCTTAACAATTTAGTTCTCAACTTATCTCCTTCCTCTTGCATTTTGATATAAGCTCTAAGGAGAAGCCAGGCCACGTTTTTCACATTTATTTTGGAAATCTCCTCAGCTAAATGTCTAAGCTCGTCATTTTAAATTCTGCTTTCCATCTAACATCAGGAGTAAATCTTGCTCAGTTCTCTGCAACTTTAAAACATGGATTGCCTTTCTTCCAATTTCCAATAATAGTTTCATCATTTCCTTCTAAGGCTTATCAGAAATGACTTTAGGCTCCAAATTCCTACCAGCAGTCTCTTCAAACAATCTAAGCCTTTTCTGTCAAGCATCTCACAATTCCTCCAAAAAATCCCCCTTACCCATTTATAAAACCATTCCAGCAGTTTTAGTAATTGCAAGCAACACGACCCCACTCCTGTACCAATTTTTGTATTAGTCAGCCAAAGGGGTGCTGATGCAAAGTACCAGAAAGCTTTTGGCTTTTATAATAGGGATTTACTTGGGGGTAAAAGCTTACAAGTCCAAGGCCAAATCAAGGCATCAGCAGTGGTGGTTTCTCAGCAAAGTCAGCTGCTGTTGATCCTGGTGTGTTGCCATGTGGTGAAGCAAGATGTCCTTTGATTTTTGCCTGGTCTCTCCTTCCTTTCTCTTTCCTCTTCCTCTTAAGCAAGGGGCAGGGGACTCAACCTGAGACACGCCCACTGATTTAGTCAAATTAAAAGCCCTAATCTTAATAGGTAATCTAATCAAAGGTATCTCAGCAGAATTTAACGCAGTCAAAGGATATCATACGCAGGGAACAGATTAGTTTACAAACATAATCTTTCTCTTTTGGGGATTCATAAAATAATCTCAAATTGCCATCCAACCTAAAATGTGATTGATTGCAAGGTCACCATATTATTTTATGTAGTATAAGGAAGAAACTAGCATCTTAATTTTCAGAGTCATCCCAATTCTATAGATGTTAAAATGTGAAGAAAGTGTGTTTTTGAATTGATTAAATGCAGTATTAAGTACTTAAATATTTGCCAAATGAATGAATCTTTTCTGGCTTGGACTCTTAGTTTGCCAGGCTGCCAAGACAATTACCACACTGTGGGTTGGTTTAAATAACAAGAATTTATTGGCTCATGGTTTTGAGACTAGAAGTCCAAAATGAAGGCTTGCTGACTTCCTGAAGACTGTGCTGACTGCCAGCAATCCTTAGGTTTCCTTGGTTTGTATTTCTGCTTCCTGTTACATGGTGATGTCCTCTCCTTTTTGGCTTCTGTGACTTCTGGGTCCTCTTTCTAATGCCTCCAGTAATTTGGACTAAGACCCACCCTCAATCAGTTGGGCCACACTTAACTAAACATAACATCTTCAAAAGGTCCTGTTTTCAATGAGTTCACACCCACAGGGACACGGATTAAGACTGAGAACATGTGTTTGTTGGGTGTGTAATTCATTCTATACAGAGTCATAGCACATCAAGGCTTCTTGAAAGGTTGACTTGTTCATGCCTCTGTCCTTTGCAGGTAGATGTCTAAAATTTATTCTCAAAACCAGGATCACCAATTTGAAATAACTGTGAGAACAAGTAGGTGATGTAAGGAATTAAGTATACTGGTGGAAAATGATGGCAGTGGTAATCCTGGAGAGCCGGAGAGCAGTGTCCTGCTTTCAGAGGGCAGTAGCTACATAACTCCACACCATGACTGATACATAGAAATGAGGTCCTTGTATGCCAGATATTTTTAGTTTTGAAGAGAAATGGGAAATTCAGAATTATATGTGAAAAACACCAGGTGGCCAAATCCCATCCACAGAACACTGTTTACATTTTTACTATCCAAGCTCCTGGATTCTGTTTAGGCATAGAGATGCCAGGGTCTTAGCATCATTGCAGTATTTTATCTCCATAGCAATTTGTAGTAAAATGTCTTGGGCAGTATCACTGATGTTAGAAATCTGATTTTACAAATAAATTTGAAGAAGAAATTGGGGCGGCATCTCTGAACTACAGAGAACTGTAGTAGATTATCTCTGTTGAACCTACAGCCAGATAAATCACTGCTGCCTGGGAGTGAAATGTGGGCTGTTTTGTTTTTGTTTTCCCCTCAGGGCCTGCAAGTGTCCTGGGCATCCCAGGAACAGAATAAAAATCTGAGAAATGAATATAATATTTGATCTCTTAAGTGGTATAGCTTCCCTTAGTTTGGCACATTAAAATGACAAAAGAGCAACTGGGTGTTTTCCTTGGATATTTGTCCTTGTGTAGGTGTAACAATCACTCTTGATACAAAGAAATTTGGGGAAAAACATTGAGAAATAGCTGAATTGGAAGCCGCTCTTAGGAGGTAACGTTATGCCATTTAGATTTCAGGTCAAATAGTGGAAGCTGTGTTTGAACCCAATGACTGCCTATAGGACAATCATGTGGTTCAAGAGGTAGGGTTTAAAAATTAGTGACAAGGTTATGGCATGATTGAAAAGAAATATCCAGGGATAAGGGCAGTGCTAGGGAGAAATTGCTGTTTGCAACCTTAGCCTGTTTTTGATTATTACTTTCTCATGCAGCAGCTGGGTATTTCCTGAACCTCGGGTCTGTCTTGTCTGCTCTTCCCACATACTTGCTCAGTGGGATTCCAGCCAGGAATGTCTAAGAGACAAGGGCAGCTGGGTCTGGACTGACCTTAAAATCTGTGGCTGTTTTGCTTCAGTTCACACCATTTGGGGGCACTTCTACCGGCAGAATGCAGCAAGCCCTGCCAAACTTAGATACATTCTTTGCATTCTCCATGTGTTTGTACTTGTGCAACCTGAGAAAGTGCACTGAGCTGGGAGAGAAGGGTTGAGAGAGGTGCTTGAAAATGCTGTCTGCTCTTAGATATACTGATGAATTGGGCCCTTTTACCCTAGTGCCTAGAAATGTGACTTATATGGGCATGCTGCATCGTGTGGAAGGCACAAGGCCAACTGTTTTTATTGGAAAATGTGACAGAGAAAGGTTGTGGATTCTCTTTTCTTGGGACAGACTTGGATGGTTATTCATGTGCCCAGCAAAATGGTTGAAAATGCTCTTTCTTAGAAGTCAAAAGAATGCATTTAAAAGACCCTTGTATTAACAAGAAGTTAGCATCAGGGTTATTGTTCTTTGGGCAGGTCTAAGAAGAGCTGTTTCATGTGCTCATAAATGCTGCATGTTATGTCCAATCTGCCTGTCCCTCAGGTGGGACCATATCTGTCATAACCTTTTGTCTGGTCTTGCTGACTCCAGCCCTCTCCTCCCTTTTCTCACAGTCTCCTTTTTTGCACCATGTGGTCAGATTAACTTGCTTGAAAAACTCAGCTCTCTACCAGTTCCCTTCATGTGTGCTTTGCTTGGCCCCTGCCCTGAACTTCCCTGTGCATTTACTAGTCCCTCTGCCGGGTTACTCCTGCCATTTGCATTTGTCCTGTTTTAGTTTCCTTGGGTGCGCAAGCAAATATCATGCAATGGGTTAGCTTAATCAATGGAATTTAATGGCTCAGTTTGGAAAAACTGGAGTTTGGAAAAAGTTTAAATCAAGGCATCATCAAGGCAATGCTTTCTCCCCAAAGGCTGTGGCATTCTGGGGCTGACTGCTGGTGATCCTTGTCCTGGGCTCCTCTGTCACGTGGCAGACAAATGGCGGCCTCTCCTGGCCTCTCCCTTCTCTTCCAGAGTCTGTTGACCTTCAGCTTCTTGCTTATTGTGGCTTTCTCTCCATCTGTCTGAGATTCATTCTGCACATAAAGGACTCCAGTAATAGGATTGAGACCCATCCTGATTGAAGTAATCTCATCAAAAAATCCCACTTACAATATATTCACACTTATGGGAATGGATTAAGTTAAAGAACATGTTTTTTTCTGGGGGTACATGGCTCCAAACTGGTACATATCCAAATCTTATATTTCAAGATCCTGCTAAAACTCAGGCCCTTCATCAAAATTTTCCTTCTTGCCCACCAGAAGTAATTTTTCCCTTCTCTGAGCTGCCAAGGCTTCCTTTGTACTTTTTTTTTTTTTTGGTGCTCCTTAACTTCTTTCTACCTCATGTTACAGATACAGGCAATAGTATGTGCCTGAAAATCAGATATTCTCATTGAAAACACCATGTGGGGTAGATTTCCCTTTTCTTTTTTGAAATGGGAAAAACGATAATATGCTACATGTCAACTCCAAAGTACCAACCAGTGGCTAAAATGCAGTAAAATGTAAGCAAGCTTCTTGTCCTCAGCTCCTGGATCGCTAAGGATGGCTTTGTGTCCAGTAACAGAGCTGGTGGCACCCCAGAGCCACCCCTCATTGATTGACTTTGGTGCTTTTCAAAAACATCTACATAGGATTCCATTGTTCCATCAATTGTATCTGAAGTGTAACCTGAAACTTTTCTCTCATATTCTGTTTAAGATGTTCCATTGAGTTTTGGAGTTATAAATGTAAATTTTTTTATATGCAGATATTAACCAGAATTTGTTTTATTGTGAAGATGGGTATATTCTCTAAGGTTTGGCAATTGAAAACTGTGTATTCCTGGAAGCCATTATTAGCTAGGGAGACATTTAGTGAGTATGCCTGTTTTAGCTTATGTTTTATCTCCCTCCCTAGACTTTAAGCTCACTGAGGGCAGGTTCCACACCAGATTGCTCTTCGTGTTCACTAAGCATAGGATCTTATTTGGGCTTAAAATTTTTTTGAATGAATTAGATGATTTTATGAACACCTGAAAGGAAATTTTGAACTGTTCCTTTGGAGAACTTTGGAGAAATTCTAGTCGGTTTATCTATAGCAGTTACAGAGTATTGGGCAGCTTCTGGTTTAAGAAGCTCTTTTCTCAGTCATCTAGCAGGTTTTCTTGGTGACTACTATAGGTCTGTCAAAGTCTTGTCCTCTCACGTCTATAGATGGTTATCAAAAACACTCGTGTTACAAATGTCTCATGACAGAAAACAGAAATAGATATCTCTGAAAACTGAAGGTGCTTTGCATCAATTGACTAATAACAGTTATTATATACAAACATTCCTCCCCCTATTACACACATATGATGATGCAAGAAAGATAAAAATAGTTTCTATCCTTAGGGCTTACAGTCTGAAAGGCAGGACATCACAGCCACAGTGATCTGTGCTGGAGGAGTCTTCCAGATGCCTCCTATGGAAAGGGATGGATTAGGAGCTGGAGGGCTCCCCTGCTTATTCTCAGAAGGCTCAGGCAGGTAACAGCTCAGGGTTTGTGTCTTCCCTTATGAAATGGAGGTGAGTGTACTACCTGCTGAGCTCATGTTGAAGGGTTGTTGAAGGGTCAACTGAGATGATCACATTTATGGATTCTCTTCCCTAAAATAAATGTACAGGCACAAAACATGGACTCTTGTTGCAGGAAGTTCGCAGATACCAATGGGTGCATGTTAACAGTGGCTGGACAGAGTACAGTTGCAGTCCCAGAGCAGAACAAGACAGCACTCTCACATCTTGAAGGGCAGCTATGAGGTTAGCATGTATCGTCTCAGCCAGTCAGGGAGGCAGGTTGATTACTTTAAGTTTTACTTAAAAGCTAACATTCTAAGAGGTGGAATCGCCGGCCTTACCCTGGATCACATTCTTCCTCAGAAAGCAAATGCCAAGTGCAGCGTGGCAGGGTTCGGTGGCAGCTTTTGTCAACCTAACCAAGGCATTTAGTTCTATTAATTGAGTGTCTGTTGGGAAACACTGTGAAATAGGGGCTCTTCAGAGTTTGTCAACCAGTAATTGCTCAGTCTGTGAAGGAATGATGGTGAGAATTGAAGACCTAGAAAAGAGATCAAAGGCTCTTACTGCAACAAAAGGCATAAAATGAGGCCTCAGTCTTGTACCCTTATTTTTTATTATCCACTTTCAGTCCTATTTGTGTTGCTTTCAGAGATGGTGTAGTAGTTATTAGCATGGAGTGGACGCCTGACAAGAGCATATTCAGTTGGGTGGCATTTTAATAGTGAAAATGCTGGGAGTAATTACTTAAGGTCTTTTCCATGTTGCTGATTGTGTGCTCATGCTTTTGGGCAGCACAAGGCACCTCCTCTTTCCTTAGGCTTTGCCTTACTTTGTAAGTCAGTGCCACATGGGCACAGAGGCTTGCTGATAATGACTTGGCCACTGAAGGTGCATGAGAACATTAGCTACCAGGGCAACAATTCACAGTGTATTCATGTCATGCTGTGTTGTGTTCTGGTGGTGCCATTCAAATAGGATACTAGGTGAACAGTGCCACTCGGGATTGTGTGCAGAGGCATACCAGGTTGCCAGCCTCAATCAGTCATAATGGGTTGGTAGAATCAAGTGACTTCTCCAGGGCACGTTGACAGGGCATTTGTGGAAAAGTCTCAGTAATGAATGGCTTTTATGTTATGGTGCTTACTGCTTTGCCCAGCGGCAGCCATGTTTCCATTTCTTTGGAAGCCCTAATAAATCCCCTAAATACTCATTGTATTACCCCAGGTGGTAGGAGTCCACACATGGGCTGCCCTTCAATTGTAGCATCAACATTGGCAATTGGAGGACATTTTCTTCCTAAAAGAATCTTCTGTGGCCACATGTATGGCACAGAGTAGGCTGCTCTGTGTTCCAATAAATGATTCATAGATCCTTTAATGACAGACAATGGGTGTTTAACATTTGCCCATTTAGTATATGTGCTTTGAAGCACGCGGAAGTTCCCATAGCAAGCGATCCACAGATGCCAGTACCACCTGGTGTCTGATTCTTGAAATCTGGAATTGTGACTTTTCATCCATGGATCCCCAGTGCATAGTACAGAACTGGCATAGAGCAGGCACTAACGCAATATTTTGGAAATGATTAACGTGCAATTTGAAAGATTGTTCATGAGTGCTGATGTAAGATTTGGCTAAATGAGCTTTTTGCTTCACATTTCCCAAGTTGTAATGTTAATCCACACCAAGAAATCTAATTTCTGATGTTTCTATTAAGAACTCATTATCATTATTGTTTACACAGAAAGAAGATACCATTTTCTGAGGACCTAACATGGTCTAGGGTGCTGTACTGGATTCTTTGTAGTCATGTTGGAAGTAGGTCAAATTCTGACTTCAATTATTTGTTGGGCCTTGGTTTTCTCGTCTGTAATATTAAAATACGAATGTTCACCATATAGGGTTGTTGCCAGAATGAGAGATAAGGCTTGTAAGTGCTTGGCACATAGTAGGTGCTCAAAAATGAACACTGCTGTTGTTCGTTCATTCATTCATTTAACACTTATTGAAGATCTCCTGTGAGTTCAGCACTGTGTTAGAAACTGGAGTTACCAATGTAGATATACCCATGTAGATACCTTTAGGGAGCTCACTCACATTCTAGAGAGGGATCCAGACAGTTAAACACATCATTACATTACAGAGCAGGTGCTGCAGTGGTTTTCTAGAACAGATGCTATGAGAACACAGAGGAAGAGCAACTAAGCCCTGCTGGGGAGGGGGCAGTGCGTTTTAGGGAAGGCTTGCTAGACATGATGCTTAATCTGATTTGAAGGTGGAAACCAGCTGGTAAGGAAGTTACTTGCAAACAGACTAATCTGAAAATAGTTAAAGTAGAGCAGGGGGTGGCATGTGTAGTGAGTATGTGTATATGTGTGTGTAGAAGATAACGTCACCCTATGAGAAGTGTATACTACTACATTACCAAGCAGTTTGGGAAACTCAACAAAAATAACTTGCTCAGTCACACAGCTACTAAGTGGCAGGGCCTGAATTTTGAGCTGAATTTATTTCTGCAATGTCACGGCTCCTTTCTACCCTTTTATACCTAATTTAAAAAATATATAAATTGCTGCATTCGTTAGTGTGTTTTTTATTACTCCTTAAAGACCTAATCTTTTCAGCAGGAGCGCATCTCTACTTGATAATGTGTGTTAAGGGGAAGTTATAAAAATGAGGTGTTTAGGCAGGCCTTTCGGCAGTGGTTGTTTTGAGTGTGGTGCAGTGCAGTGAACTTCTCCAGCAAGCCGAAACGCATGTCTGCTGGGGGAAAATGCGGTCGGGAGGCAAGGCTGATGCTAGGGGTTGGTGCTGAGGGCAGTCTTGCTGGCTTCTTCCCTGGCCAGTGTCTGCATCGAGCACTTTAGGGTATATAGAAATCACCAAAATGTGTACAGACTGTTTATATTTTAAAGTAAAATAAAGACATCAAAGAGGCAAGTAGTTCACTGGCAGGACTCTTCTTTTCCTTGGAAATATTCCTCTCCTCCCCAATTTTATTCTGATTGTACACTCATTGTTTTCGTTCTGTTGGAGTCCCAAGTTCTGAACCACTGAGCTATTCCAACTGTAAATTTCTCCTGTTGAGAGCTTAGAATTACTCTGCCTGTACCCATAAACACTGCAAAAGGGATAACTAGTATCTCCTTGCCAGTGCTAATTAGAAATGTCATATGCTTCACCCTTAGTGGTTAGAATCTCATAGTTCTGTAGGAAGCTTTGGTATAAGGCAAATGGTTCTACTCAAGAGGGAAAGTTTAGTGACTCGTGAATATTTTACTGCAATTGTTGTCATTGTTCTTTGTTCATTCTTTGATTTAATAATCAGCTGCACAGAATCTTACTCCTCCCTTACAATATCTCCAGCCTCATACTCCCTGAGTTTCTGGTCTCAAAAAAAGCTTTTGAATTAGAGTGGCTGAGAAGTGCACCTGTGAGGGATGTTTGAAAGAACTATCCCTGGAAAGATCTGGACCAAGTGAAAAAGATGTAACAGCTGATATCTGGCTTGAGGGCTGTGGCAATAGGCTCGTTTTAGTTATACATTCACTGGCAAACACTGGTATCTCAATGTAACAGATACTCTGCAAGTATTATATGCCTAGCATTGTGCTATACTGTGGTTAACTACTGAACAGAATTCAGTAATCAAGGTGGGAATTTCTGGATTGTCACAAAAACAGCATAACTATTGGATTTTAAGTAAGCCTTCGTTAGTGAGTTCTGAAGTGCTCTGTGGATCTGATTTTATATTTACTGGATTGCTTATGATTGTTTATTCATTCTTCTCGGTTGAAGTTGCCTTCTTAGTGATCAAATTATTTTTTAAAAGACCTTTTTATTGTGAAATATATACTGAAAAGTGCACAAAACAGAAATGTTCTGCTCATTGAATTAGCACCAGTAACTATCTCTTGATTGAAGAAAGAGAATGATAATATTATTTGTCTCACGAAACAACTACACTAATCCAGAGACTTGGGAGGAGTTGGGGACATTTTATATTAATGAAAAATAGGACTTGATAATAATTTGTGGAAAGTGTTATTCCCTTGTAGGTTTAGATAATAACTGAGAGGCATTGAGTGGCAAAGATGTTTAACAGATCTTAAGGCACGGCTTTTGTAAAGATGACTGATTGCAATTAGCAAGTGCTTGGATGTGAATGGTGCTTGACTGAAAATTAAAAAAAAAATAAGTATTCCCTTTGTTATCTTTTTTACATTATTACTTTTCTTGAAACCTATTCTGTATGAGCAATAGAAAAACTGATGCCCAGCTCTAATCTCAGGAATTGCAAATTCTAAATAAGTAAATGTGAAATACAGAACATATACAGTTTTTTAAAAAATTAAGGATGTAAGGATATAATCATAATGGTGAACAAAATGCTTCTGAACCCCTTCACTGAAATATTCCTTTTGACAAAAGTGAGTGGATTTGAACCCCTAGAGGCACTGGTGTTTTGACTGAGATACTTCTCCTGGAAACCTGAAATTGATTAGCAGCCTACTGCTTTATCTTTAAAACTGATAAAAATTTATCCATGTTTAATTTAACATTAAAACAAAACAAAACAAAACAACCTAAATCTAAACGCTTGTGGAATGTAGACTTTCCAGGAAGATGTGCTATATTTGAATGTGGCTTCACAGATTTCCTGGTACCCAGCTGTGTACTCCCAGAGTAATGTCTTCATAACAAATAACGTCTTCCTTATTCATCTCTATATTTCATCAATGAAAAAGTAAATTAGAGCTTATATATATTCTCTTCTCTGTCTTTGTAAAATTAGTTATTTACTTAACCAACATTTATTATGTACCCCTTGTGGCCAGGGTACTGTGCAAGTTGCTGAGGTTACTAAGATGAAGCTTAGCCTTCACTTTTTGGGGGGTTGGGTGGGTAGGGGTCACAGCTGAGTGGGAAAGGTGAATATAAACAAATGATTAAAGCAATGTAATTTATGTATTTGTTCATTTGTTGCCTGGGAGAGAAGTGACCTTAAAACATAATTTTGCTTTAAAGAAATAATTAATGGTTTTATATTCTTTATCCCATGTGTGTCGGCCATTTTGTCATAGTCATGTGTATTTAGTATTTGAAATCTATTTGCTGCATGAAATGCTTATGGTTTCTAAAGATTAGACTCTAAAGTCTGCTGAATCAAGGTGCTGTCCTAGAAGTGACTTGTTTCTGACAGAAGTGATGCATATGATTAACGTGTGCCCTTGTAAAATAATACCATTAAAAAAGCAAGTTTATTCTCTCCACTGATCTCCCTCTGCTCACCCAAGTCCTGTTTGTATTTCAAAGCCCAGCCTGATGTCCACCTTCTCCTGTCACCTTTCCTTGACTGTGTCAGTCAGTATTGATTTCTGTTCCTCTGAACTCTCTTAGCGTTTACATTGTGTCCTGCCTGTCTGCGGGTTAGACCAGGGACCCTAAACTCAATTTCCTCTCCTTTCACGACCATGGCTCTTGACAAATGGATTACAGCAGTTCTTCCTGCATATACTCCCTCCTTATTCCTTGTTCCTTGTCAGAGCCACTGCCCCACAGCTCCGTCCAGACTCTGGCTGAGAGGGTCCTATGAATCCCCTTATCTCTGGGGCCCACGCTGGCACTCCAAAGCAGTAGTTACTCTCAGTCCTTCTCTTACTCTGTCAGTTCTGAGAAGGCAGAGAGCAAGTTGTTCCCCTTCAGCTCTCTCTTCTTTCCTTCCATTAAAGTCCATCCTCAAATCCTATAAAATGGGGTGAGTGGTACTGAATTCCTCAGGGCCTTAATGTACCATTTTGCCGTCCACCTGTCCTTCATCCTGTCCTTGACTATGAGTTAAGGAGTGGAGAATTTGTGATGGGCTCATTTTATTTTAGTGTTAGATGGTAAAAGATAGCTCAATCGTGACTTTATATTTGGGTAAAATTCTTCATGCATTTTGTCTTGTTCAACTTTAGTACAACTTTAGTACAATTTTGAGAGCCAAACAGGCTGTAGTTATTCTCATTTCTACTTTTGTAGAAGAACACGAGGGTTAAGGAATCTCAATGGATTTGTTCAGTCAGAAAAATTGTAAATGATGAAGTCAGGTTCATCATACGCTCTTCTAGACCTCAATCCTTTCATTTCTATGTATCAGACTCTTTGCTGGGTGTTTTACATACACTTTCATGCATTCTCACCACATCTTTGCTAGGTTCAATACTTTTGGAACACTTAACATGCATTCAAATACCTGGGGATCTTGTTAACATGTTGATTCTAATTCAGTAGATAGGGGGTGGGGCCCAAGATTCTGCATTTCTGACCTGCTTCCAGGTGATGTGAATGCTGCTTGGTCATGGACCACACTTTGAAAAGCATCCTGCTTACAGGTGAAAACACTGGAGCTCAAAGAGGTTGAATAATTTTTCAATGATTACACAACTGGTAAGTGTTAAAGCCACATTCAAACCCAGGATGAGTCCATTCCCAAACTGATACTCATCCTCCCATGCCACATAACTGGATATATAAGGCATCACTATAAACATCTTGGGGGATTCAAAGGTAATGAAGACATAGACCCAAGGAGAGTTGTCTTCCAATGAGGTGAGACAAACATTCAAGGCAGTCTGTGGAATGTACTTTAATTTGTGATGGAAGGAGCTTATGTATAAATATTATTTGAGTTGGACCTCGAGGGACTGGTAAGATTTAACTGTAAGGGATGGGACCAATGGCTGGGTCATTGTGGATAGCAGGAACAAAAAAGGAACCAAGGATACAGAACATGCCCAGGACATCTCTGGGCATGGTGAGAAGTTGGCTGAGGTGATGCATGGGGAGAGGTGTACTGTGGCTTTAAAGAGAGATTGAGGTCGGATGGTGGAGAAAGGTAGGTAAGGGAGCCACAGGAGGATTTGGAGAAAGGGCTTATGATAGCACATTGCAGCTGCCTAGGAAATAAGCACCAGTTGATTTAATGCAATCTCATCTTTTATGGTCTGTTGCTCATGCTATGCTACTGGCATCTCCATAGAATTCTGTGGCCTGGTCACTTACTCCATGATGATCTTTAGCATTGTTTATATAGAGCCCTGTCTTAATAAAGCCTTTTTGCCTGTGGCAATAAAGGATATATTATTTCCCCTCCCCCACTTCCCAAAATATTTCCAGGCTTGAAAAAAAATGCTGTTTTTCCACAGACCAGTAATAAACATTTTTCTTAAAAGAAGCATTGTTTCTTCAGTAGCAACTTGTAATGGGAAAAGTGGAATAGAGACAAAATGCAATCCTGGTCTGAATGGAGACCGGTTTTTCTTTGTGTGAATAACCAGCATTCCAGTCAGGTTGCCACGGTGATGCTGAGATTATAACTGTTCATGCCAGCAGTCGGAGAATGTTGCTCAATTAGTTTTTCTTAGCTGCTAGGTTACCTTGACAGTGGCTCAAAAAGCAGATTTGAGTTCAAAGGCACTCAGATGGGTAGCCAGGGGACTTGCTGTTCTGCTGTCCTCAGTGGGGTACAGTTGCTATGAGCCCCAGCATACTCTGCCTCAAGCTGTGTGGGCTGTGGTCAGTCCTATGAACACAGACACCATTTTTACATCCTGGTCTTTTTTGGGGGGGTGAGGTGGGGAGGGCAGGTAAGGGGTTCCTAGAATTCCTGTTTTATCAGCCAGCTTTGTAAGGCTTTTTGTTGTTTCCAGAGCAGCCTTCAGATGTGGCAGGTTGGAGCCAGTGGGAAGAAGATGAGTTTTGGCATTGGGACACTGATCTTATGTAGGTCACTGTCTTAGTCTGAGTTTTGTCTTTTGTGAACAATCTACCTCACAGGATTGATGCAGAGATTAAATAAAATAACGTTTTCAAAATGCCCCTTACAATATCTGGGGCTAGGAGGTACCCAATAAAAAGTAGCTGTTCTCAAGTGTTGTTTCAGAAATCTCCAAGGGGATTATGCAAGGTGATTTTTAATATCACCATCTTTTGGTCATTTCTATTCTGTCAGCCAGAATAGATTAGGGTATGTTGTGGTAACAAACATTCTCTGTGCCTTAGAGATTTTTTTAACATTTTTTTTTTTTATTATGGGTAAAAATCAAAATTCTCACAATACATACAAACATTTGCAAAATGATATATAAATATATATGCATATATGTGTATTTGCTTACAAAAATGTTATATATATATACATACATATATTTTAAGACGTGCTTAGATTACCTAAAATATTACACGGAACCTACTGGGATTCCCATGTTGCCCACCTCCCACACCTCCCACCACATCCCACACAAACATCTCCCACAGTGTGGCCCACCAACCTCAATGAACTTACACATCCTGGAGCCTTGCCACCAACCATAGACCACAGTTCACACTGTAGACCACACTCTCTCCCACTCAGTTCTGAGTGGTGTGTGCTGATTTAAAATGGCCTA
>JAKSZT010053887.1:59000418-59027351 GCA_026826555.1 Tolypeutes matacus
TCTTCTAGACCAACCCCCTTACGGAAGGGACCCTAGCTGGGCCCGTGGAAATTAATCAAGCACGTCCCATTTTCCGGACTCCCCAGGTTAGCTGAAACTCTGATGTTAGTCAGTGAGGAGTGCTAAAGATGGCGGATTCCGCCCCTTCTGGCGCCGAGCTCCAGCGTCACCGGGCTGCTCAGTAAATCAGTTTGAGTGTAGATTCGCGTCTGCTCTCAGCCTGGTGCTGCTTCAGTTCGGCGTATCTGCTCCCCAAAGCTATGGGGCGGTGCAGGCAGTCAGATCGATGTCTAAAAATATAAAATACCCTTCCCTGTCTTCCAACCGAACCCTCCCTTCTTTGGGAAGTGTCTCTTCCTCCTGGCTCCGCAGCGGCCCGGGTCTTATCCCTGGGTGGCTAGGGAAATCAGCTGCGTTGCCCGACCAAAATCCCCCCTCCGGTTCACCGGGTGTTGACTAGCTCGTTTGCTCTGTTCACACAAGGTCCAAGGGCCGCCAGGCAGCCAGCCTCCCAGAAAGTAAAACTTTTTCGCCCCGCCCGCGCCTCCAAATGGCCGTTTTATTTTTTTTTTCCGTAACCGCGGGGCTCAGCCGCCTGTGCCAACCTCCACTGGCAGCCTCAAAACTCACGAATCTCCACCGTTCGGTTCATGCCGCCAATCTGCGCAGATAGATGTCCCAAGCTTCTCACTCCACGCGTGCACAGCACAGACCCCCGGGCAGGACCCCGTCCCCAATCCGCCTTGCTCTGGGAGCTTGCAGTGTGCGCCCTCCTACACCAACGCCATCTTGCCGCCCTTTTTCTGTGCCTTAGAGATTTAACACAATTAAAGTTTATTCCTTGACCAGGCCACATGTCCAGTGCAAGTCAGTAGGGGATGCTCTAACTGCTGAAAGACACAGACTAATGGATGGGGGATTTGCCCCCACATATGCTTCCATGGTCATGCAGTTAAATATTCCATCTGGAAGTGGCACATCACTTCTACAATCACTATATTGGGCAAAGCAAATCCATGACCATACCCAACTTCAAAAGGGATGGAGAAGTGCCATCCTGCCCAGGAGAAGGAGAGCTGGAATATTTTGTTATCCACCATAATGACCGCCCCCTTTACCAAAGACCAAAAGGGTCATGGAGAAGAGTACTTTAAAGAAGAATTGTTGGTTAAATATAAATAAATAAAAATCTCTGAGCAGGTATCACGTGGCAGTTGAGTACAGGCATGCTGTTTTGTCTATCTCACAAAATTCTTAGATCCACCCTATAAGGATACACCATTGTCCCATTTTAAAGGTAGAAAAAGCCGAGCCTTAGAGAGGCTAAGAAACTGTATTGACCACAGAGAAAGCTTGTGGTTCCTGGGAGTCTACACACGTGAACCATGTGGCTGTCTTTCTCTGTCTCCCCTATCATCCCCATGTCGCTGGGATTGCTGATTGGTTGGGCACAACAGTGGCAAAGAGAAGGTCAAAGTTTCTTGTAGCAGCTGCCAAGTGGCAAGTGCCCAATAGCCTTGAGTTCCTCAATCCTCTCCCCTCTCCATCCTGAGCCATGTGGAGTGGCTATCTCCTGACTTGCTTTGTGTTTATGCTGGTTGTCAGAGGGTGATACTGTGGTCTAGTCTTTGAAGACTAGAGAAGAAATGAGGCTGGGAGGTGAGCAGGAGAAAGAGAGAATGAGAATAATGACTCTAGCTTCCTGCCTGCCCCGTACTGAGACAGAGTTTATTACTCTTCTGAATCCTTTCTTTGGGTTGAAGGTGAAGAAAAAGAAAGCAAAAAGGGAGGGGAAGTAGGAAAGGCTCTGGCCTGGTTGGGAAGGAGGTTTAAAACTGTTTCAAAGGATTTTACCTACCTTCGTAACTGCTGGACCTCTCCTCCTTTCTTCAGTCTTGGCTTTCACTCCAGAATCTGTTACACCATGGAGGTTACTGATACCTAACTGGAGTATGTGCACTTTTCAGGCCAATATCTCTAACCAAAAGAAATGAATCTAAAAGTGAAATATAGATGCTTTGTCACCTGTATGGGGCAGTGGGCATCTTAACAGCATTTAAATCAGATCTAAGGCTCACCCTGTCAGTCTAGGTTAAGAGTGTTATCTAAACATTCTTTTTTTCTCTCTTCTCAGCCTATTATAAGAATGAAATGTATGATTTGAGCCAGAAATGTATGATTTAGATCAGGCCTTAGAGGATTGCTATTCAATAAACTTCAAAGTAAATCAATCAAAATTCACCCACATCTAACAGAAAACCCAATGTATTAGTGGCCTGAGGAAGATAGAAGTTTATTTCTTTCTTATGAAAAAGAAGTCCAGATGTAGGCATTACAGAGGTGATATGGTAGCTCCATGGTCATTATGGACTTCAAATAATTTTATTGTTCTGCTCTAACATCCCACCATAAAGTTTCCATCCTTAAGTAAAGGTCAAAGAATGGCTGTGGAATTCCAGCCATCACACCTGAATTCCAGGAAGGAGAGCAAAAAAAAAAAACCCTTCTCACAACCTTGTCAGCTCCATTTGAACAGCTGTTTTGCAAGTCTGACACAAGAATTCTGCTTACATATCATTGGCCAGAGCTTAGTCACATATTCACTTCTAACTTCAACAGGTCTAGAGCATTAGGTAGGTAGGTATCCATCTATCTATCTTCTATCTATCTATCTATCTATCTATCTATCTATCTATCTATCTATCATCTTATCTATCTATCTATCATCTATCTATCATCTATCTATCTATCTATCTATCTATCTATCTATCTATCTATCTATCTATCTATCTATCTATTTCATTTCTTAGCATTAGGTTTTTTAGCTGGGTACATTGCCTCCCAAATAAAATTGGGGTTTTGTTACTAAGGAACAAGGAGAGTGTGAACATTGGATGGCATTGAGCCATCTCTGCTATCGTAATTTGAGATGCAAGCTTTGGTTAAGTAAGAATGAGAAGGGAAAGTACTTTGTATTCTCTTAATTTCCAACCTGGGCTCCACTGAGCACCAGTACCTAGAGAAGATAAAACATTGCCTTTAAAAAGTGTTCTACAAAATGCTCTAATATTGATTGAAGTGAGGAATGTACAACTCTGTGATTATAGCAAATACCATTGATTGTACACTTTGGGTGGATTGTATGCTTTATAAATATGTATCAGTAAAATAGAGTTTTAAAAAAGCCCTTATATGGGGAGCCTTGGCAAGATGGTGGCAGAGTAAGAGCATCCTGCAACATCCTTGAAAGAATAGAAGGAGGAGACTGCCCAATCTACAGTGAAGATTCATGAGTACAGCATTCCATGCCACAGAGGCTGGTGCCCATCCTCCACTGGTGGCCCAAGCCACCTTGGGAGCTATTCCGTGGCTGGAGTTAGAAGCTCCATTTCCTGAAAATGGAAGAGGGAGAAACAGCTGGGCACTGACTTCAGCTACTGATTAGTAAATTCGGCTGGCTAAATTATAATCCTAAAAACAGTTAAAGTTTGAGCCTGTCCAAGTCAGAAAGAGGCCAGTAGCTGCCAATTAAAAATTAAAAAAAAAATTTTTTTAAAAGATACTTAGTTTACATAAATGTTACACAGAAAAATATAGGGATTCCCATATGCCCCACTTCCTACACCTCCCACAACCTCCCACATAAACAACCTTCATTAGTGAGGCACATTCATTGCAATTGATAAACAAATCCTGGGGCTTTGCCATTAAGCATGGACCATAGTTCACATTGTAGTCTACATTTTCTCCCACACAGTTCTGCATGTTATGTGTTGATATAAAATGGCCTATATCTGTCATTGCAGAGTCACTCAGGATGCTTCCCAAGTCCCGAAAAAGCCCCCATATTATGACTGTTTTTCCCTTTCCCTGCCCCCAGAGCATCCAGTGGCCACTGGCTCTACATCAATGTTGTAATTTCTTCCATTGCTAGAATCACAATATGTCTATAGTAGAATACCAGTAAGTCCACTGTAGTCCATAGCTCTTCCCCCAATCCTGAGGATTCTGGGATAATGATGTCCACTCCATCTCCAGCTGAAAGATGGCTTATATCCCATGGGGAAGATGGATGGGATTGTCCTACCTGCAGCTGCAGACTCTCTCGGTTCCCTGGGATGACCATTGTCCATCATCATCTCCCTGCCAGTTGTCCTCAGTGAGTCCAATGAGCTGTAGAGTAGGTGTTGCGGTTCCACCGAGGTTCCGGGCCCAGATGGCACATGGACAGCCCAAAGACTTGAGTCTCTGGGCGTACACCTACAAATTCCAGCACCAAGTATAAGTTTAAATAGAAGGGACAGTTGAGCCATGTGTAGGGAAGCCATAATTGAGTCTAACTCTGTCATTCTCAGGAGCACAAACTCCAAAGTAAGGCCCACTGGCAAGGCACCAAACTCTGGAGCTATCTGCCCTGACCATTGGACCTGGGTGTCTCCAGAGCCCTCAGGAGCCCCACTATTTGGGGTGGTATCCACTTTGAAAGTCTGAGATCCTGCTGAGATTTGTGTAATTCTTACCTCTGGATGACTTTCCGACTCACTTTGAAGTCTCTTAGCCATATAAACTCATTTGTCTTTACCTTTCCCCCCTTTTATTCAAGGTCTTTTTCCAGTTGCATTGCTAACTGGTGCTTGGTAGCAATCCCTTGGTGCCAGAGAGGCTTATCCCCAGGAGTCATGTCCCACGCTGGGGGGAAGGTAATGCATTCATATGCTGAGTTTGGCTTAGAGAGAGGCCACATTTGAGCAACAAGGAGGCTCTCAGGAAGCAATGCTTAAGCACCCCATAACAATAGGCTAAGTTTCAATTTCAAGAGCAAAGACTCATAAGCCTAGTCATCAATATCAAGGGCCCATCAGCGGATCATCCTCCTTTGCCAGTCGCTTGGGGAACTATTGCTGCTCCCTTAGAGAATGTGGTAGAGCTCTCCAGGATGGGAATTCAGTATTCTCTTGTTTATTGTGTGAGTCTCCACCTACTGTGACAATGCTCCGTGAACATTTGAACATTTTTATATATCTTATATGTATGCTTAGGTGAACTTCCTGCCATGCATCCCCCATCCCTGACACCCCACACCAAGGTAGCTGCCATTTTAACTTTGCATGACAAGAGATATGCAAACATACATTTCATGGGTGTCCCAGAAGCAGAAGAGAAGGGGAAAAGGGAAGAAGGAATATTAGAAGAAATGTTATTAAAGTTCCCTACCCTATTGAAGGAGAATGAGATCCGTGTCCAAGAAGCACAGCATACTGCCATCCAAATAAATCTGAATAGACCAATGCCAAGATAAATACTAATCAGAATATCAAATTCCAAAGACAAAGAGAATTCTGGGAGCATCAAGAGAAAAGCAATGCATCTTGTACAAGGTATACCCAATAAGATTAAGTGCTGATTTCTCATCAGAAACCATGGAGTCAAGAGGGCAGTCATATGATATATTTAAGATGCTGCAAGAGAAAAACTGCCAACCAAGAATCTTATATCCAGCAAGATTGTCTTTCAAAAATGAAGATGAGTTTAGAGTATTCACAGATAAACAGAAACTAAGAGTTTGTAACTAAGAGACCAGATTTGCAGAAAATACTAAAGGGAGTGTTACAGCCTGAAAAGAAAAGATAGGAGAGAGAAGCTTGGAAGAGAGTCTAGAAATATAGGTTATATCAGTAAAAGTATTTAAAAGTGTAAAGAGAGTGGTGAAAATAAAATATGACAGATAAAACCCAAAGGTCAAAATGGGTGAAATAAAAACTGCCTTTACTGTAATAAATTGAATGTTAATGGATAAAACTCCACAATCAAAAGACACAGATTTGCAGAATGGATAAGAAAATATGAGCTATTTATATGCTGTCTGTGAGAGATGAGACATACCTTAGACCAAGGATATCAATAGATATCCTTGGCTGAAAAAAGACATTCCACACAGGCAGTAGCAAACAAACAAACAAACAAACAAACAAAAAACTAGAGCAGCTATACTTATATTGGATGAAATAGACTTAATTATTAGAGACAAGGGAGGACATTATATATTAATAAAAAGAACAATTCAACAGGAAGAGATATCAAACATAAATGTGTATGTACCTAACCAGGATGTCCCGAATTAAATGAGACAAACAGCGAACACTGGCAAAAGTGAAGGGAAAAATAGATGTCTCTATAGTAATATTTGGACACTTCAATATGCCACTCTTAGCATTGGATAGAACATCTGGGCAGAGGATCAATAAACAGAGATCGTGAATAATATGATAAACGGACTAAACTTATTAGACATATACAGAACATTGTACCCCAAAATAGTAGGATATACATACTTCTCCAGTGCTCATGGATCTTCCTCCAGGATAGACCATATGTTGGGTCACAAAGCAGATCTCAATAAATTCAACAAGATTGAAATTATACAAAGCACTTTCTCTGATCATAATGGAATAAAATTGGAAAACAAAAAGAGGTGAAAAAGGGAATATTCACAAATATATGGATATTAAACAACACATTCTTCAATAATCAGTGGATCAAAGAAGAAATTGTGGGAGAAATCAGTAAATATCTTGAGATGATTGAAAATGAGAATACAACATATCAGAACCTGTGGGATGAAGTGAAGGCAGTACTGAGAGGGAAATTTATAGCCCTCAATGCTTACATTAAAAAAGAAGAAAGAGCTAAAATCCATGACCGAACTACACAGCTGGAGACCTAGATAAAGAACAACAAAATATCCCCAAAGCAAGTAGAAGGAATGATATAACAAAGATCAGAGCAGAAAGAAATGAAATTGAGAACAAAAACACAATAGAGAGAATTAACAAAACCAAAAGTTGGTTCTTTGAGAAGATTAACAAATTGACAAACCCTTAGCTAGACTGACAAAGAAAATGAGAGAAGATGCAAATAAATAAAATAAAAAATGAAAATGGGGACATTACTGCTGACCCCACAGAAATAAAAGAGATCATAAGAGGATACTAAGAACAACTGTACACCAACAAATTAGACAACGTAGATGAAATGGACAAATTCCTAGGAATATATGAGAAACCTAAACTGACCTTAGAAGAAATAGAAGACCTCAACAAACCAATCACAAGTAAATGGATTGAAACATTGACTGAAAGCTTACTCCTTGAGATCAGGAACAAGACAAGGATGCCCACTGTCACCCCTGTAGTTCAATATAGTGTTAGAGGTTCTAACTTGAGCAATCAGGCAAGAAAAAGAAATAAAAGGCATCCAAATTGGAAAGGAAGAAATCAACTTTTGTTAGTCACAGATATGATACTATACTTAGAAAGTCCCGAAAAATCTACAACAGAGTTGCTAGAACTAATAAATGATTTCAGTAGTGTGTTAGGATACAAGATCAATATGCAAAATCGGTGGTGTTTCTATACATGAGTAATGTGTAATCTGAGGAGGAGATCAGGAAAAAAATTCCATTTACAATAGCAAGTAAAAGAATAAAATATTTAGGAATAAATTTAGCCAAGGATGTAAAGCACTTGTATTCAGAAAACTAAAATGCAATGCTAAGAGAAATAAAATGGCCTAAAAAATTGGAAGAACATTCCATGCTCATGGATTGGAAGACTGTCATTAAGTTTTGAATTCTACCTAAATTGATATACAGATTCAATGCAATCCTGATAAAAATTCCACCAGCATTTTTTAAGCAAATGGAAAACACAATTATCAAATTTATCAGGAAGGGTAAAGGGCCCTGAATATCCTGAAACATCTTAAAAAGAAAAAGTGAAGTTGGAGGATTCTCACTTCCAGACTTTAAATCATATTACCCAGATACAGTGGTAAAAACAGCAAGGTACTGGCATAAAGATAGACATATAGACCAATGGAGCCAAACTGATGGTTCAAAAACAGACCGTCACATCTATAGTGAAGTGCTTTTTGACAAGCCTGTCAAACCTACCCAACTGGGTAAAAACAGTCCATTCAACTAATGGTGCTGGGAGAACTGGATATCCATAGGCAAAAGAAAGAAAGAGGACCCTATCTTACACCTTATACAAAAATTAACTCAAAATTAATCAAAGACCTAAATATAAAAGCAACAATCATAAAGCTTCTAGAGGAAAATGTAGGAGACCATCTTCAAGACCTGGTGGTAGGAGGTGCGTTCTTAAACCTTACACTGAAAGCACGAGCAATGAAAGAAAACATGGATAATGAGACCTTCTCAAACTTTAATACTTTTATGATTCAAAGGACTTTGTCAAGAAGGTGAAAAGGCAGCCCACTCAATGGGAGAAAGTATTTGGAAACCACATATCCCATAAGGGTTGATTTCCATTTTATATAAAGAGATCAGACAACTCAACAATAAAAAAGCAAGCAATCCAGTTAAAAAACGGGCAATTGACTTAAATACACATTTCTCCAAAGAGGAAAAACAAATGGCCAAAAAGTACATGAAAAACTGTTCAGTATCACTAGCTATTAGGGAAATGCAAATCAAAATAACTGCATAGAATGACCGTTAAGAAAACAGAAAACAATAAGTGCTGGAGAGGATGTAGAGAAAAAGGAACATTCCTTCACTGTTGGTGGGATTGTAAAATGGTGCATCTTCTGTGGTAGACAGTTTGGCGGTTCCTCAGGAAGCTAAATATAGAACTGCCATATGATCCCTCAATTCCTCTACTAGGCATATATCCAGAAGAACGGAAAACTGACACGAACAGATATCTGCACACCGATGTTCATAGCGGCATTATTCACATTTGCCAAAAGATGAAAACAACCCAAGTGTCTATCAACCAATGAGTGGATAAACGAAATGTGGTAAATACATATGATGGAGTACTATGCTGTAGTAAGAAGAAATGAAATTGGGACACATATGATAACATGGATGAAAATTGAAGACATTATACCAAGTGAAATAAGCCACTTATTATTTGTATAATAAGGACAAATATCGCATGGTGTCACTAATATGAGCTAAATACGAAGAATAAGTGCATGGAGTTAAAACCTAGAGTATAGGTTATTAGGAGGTAAGAGGAGGGCTGAGAAAGAGTAGTGATGCTTAATGTATGTAAAAGTTTTAATTAACTAGATGTAATAGTGTGGAAATGGATAGAGTTGATGGTGGCACATTATGGTGAGTAGAACTTGCACAGCTGGTTTATAAATGGGATTGTGGCTAGAAAGGATAGTCTCGGGATGTAAATTCCAATTGAAAGAAAGCTAGAGAATAATTCATAGACAGAATAACACAGTGAGCCCAGAGGTGGATGGGAATTGTGTTTGATAGTACAAATGCAGGAGTGTCCTTCTGTGAACTAGATCGGATGTAGGTCACTTATTGCGGGGTGGTGGGAATGTGGAGAAGCATGGGAAAAATACAATTAATATAATCTGTGGACTATAGTTAACAGCAATACTATAATATTCTTGCATCAATGCCAAAGATGTACTGTTTTATTAATGGAGGGGTATGGAAGCCAGGTGTGCGCTATGGACCATGGTTAGTAGTAATAGTCTGATGTTATTATCTCATAGTCTGTAACAAATGTTCCACAAAGTTGTGTTTTGTTGATGAAGGGGTGTTGTATGGGAATTCTACACATGTGCATGATTGTTTTGTAAGTTTACAACCTCTGTAAATATATATATATTTAAAAGTCTATGCAACACACACAAATGAAATTAATTAAAATATGTGTGTGTGTGTCAGATAAAGGTAAGTGTTAAGAAGAAAAAAAGTCGGGAGGGACATAGAGGGTGCTAAGGTGTGGACGTGAAGGCTATAAATTCATTTAGGAAGGTATCTTTTGAACTAAGACCTTTCGTATTACTTTGCATTGCTAATTCAAAAGTAGTATAAAAATAAACATATATGTTTAAATTGGTTTAGCTCCTAGGTGGGTTTTACAATCTTCCCCAATTATCATTAAGTACTGATATTTCCATTTTATTGAGAAGTGTAGTATAAAGTGTTTCTGAAAGTGTAGGCTCTGGAGTCCAAATGACTCGAATAAAATTTTATCTTTTATATTAAAAAAAAAAAAACATTATATGTAAAGGGTAAAAACAATGTTCCACATTCAAACAAGTTTGAGAAACTTGGGATTCTTTGCCCTCTCTTGGAGATTCACAAGAAACACCCAAACATTAAAGACTCTGAGAGGCCTTTTAGTAAACAAACCACTAAACCCCTCATCTTTTTAACACTGTTCCCAAACTTATTGACAATGGAAATCCAACACTCTTGGAAACCTGGAGGGACACAGAGAACTTTAGCTTCTTGAGTCTGCCCAGAAGCCTTTTAGATCCTTGAACAGATGTTATAAAAGCTCCCATCCTGCAAGTTATCTGTCTTGTAAGACAGGCAGACAAACAAACAAACAAACAAACAAACAAACAAACAAACTTGTGTAGCCTTTTTGCTAGTCCAGCCATAGGGACAAAAAGCCTTGAAGAAAAAAAATAGATCAGATGCAAATGAAAACAGGTTATAAACAAGGCACATAAAAGTTGGTATTAAGCAGCCATCAGTGCCCTTAGTGGTGATGCTAAGGGACAAGTGGGATGGGCTCCTACCGCCATCTGCCAGATGACAGACTCTTGCCCCAGTTAGCTGTTGATGGGCTCTTGGCTGTTTCTAGGAGGCTTTTGGCCATTATGCGCCCCTCTGGAAGTGAGAGAGTAGTCAGCGATACAACCAGACAGTGTGTCCCTTCTTACCCCTAGAGAGGCCCTGGACATCTGTCCAAAAGGCCTTGGCTTTCCCCTCTCCAGTGTGCAGAACTCTTGCCATCCTGCTCTCCCCCAAACCTCTTCAGTGGGTTTCCTGTGAAAAGGTGCAAGGAAGGGAGCTGGACAGCCAGTAAAGGGGGTGCACACCCTTATTGTATTTATATTAGCATTGTGTCCCTTTTACCAGTTATGCCTCTGCCTACATGGTTGCTTATAGCTGTGGGAAGAATTGCTGAAATTGCCTTGAAGCAAATATAGTTGTTGTTGGTCTGTTGTAAGGGGGTGGTAAATGAGTACCTTCTGGGGAATAGTCCTGTTAAGATTCTTCTTTGCAAAATAGAACCTTGGATGGTTTCCTAATCTTTCTTACTTAATAATTTGGGTAATCAGTTCTTGTTTTTAAAGTCCGTCTGCCACAATTGCTATCATTTTTCCTCATCTAAGTATCTTTGAAGAGGCAAAATGCCAAAATCTTTGCTGGTCTGTTTCCCATCATTCTGACCTTGTGTTGCTGGAAATAATGCAAATTTCCTTGTCCCAACAGGTCTAGAGAGATCCCATGTTTGCATATCTCTCAACAGTATGATGCATTTTCCAAAACAGCTGTACAATCTCCCCAACAGCTAGCTGATGGGAGGGAGGGAGCCATATTGGCCTTTAGAACAACTTGCTTTATTTGAGCTTGAATAGACTGTGGGAGACCTAAGGAAAGTTCCAGAAAGTGGAGATAGCTATTTGCCTCATGGTCTGTGTCCTGGAGAATTTTCTCAGTCTGCTTTATGAAGTTGGTCTGCCTCTCCCGGACTGAACAGAACAGTTGGCCTTTAGCATTCCACACCTGCACGGGCAGGTTTGTGGTCTGGGCTGGGGTGTGCCAGGTCAAGAAGCATGAGAAGGGCTGGCCAGTGAATCCCAACAGCTGACAAAGGATTAAAATTGCTGTGCACCAAAATTGGAGCAAAATATTCAAGTTAATGTTAAAGCCCTTCTTGCTTTGCTCCTCCTCCCTTTTTAGTTTTATGTTCTTAATTATCTATGCTCACTTTATCAATGTAAGCCAGTAGACATAATCAGCTTATGTAGAATTGTGCTCCCCTGTAAGGCAATAATTTGGAACTGAACAAAATATGAGTATGAACATGCAAGGTTTGTGAACAAAAAGAAAAAATACGATTGTTTGAAAAATTTCATTTATTTACCAAGCCTACCAAATTGACTGTCTCACTGATGTAAAAAAAATGGCAGTGTGCCATAAATCTTGTGAAATCAACTTTAGGCATGAATTGAATTCATTTCTCAAGCTGAGTATCTGGAGTTTATAACTGAACGCCACTGCAAACCTGTTCTCCCCACTGCCTCTGCTTCTCTCCCTGCCAGGTCTACTGTTTGAAAAGTCACTGGTTTCTTAGTCTATCAAAGGGTTTCCTGGAACGGGGAAGACTAGAAGTCACAGTACTTGGGATCTTGACCTGACTCTGCTACTCACTCGATATGACCTTGCACTCTCTTGCTGGAAAAACTTGTGATTTTAAGAGGATAGAAAGCCTGCCTGTAAAATGGGGAGAGAGGTTTTATTGATATCTATTCAGAAGTTCTTGCTCCAAAAGCCAGAAATCTTACTGCTTTGTGACTGTCTGAGGTAGAGCTGGTGATGTGGAGTTTTGATTCATTCTGCACATATTTTTTGACTGCCTGTGATGTCCCAGCCACCCTTCTAGGTACTGGGGATACGGTAGTGAACAAAACGGTACAAGTCCTTCCTTCTTTGTGTCTACATTCTAAGATAAAGAATTCATAGCAAACGCTTTTTGAGCACTTACAGCATGCCAAACATTGCCCTATTAATTATACTAATTGCTAAATAATCCTGTGAAGTGGGCACTATTATCATTAGTTTACAGTTGAGAAAACTGATGCACAGAGAAATTAAATAACATGCCCAATGCCACAGACAGTCCATGGTGAAACTGGGGTATCTGAACCAGGCATTTTGGCCCTGATCTGTGGTGCTTACTCTCGTATGCTGCCTCTCACTGTCAGTTAGTTGGTTAAAGTAATCCATATTCATCCTAGCTGATGGCAGAGTGAGAAAAAAAGGAAACTGTGGCTTCAGATAGCCACCAGAGAGCTGCTTGGTCTCCCTCTCTGGGGCGCCAGCTCTGATGGGAGTAGGGGTACTGAGCAATCAGGGTGCACTGAACTTCATGTCCCCGAGTCCTTGGCTGGCTGGCCTGGGGTTGCCACCCCTTCCCTGGCTCCATTGTTAAACCGCAGGCCCTTCACAGCGCCATACCGCCAAGTTAATTTCAGCATCACCCATTTGTAGAGAAGTGAATAGTGGTGAGCTTGGATACAGTGGGTCTGGATTTGAATCCTGGCTCTCCCACTGACTAATACTATGGCCTTGGGCAACTTCTAATGACACCAGCAGCACCACAATAATGGCAGTAGCTAGTATTTGTTAAGCATTGCCAGGCATTGTGCTAGATGCTTTAAATAATGTTCTTTCTGATCCTCAGAGCCATCATCCACGGGAGATGTTTTTATACTGGTCTGGTCTTGGCTGCTGCCTCTACCACTTGGTGTTTAAACCTTGGGCAGGTTGCTCGATTCCTTGAAGCCTTAGTTTCTTCTGAAATTGGGGTTAGTAATACCTACTTATAGGGTTGTTATAAGGATTAAATAAAAACATGTAGTTAAAGCATTTAGACCAGGCCTAGCCCAATGACAGCATAGGATTCTTATAGTTTAAGGTCTCGCCAACTCTTGAGCAGCCAGGATTCAAATCCGGCCTTGCCCTTCCTACTTTGAAAGGCTGCCTTCATGAGGCCAGGCTCGGGCTGCAGAGTCCTGAGTGAAGCAGGTGAGCAGGGGCAGGGTGTGTGGGAAGCTGTTTCACTCCTGGCTGCTGCACAGTAGCAGGTGGAACTAAACTGACAGCAAACCATCCAGGAGTCGGGGGAGGCTCTAGTCTCCTTGTCCTGATAGCTGGAAGCTGAGCTGGAAGCCATTAGCATCAAGAATGGTGATTCTTTCAGGCTTGGCTTAGGACCAGGTCCTGACTCTGCCACAAGCTGGCTGGTTGGTGAGGAGCGCTAGTATTGGTGAAAGGTCACCAGTAACCATTAAGCTGGGAACAGCTGTACTGGTCCTGAAGTCAGCTTGCACTGTGCAGCTGTGGGTTTACATGCAGGATGCAACTTTGTGAAGGAGGTAGGCCAGGTGGTGTTAACCCATTTTACAGATAGGAAAACCTGGTTACCAGATAGCAAATAACCTGCCCAAGGTTATTTAGCTAGTAAGGAGTACAATCCAGATTTGAACCAAAACTTTTTGGGGCCAACTTTCTGATAACTCTACATAGTTTAATTTATTCAATAGAGATGTCAGATGAGAAAAATCCAGCTATCAGGGTTTTCTCTTTATTTTATTTTATCTTTTGATTTGAATTAGCTGTTCCACTTAAGATGTATGGCTTGGGTCACTATGTTAGTAAAGATATATTATTATATATATAATATATACATATGGGCCATGTTTCGAGATTACCTTGTACTTTTCATGCTTGCTGCTTATTGTTTTTGTAATTAAACGCCTCTGTGTGTGGTTATTTGCTCATTCTGTTTCCCGACTATAAGCGCCATGAAGGAGGGGCTAGGGTATCCCCTGCTTCTACCTAAAACAGCATATGAGGCATAGTAGGTGAATATGGGGAGTCCAGTGTAGAACTCAGGGATTGAATCATCTCGGTTGTGTAAGGCAAGGGATTCCTCAGACTCCCACCATATTAGAGAGGGGGAAGATAAGAAAAAAATTAACTCTGAGATACCCTGCCTAACTGCGAGGGCAGCAGGGACCAGAGCTGGGGAGGGGGAGTTGCAGAGTCAGCACAGTATCTCCTGGCTCTGTACTTACTTCAGAAGAACGATGGCATTGAAAAACCTGAAGACTCAAGATAAATATGGAGAGTTCTACTGTTCCTGTTTTCTTTGTTCTGTTTTGCTTTTGTAATCATATGCTTGTCAGTTAGGGCTGAAACTGAACAAAACAGCTGCTAAATATGATTCTAAGAAAAATAACATTTTGGTCTTTGGAAGGCCCCTAAGTTTGGAGGAAGCACAGTCATTTGGCAGATGTCACCAGGGAATCTGGGGGTAGGCAGTGACTCTGGGAGCCAGATCAACCATCTTATTCTTTTACAGCCTATTTCACCCTGCCAGGTGACTGGTGACCTAACGTAAAAGAGTCTGTCTTAGAATGACTGTGTCTTTAGAGGAGTTTGGTGTCTGGAGTCTGGTTAGGCCTTTGTTTGTGGTCTCTCCCAATCTTGAAATTTCATTTTCAAAAAATGGGGAGGGGTTGAAAAGAACACGTATCATCTTCTATGATGCTAAGAGGTAGTCAACCTAGTTATTAAATATTTAGGCTTGCCTTTTTCAATCTTTGGGGTTTAGTATAGAGGTGTTATTTAGTCTTCCGATAAATCCAGTATCATTCAGGGGACCTGGAAGAATTACAGTATGGCTCAGTGACTGGGAATATTAAACCCTGGATCTTAAATCTCTCCACCTTGCTGCCAGAGGTTTGAGCCTTCCAATGCCATCTAAGTTTGATCCACTGATACAAGAGAGAATTTATTCTAGCATCCCAGGAGCCCAAAAAAGTTAATGTGCCTTCCCAGTTGTCTCAGTATTATCTAAAGAGACATCTGTTTGTCCATAAATCTGACCCTTGTGTATTAATGTGTGATGGTATCATTGGTCGAAAAGCAATAGGGTTTCTTTTACTGGCTTTATTAGTTGAAAAATATATGAAACACAGACTGAATTTTTGTGGCATATTCCTTGTACATTAAATGAACTCTTTCTCAAAGAGAAAAAGGCAGGGAGGAAATTAATATTTATTGAAGTCCTATTAGGTAACAAGCTCGGAGCTAGTCTAGATGCCTCACAATAATCCTGTGAAATAGGTAATATTGTCCCCACTTTAAAGGCAGAGAAACAGAGGCTCAGAACAGTTATGAAACTTGCCTGAAGTTAGGGAGCTAGCAAGAGGTGAATTAAGGGCTGGGAATTCTGATTCCATGAAGTTGGTGGTGCAGTAATTAAGAACTCACAGTTTGGAGTCCGACAAGCCAGGTACACCTGCACAGCATACACTAATAGTGTGACTTTGGCCATCTTTATTCTTTCTGTGCCTTGGTTTTCTCATCTGTTAAACCAAGATAATAATAGCATCCACTTGATAGAGTTGTGATAGTTAAATAAGCTATTCATGTAAAGTGCTTAGCATCGTACCTGACACATAAGTGTTAATGGAATGTTAGCTATTATTGTGATTTTTATTATACCGACTACTGAAATTTACTGAAAAGTTAAATTTTCTTTCAGTGAACAGCTTGCCTTTTGATATGTAGTTGTATTTTATTATGAAATAATGTAAACTACTCTACCTTAGAATTAAATTCTCTTCTCAGCCTCTCAGCAAAGGTTAAGATCTGAATAAAGGCATGTGTAACTAACAGGGATTCTTGACTTTGGTAAATGTCAATGATTTGCTCATTTCTCCTTGGTGTATGTAACCTTCTTCCATGCTGTCCATCCTGGCTTTATAGCAGCTAAGCAAACACAAGAGGAAGAATTAAGCTGATTCTTGTCACTTAGCTTTCCTGTCTTTGTTACATGATTATTAGGTACACTCTCGTTGCACTGCCCATGGCCGCATCCTGCCAGCCTGTGTTCTCAGTGCACATGATGTGTGGCTTTCACCAATGGGCTTTATGGATTTTTTTCATTTTTAAGAGCTGGGAATTCTGTTGAGGCTTATGCCCATGACAGCTTTGTGCATTTGGGAGCAGGGTGAGGGGAATGGAGGGGACAGGGGCTGGGACAGCTTGTCTAGATTGAAAAAGAAATGAGGCATATGTCATTAGCATCTGCTGGAAGGGTAGCTGTGGTTCTCACCTGAATCCCTCTCTGGGAATTGTCCTGCGCTGAAGAGTGCCTCTTCACCCAAGATCATGACCCTTCGGGCTTGGATGGGGCTGCCTGCCTTTCCTTGTGCGAAGACAAGTCCTTGGAGATGGGATGGAAAGGGTCCCATGCTTCAAGGTGAAGCAACTTGTAGTGTCATCCCAGCTCCAGAGGCCTCCTGGGATCAGAGGAGGTTTTTGTTATCACTGCATCGCATTTCAACTCTTTCCTCTGCTCAGCCCCTCTTCTTTCACCCCCCCCACAGGTGTTAATTTCCAGGGCACACCCCAATAAACTCCCTATGTGTAATCTTGGAGATTCTCAGAGTCTGTTCCTGAGGGGTGGGGTGGGGGGATGGGGAGCCAACCTAACAAGATGATTGTTTCCAAGACTGGTTGCCAGTCATACTCTAGTTCCCCTGACCTTTGCTCCTTTCCCCCTGAACTCCTTGGATGTATCCCGCAGAAAGAGCCTCTTTATTCCCAACAATTGGAACAAAAGTCCCGGAATTGAGCCTCCTTAGCTTGAATTGGCTGGGCCATATGCCCTTTCATAGACTTTTCAAAGAGAAGAAAGAGCCTAAGGGGAAGACTTGTGCTGGCTGGACCCTGTGCCCACTAAGAGACCTTTAAAGGAGTTGAAAGAAGTCAGCTGCCCAGCTTCTCCTGACACCTGCCCATTAAACTCCAGCCCTGAGAAGGGTTCCATGAATGAGGGACGTCTGGGTGTGGAAGCTGCTCCCTGCTGTCCTGGCTGACTGCCATCTTCTCCCCTCACGCCCGTGTTAGGATGCCTAGGTGCCTTCAAGCTGCTGGTTGTCACCGTCCTGCATCTCCTCTCTTTTTTTCATATATTTTTGAGTCAAGAAAAATGAATGTTGAAAATACAATTGAGATATTTCAAGCAAATGTAGAACCTCTCTCCCAATTTGTTGCAGAAACACCACTGAGCAAACAAACTACTGGGAAGCACAGCTTAGAAACAAACAGCAGCTGCCACCATTATGGGCTTTTTTTCTCTCTCCCTTTTCCTTATTTCTAATTCCATTTGTAATAAAACCTGCTGCTCTAATGTCCTAGCGGTTTTACAAACAAAATTCTTCTTCTTATCCTGAGACTTCCCAGGTGGCCTTGACAGTATTTTTGAGCTTGGCCAACTCAGAGCTTTCGTCTTCTAAACAGGGTCTTCCTGTCTCAAGGTTCTATCTGGAACGTTGTCCATACCTTCCTGACCAGGTGGGGCATAGCTGGAACTTCTAGACTTTTTGGCTTATTGAGACATTTGTGTGCAGTGTGATTTGTTGCTCTTATGACTTAGTAAGAGTGGGCAGTGCAAACTTTCTCTGTGACTTACCTGCTTCATCTGTTGGGTATTTTGTTTTGTTTAGTTTGTTTATTTTCCTATGTAGACTCTTCAAAGGCATATAGTGAAGGGTTTTTCTTGGGTGTTATTTACTAAAGATTGTGACTTTAAAAATTTTTAGCTTGTCACTTCAAACTCATTTGCCTCCTTTACCCTGAATAACAGAGCGGCTGCTTTCCCTAAGTTTGGATGCTACTGGTAGCATAGAATGGCTTAGCTTAAAAATGATTATTATTAGGCATTGCTAGAATGCTGATTATGTGCAAATCATTTTGCCAGGTCCTCACTTACTCTATGCTGTGCTATGTAGATGCCATCCCTGTTTTTTAGACTCAGAGACTAAGACCTTCCCAGGCTCACACTGCCATTCAAGGCAAACCCACATCTGTCTGAATCCAAAGCTCAAGCTTTTCTCTCCAGCTTCTTGGCCACTGTTATAAATAATATGTGACAGTGCACTCATGTAAGTGTTGACTAGAAAAAGCCAATGCTTTTTAGGCTAGAGGTTGCAGTCTTTTTAAAATTTATCCTTCAGAGATTTTTTATTTTTTTCATTTTTTACTTTGTGCCTAACATTTAAAAATTGGGAGGTCTTGCATTAAACAAAATGTTCAGTTTTTCTTGAAAAGTCTGTATATTTGGCAACATTGTGCTCATATGCTGACACAGCAATAATTGGCTCCAGCTAATTCACCCTCCCCCCACCCCCCACTCCCACTTTAAAGGGGGCGTGACTTCTTCAGTTTGTCACAGGCCCCATCTGGACCACTTCACTCATTTATGTGACTTGCTGGCTTCTGTGGGCATTTGAGGTTGTGATTCTTGATTTAGGCCTGTGAAAATTTTTTTTCCTGTCTGCTTAGGAATCAGTAGGAGTAAATGTCAATTACTGCTTCTTAGTTGAATTTTATAGGCTTTGATTTTTTCTTTTCAACTTTTTAGGGTAGTAATTCAGTACTAATAATAGTAATTATTGGACATTTTATTGCACACTCTAACATTCAGCCGACTCTGAGGCTTAGCAGTACCTGTTCAGTGGTAAGAACGGACATAATTCCGTTCTTCTCTGGAGAGAAAAATTTAGTTTGTATTCTAAATTCTGCATTTACGTATTGAACTGGAGACCACCCTGAAAAAAGGGTATTTTGCAGAGGCAGCATTGCAGAGGGGGGCTATGAATCTAAAGCAAGACATTCTGAGAGAGGTAGTTATGTTGATCCCATTTTCTCTTGGAAAATGTTGATCACCCTAGGTAAGGTTGCCCCACAATGGACCAACACCTGTTTCTTAACTCTGCCGGTGTTCAGCACGTTGAGAAGCTCAGAAATGTCCAAGAGAAATATCTGAAAAAATTAGAACCCCCTTAGTGTGATAGTCTCTCATTTTATTCAAATGCACTGGCAAGTGTGTTTCTATTTGATATGAGAAATGTGTTAAGGTTTTATTCTGTTTCAGTTGAAGCCAAATCTCCCTTTGTCTGATTCAAACACATCTCATAGAAATGTAAAGTATAAACAAAATGGACTTTGACTAATTTCATAACGGCAGGTGAGTTAAATTTAAAAATTTTAATAGTATTCAATGTTAGCATATGGGAGCCCCCCAAGCCACAATTGTTATTTATTTGCTGCTTTTTAAAAAAATTATTGGCTTTTGGTTAAAACAATGCCTGTAATATTGTTTTGAATTTTTATTGTTTGTTTATTTTATTTCAGGATCCTGCAGGGATCTTTGAATTGGTAGAACTTGTTGGAAATGGAACATATGGGCAAGTTTATAAGGTAAGTTCACTGAGTTTGAACATGGCTTCTGTGTCATTTCGGTTCATCAGTGCTGAAGAGCACTGCTATTTATACTTGCTTTTAAATGCCTCATAACAGATTTGTTTGTTTGTTTATTTATTTAGGAGATACCGGTGATTGAACCCGGAACCTCGTACAAGGGAAGCAGGTGCTCAACTACTGAGCTATACCCGCTCCCCCACCTAACAGATTTAAAACCAAAAAATATAAATGAGTTAAACGTCCATTTTTTAAAAGTATCTCTGTGGTCTCGTTGCCTAAACTGGGTTCTATGATTTGGCCATTACCCTTCATTATATATTACAGTGTTTATACAGGACACGTGTGTTCTGATGGCATATTTGAAGGTGTTTGAATGTTTAGTTTCCTTTACTTTAATCACTTCCAGAGCTGGGTTTCAAAGGAGCAAAGGATGCCACTTATTTTAGAACTTTAAGCTATTAAACTATCACAGCTGGAAAAGTAGATTTGTTATTGGCCAAGAGCATGAGTTAAATAAGCTTAGTGAACAATGTCAGGAGAAAACTGGCTATCTCACAAAGCAAAGGCCTTAAGACTGCAATGGGTTTTACAGGTTAGGAAATCATTACAAGTTAAACTTAAGAGTTGAGACTTGGCTGAGGAATAATTCCTATTCCTTCATTTTCCCATTTTACTAATTTTTACTTACAAATTCATCTACCAATGTCTTTAAAAAAGTATTTTCCCCTAGTAAATAATCTAAGAAAGTTATTGTTTAAAAACATGGGTTGATTCCCCTTCTCATTGTCAAAAGGAGATGGAAATGATCTGTTTTTGGACGAAAACTTTGGGGGTTTTGGTGTATTAGCTAATGACATGTCTTCAAATCAAGCCAACTGTTTCCTCAAGATTATTTCTAGGGAAATATCCATCATTTTCCTGAGAGGTTGTGATATGGGATGGCCTTTCCATTATAAATTTTCTCATTCTATTTTTAAAAATTCCTTATCTGAGCCCTAAACTTCTCGCAGTTGATTAAAATTATTGTACCAATATGCAGAATGACAAAATATATGTATATGATGTTCTTGAGAATTCATTTTTAAAAGCACAGTTACAAATGGATACACATTTAAGCTTTCATTTACTAGGACCTACCTTTTGTTGTCCACTCCAGGGGGAAATTTCTCCCTTGCAAGAAACAATTATGTCCTAAAAGGTCAACCCCCTGAAATTAGACAGAATGTGGTCTCCCGAAGCTGCTCACTTGACGTTGATCCCGTCTGACACAGAAAGAAAGAAATGTGTCTCGGCAAATGCTTTTAAAGATTTTCAGTGAAGATAATTAGGTTGGAAGACTGTTACTGCATTTTGAGAAACTGGATTGAACTTGTGAAGTAATATGGACTAATAAATTAAGCTCTGATTTACACAGAAAATTACTTCTGATTTGCTGTCAATACAGAACAGCAACTCTGAATCATGGTGATCATTTTATGGTGCCATTTCTGAGTGCTGCTGCATTGTGCTATGCTTCCCACCTGTAGAATACACATTTGGGAGACGATTCACAGCATTGTCTTCTATTCTGAGAGGTGGAACTGTACACTCTTGCAAAAGGAGGTAACAAAGGAAATCAATTAAGGATGAGGATGTTGAGAAAATCCAGAATTATCCCTATTTTCATGTCACCTAAAAATAAGGAAAGGAATCAAATGGCAAGGGGTCTTCAGATCTTTTTAGAGAGGGAAGATATTTACCAATTATGTTGTTAACATTGTTATTCTAAAGAGTGGTATTTTCTTAGTGGTTAATACAAAACTTTGGCAGCACTGAGGGCAGACTGCAGAGAATGGCTGGGGAGAATGCATTGGACTTAGGGACAGGGGACCTGGTCTCTTTTACAAGCCCCATTATATAGTTTTGTGTCCATCGCAACTTTTCTGTGCATTTAGTCAAATGGGAATTTAGGTGGAAACTCTTTGAGGCCTTGTGATGACTTAAGAATTTTAACTCCTTACCCAGTTAAGGTTCTGTTCTTAGACAATCAGATGAGGTTAAGTGGCACTGCTCATGAACAGAGAGAGACTCCTTGGTTTTCTGAGCCCGCTAATCCAGTCCTGCTGTCACCTTGAGTACAGAAGGATTAAGGTTTAGTAAAATAGCAAAATCTGAACTAAAAGACATGTGAACTCTAAGAAAATTAATTTAAGAAGTAAAATGTTCACACAATAGGTTGTATTTGAATTTTATAAAGTAGATATGTTTCTAAAAACTGTCATCATAAATAGAAATTTTATAGCACTAGTAGGAGGTACCTATATAGAAATTCTATGAGAAATGGTTTCTTTGCATTAAGTATTAGACCTTTGACTTTAATTTTTTGTAAATTCAGCTTTTGCTATTCCTGGTTTTCATAAAGTAAGGTATTGTTTTATGAATTATTGTGTGTACATATCTTTTATTTTATTATGGAAGGATTCATCATGTTTCTTTTTATTGGCTGTCCTAAGAGAGTCATAATATAATTTTGTTTACAAGTTGTTTTTAAAGAAGCATATTTAATAAAATAAAAAAGCAAATGTAGATATTAAGAAACCATTTCCTAAAGTTTATTTGTATGTGAACCAGAAATACCTGGATGTGGAAATATAAATATTTTATGGAAAGATCATATAATAATATCTAGCTTTTCAAAGTTGTTTCTAGTTTTAGATCCAGGTGTGGCTTATGGTTAGTTACCTCTTCTTGGACAGCTAGATTTGTTTAGTTTTGGTCCCAGGCGGTTTCAGTGTTAATTTAGTATCTGTTTTTTCACTTTATTTATTGGACAGAATAGTAAATAGTAAAGAATGGTGATTAAGACTTTTAATGAGAAAACCATATTCTTGTGGCCATAGTTCCAATTAAAATCCAAGCCACTTGCCTGTTTTTTAAAAGATCTTGGCTTTTTATTGGCACACCACCTATTGGTATCCTAATGGAATCTTGACAAGTTTTTATTAGAATAGAGTGATTATTTTAATAAGCCAAAATGATTGTTTAATGTTTGCTGTTAAAACACCACTACAAATTAGCCACAGATTTCAAATTAAAGTTACTCTATCCTATTTCTTAATGTGCACTTTTGAAATATATAGAAGTCATTACAGAGATGGAGACTTATTTCATAATTCATGTGAGAATTAGGAATATGTTGAATTCCTCAGTACTGCTCTTGTTTTTTTAAACCTGATTTCAGGTTGTAAAGTGAAAGTAAAGAGGCCATCTTGGTGGTTATAGCGCTTGTGAGAGAGAGGCACTGTGGGTGAGTGAATGAGTGAACGTGTGTGTAGGTGTGTGCGTATGTATTTTCAGCAGTAGCAAGGGACTTCAGAGGTCTTCTAATCCAATCATTCCTCAGCCAGCTGACTGTCTAGTCCATCCTTCATCACCTCCAGTCATATGGAACTCATTACCTTCCAGTCAGTCCATTTTCTGACAGCTTTCTTTGAATGTTCTCTATCATATTGAGTTGAGATTCTGCCTTCCTATAAATACCCAGATGTGTACCTTTAGAGCGATTAAAAAATAATTTAAATTTTCTTCCACAAGAACATAACCCTTCTTATATTTGAAGTGAAATTTTCCTCTTTCCCCCAAACACATACTCTTGTTCTCCAGGCAATAGAGCCCCAGTTGCTTAATTAGTTCTTTGTGTGACACACATCTTTCATTTACCATTATCCAGGTCTTTGTCTTGAAACTACTCTAGGAAGTTGCTAAAAATAGTATTTTAGAACCGGGTGTAGCTGTGGTTGAGCGCCTGCGTCACATGTACGAAGACGAGTTCAACACCTGCTACCTCCTTAAAAAAATAATATTTTATACTTGAAAATAGTTTTATATTTCATAAACATTTTGTACATATTATTTGATTATGATTTAATTTTTATGACAAATCCATGAAAACCTTGTTCCTACCTTCAAGCTTTTATAGTTTTAGTGCCCTCTGCCTAGAACCTTTTCCCCACAAATCTCTCATTACTGGATCCTTCTTCTCAGTTATATCTCAGCTCAAATGTTACCTCTTCAAGGACTGCTTTTCCTTCCTGTATCTAATAGCCAGCCACTTCTTCTGACACCCTCTCCACAGACTCCATCACATTAATTTGTTTTATTATCTTAATAGCATTATCACTCTTTGAAATTATCTTGCTTCTTTGTTTATATATTAAGCAATTTAAATACATAAATAAAGGAAAAACAAGGACGGGGACTTAGTCTGTTGAGTTTAACACTGTATCCCAAGTTTGGGACATAGATGATCCGTCTTTTATCTGTCTATCTATCTATCTATCTATCTATCTATCTATCTATCTATCTATCTACACGTGTGTGTGCATATCAGTGTTTCTCAACTTTTTTTTTCATTATTGCCCCTCTTCCAAGGAGCCCTTGTAGACAATTTTTTCTGGTTACCCAACATCCCCACAATAAAATATCAATACCACAGGAATATACTGTACATCTGCTTATGTACTGTGTCAGTTTAGATTTCCACAGAGCATTGTGAGTATCTAAGTTTTTGTTTATTATTGACTTTCAAGAATAAATTTTTGTACCTTTGGAGGCATTGTCACCCTTGTTGAAAATACATGATTTAAAGAATAATTAGCAAATGAATACTAGTTTACTGGTTAGTACATTAAATCTCAGAGAAATCAGGCAACTTACCCAGAGTCTCCTTTGTCGTGTTTCAGGCCTGGCACTTGAATTCCTGCTTTTTGATTTAAAATCTATATTTCTTCTATGAAGCCATTCTGTCCTAATGCCACTTGACATTTGTGGGGCTCAGAATTGAATTCCATTTTCCTTGATACTTCTTTTTATATTAGTTTCCTGTTTTTCCAGCATTTTCCTTAAAATATTAATTTTACTTCTGAAATGCATATTTACAACACAGTAATAAACAAAATGTTCTACCTGTGTTTTTGTTTGTTTGTTTGTTATTGGGAGGTAGAGATAGAGTTTCTGTTAAATGAATTGTCAGTAGTCTGTAGAAGCAAGACCCATAGTGGAAATTTACAAAATGAGCCAAAACAGTTTTGTGGGGTTTGGTCTCCTGGCAGAGGTTCTCAGACTTTAGTGTGCAAAGCAAACATTTGGGAAAGTATTAAAAATGTGAATTTCCAGGTCCCAAGCTCTGAAATTTTGATTAGTAAATCTGGAGTAGGATCCAGGAATCTTCACTTTTATAAGTGTGTGAGTTTGTTCTGATGTTCAAGGCCCCGGAACCACATGTCTATAAACTCTGGAAAAATGGTTGTGTATTATCCTGTCGTAGGATCACTGGACCCAATGCTAATTTAATGTTTCTTGTAATCATTTATTTTAGGATTTCGGTGCTGACTCAAACTTGCATAAGCTGAGAAAAGTAAAAGACAAAGATCTTGAGCTTACATGTGATACCAACCGGTTTTGATTTGACTTTTGATAATGCTTATTTGACATGCTTGTGATTATAGTTTAATGTTGTTCTGGAATAACTCAACTCAATATCTGAGAACTGATAGTCAAAAATGACCTGATACAGAAGAATCTGAGGCTATTGTATGAGATTTCCTCAAGTCTGTATATCTGATCTCTTCACTAGTTTTCTGTTAAAATAAGATAAAGCATTTTAATAGTAAACTTATTAGTAGTCTTGCCATGAAGGCGATTCTGTGACATTAGCCAGGGTGCAAGCTTTTCATAGTCCATTGCAATGAGTCATGGATTGTACCATTCATTTGTTTAGTAAGAAGTGGGTCTGGGAGCATGTTAAGTTTTTAGATAATAGTAACATTTATTGATACTCTTTTTTATATTTCCGATATAAAGAATATATTCTTTCGCATTTGTTGAGTGCCAATGAAAAAGCCCTGTGCTTTGTGGGGGAAGGATGCAGAGGTGAGTGGTTCCTACTCTTAAGAAGTATGTAATCAGATAATCTAATTAGGACTCTGAGAGTTCACTGTGTGCTAAGAGTTTTTTTATATATATTGCCTTAGTTTCTCCTCATGCTGGTGATGTTCTCTTTTTATACGGGGGGAAACTGAGCCACATTTATTAAACTACATTATTCCTCTAAGGCATGTTTCCTCACTCTAGGCACGAATGGCATGTTGGGTTGGATAATTCTTGTTGTAGGGGGCTGTCTTGTGCATCGTAGGATGTTTAGCAGCATCCCTGGGCTCTACCCATTAGATGCCAGTAGCACCCATTGCAGTGTTAATGACCAAAAATGTCTCCAGATTTTACTAAGTGACTCCTGAGGGCAAAATCAGCCCTGGCTGAGAACTATTGCTCTAAAGTTACAACAAAATGACAAAGGTCTTAACAATTGAGCTGTAAGCAGACACAACGGGGAGTGTAGAATCTGGAGCAATCAGTGTTGCACAGGCACTGGGCTAAGGGAGGAGGATTTGGAAAAAGCTTAGGGCCTTGGCATTTGCACTGCATCTTGGAGTGTAACTTAGCATTTTCAAAAATGGAAAGGAATGTAATAAAAAGGGCTTTGGAGCAGAACTGAGCTGGATTCTCAGTCTGGTTCTGCCTCTTTCTAGTTGTGTCAAAGTAGCCGAATTATTCTCTGAGTTTAGATTTATTTATCTATTATTAAAAGTACTGGATAGAGTTGTTATGAAAACTCGATGTGTAAAGTATGTGGAAGCCCTCAGAATGAAATCAGGGACACATGTTTTTGCTTCTCCTCTTTTTGATTTCTTTTTTTTTTTTTTTTGCAAATGCTCAGAATTACATTGTTTGTATTAAACCTAAATCTCAATACTTAGTATATGGCATTTGATATAATTTCCATTTATATATTATGGTTAGTCTTTAGTGTCAAAAAATTAAAAAGTCAATTTCTGTAAAGAGAAGATTTGTAAATAAAAAGAATTGGGGGAGGCGGCTGTGGCTCAATCAGTGGGGCTCCCGTTTACCATGTGGGAGGCCCTGGGTTCGGTTCCCGGGGCCTCCTGGTGAGGGCAGGCCCACCCGCACGGCGTGGTTGGCTGACCCAGCGAGCACAGGCAGCGGGGGGGGGTGGGGGGGGAATAAATGAATAAAT